>OU015500.1:90672376-91179876 GCA_907164885.2 Dolomedes plantarius | reverse complement strand
CCGATTTACGACTCCATAGGGCCAATATTATGGTAGAAACCTTTCTTCGACAGCCACGTTTTTCAGAACTATGACTGGCTGCCATAGAGAAATTTGACTGTATATGTATGCATACAAGGGATTTTTTTTTAAACTTATACTACTCAGAGCCATCTGTAGTGTTATCTACCTACTGGATTTCCACCAAAATTGCTAGAGGGACTAAGGACGCCATGGGAAAGAGTTTCCTTTAAAATAAAATAAAGTTCTAATAAAATAAAGTTCTAAAAATCAAAGTCGTCGATAGAGGACAATATGACGCTCGTGTTGTCGGCGTACCCGAGAATCTGTAAAAAGGTAAGTGAAACATCAAAATGCAAATGCATGACTACGTAGTCGACAGCAGCGCCAGTATATTGGGCTATAAATATCGGTGTGGTATCTGTTGTGCCTTCGCTTTAGAGAAGAAAGGGTTTCCACTTGCATGGCTATCTCGCTCCCTGGACATAACCCATGTGGCATCTTTCTGTGGGGTTACTTAAAGTCTAAGGTGTATCTCGGTGGAGATTCGAACTTAGTGGCCCTAAAGGACAACATATACCGGACTTTGATGAACATTCCTGGTGACATAATACGCTCGGCCGTTGAGAACGTAGTGTTTAGGATGCAAGTTGGAGGAGGGAAGTTGAAAGAGGGAGAAGTGAATTTGCTGCATAAAGTGATGTTGCAGTGAAATTTCTTTGTTATTCATTTGTCTGCTTACAACTTTTTCGGTATTCATCCCTTATCTTCATAGCCTGAAATACTGGCGCTGCTGTCGACTACATAGTCGTGAATGTGTATTTTGATGTTTTTTTGCCTTTTATGAAAATTCTCGGGTGCGCCGACGACAAAAGCACCGTATCTTCCCCTATCGGTAACTTTTGGAATTTTTAAAAAAATTTTCATGGAAACTCTTTCCCATGTCGTCCTTAGTCCCTTTATCATCGGTGGAATTTTGGCTCATAGATCGCGCTACAGATGGCTCCGAGTAGTGTCAGTTTTAAAAAAAGCCCCCTATATATATATATATATATATATATATATATTTATTTAATGTTAATCATAGAGGTATACATATTCAGGGCAGTTAATCACACGTACCTTTACGATGAATTATCCAAGATATATCCAATATATATCCAATATATATCCAAGATATATCCAATATTCCAAGAGGAGAGATTGAATGAATTGGGACGTAATATGACATACTTGAGGCTTAAAAGGAAGCCAGAAATGGTCACGAGGATCCTGTTGGGAGTACTGTTGGAATATGTATACAAAATGGTAAAACTGAAGTCATCTCAAGGAGAAACATCGACACATTTTGACATCATTTCAACCACATTCAAAATTGTTTTAGAACAATTTCAAACTATAATACTTCCTGAGAATTATATAAATGTTTAAGTCTGGTCTGTACTAATACTATTGGATTCGCTAAACTCTATGCTAACCTATGGAGAAAATTGGTTCAAAGATCGCCGACTTAGAAATTTTTTTTTAAATGCACTCTGGAATAGAGAAATAAATTTTCCACTTTGGGGCATTTTTCATTTAAAAAAAATGCAAATAATATTTTTTAATTTAAATTATTCGGGGAAAAAATCTGGTACAGTGTGTTTAAGAGCTCATAAATTCCTTTGGTAAGAAATTTATAAAAATAATCTTGTCGCAAGGTGCAGAAAAGTTCAGGCTATCTGAAAATGCCATTTTTAATGCATTGTCAGCATTTACATAGCTGTAAATAGTAAACACATTTTCGCTACAGATTAACACTTATGTTGTATAACAATCCAATATGTTTATTATACTGCAGTCTTAAGTCGATAGAAAAACAATCATAAATAACTGGTTTATTTTTGTTTAAAATCTGTCAAAACTGAAAATGATGTAAAAAAATAAATGCTAACAAACTTAAGTAAGTAGTTATTAAAGATTTGTTCTCGAGAAAATCATTAAAATTATAACTATGGAATAAAGGAAATGTTTTATCCAATAGCTTACAATTGTAATTAGTCAATTTGCTATATCAATTCCTATTTGTACTTTGCTCATCCAGCTGCATTATTTTTACAATGATATCATCCTAGTTATAGATGTACGTTGACGTGAATATAAGGTCACGACGTTCACTATTTTAACTTCAGTAAACTCCTTAGGAGTCACCATATAACGAGATTTCCCTCAATTGTATAACACGAAAATACGTCTGGGATGAAATATGGATTAACTAGTACCTATCACAAAGATAAAACTGTATTTCAAAAGAATAGTTAGGGCGAAATGTCAGAGTTATATTTCAAAGTTTGGATAAATATATCTCAACCTGTATTTTTGTTTGTCTTTTAGAAATGAAAATGAATGAAGGAGAAACAGCAGATTCCGTAGATACGAAATAAAAGAAAATATTTGTGAATCTGCGAAAAGTCTTATTTTCCTAGCTTTATTAAAACATGTACGAAAAAACCGTGTTTAAAGTAACCTGGTTATAAAAATTTGAATATCTGATAGTCATTTATACATCACAAATAAGATATAATCGAAAAAAAAAAAAAATTTTTGTAGCATATGTTTGGAACCCTAGAAATACATTTGCGATATCGAAATTCATGCCCCAGAGCAGATAAACTCTCGTAACATGTCTGGATTATAGAATTTTCCTTGTTTTCAACAAATTCCTTTTTCATTATTTATTCTTTTGAGTCTATATTTTATTTTTATACATGTCGTGAGAAAAAAAAAACATTGAAATTAGATTGTATATTTTTGTAGACTCCCTTTTTAAAGTGAAGGAAATTCTGGTAGCATAAGTATAGAATATTTTTATGATATATTTCAGCTTCAGCCAAAATAACTGATATTTATAAGGAGTACATTTACCCATAATAGATTACAGATCACTTAAATTTTATTTATACGAGGGTCATTTTTTAAGTAAGAACCGTTTTGTAATAGAGTAAGAGAAACTTTAGTTATGAACGTAAATTGTAGCACAAACTAAAATACGAATTTTCCATTTTTCCAATTTTCAACATAGTCACCATTAACATTTAAACATCTGTCAAGTCGTGTCACCAGCTTTTCGATCCCATCATCAAATAGCTCTGCCGCCTGACCGTTAAACCAGTTAGTAACATTTTCTTTTAACATGTCATCATTTTCCAAGCGCTTTCCACCAAGAAATTCCTTAAGTTTTGGAAACATATGAGAGTCTGATGGTGCTAAGTCAGGGCTGTATGGTGGATGATCCAGTAATTCCCGATGAAAATTGTCCAGTTGCGTCTTTGTTCTTGCCGCAACGTGAGGCCGAGCTTTGTCGTGAAGCAGAACGACGAGGCTAGAGAGCAGTTCCCGCCGTCGATTTTGATAATTTCCATTGTGAATTACTGGATCATCCACCATACAGCCCTGACTTAGCACCATCAGACTCTCACATGTTTCAAAAACTTAATTTATTAGTGGAAATCGCTTGGAAAATGATGACATGTTGAAAGAAACTGTTACTAACTGGTTTAACGGTCACGCGGAGAGTTCCTTGATGATTGAATCCAAAAGCTGGTGACACGATTTGACAAATGTTTAAATGTTAATGGTGACTATGTTGAAAAGTTAAAAAAGTTCATATTTTAGTTTGTAATACAATTTACGTTCATAACTAAAGTTTCTCTTACTCCATTACAAAACGGTTCTTACTTAAAAAATGACCCTCGTGTATATATATATATATATATATACAGTGAAATCTCGATCCATCGTTTACGGATCCATCGTTTTTCCGTATGTGTCGTTCATTTTATCCAGTCCCAACGATCATATTGCTTTGTTACGTTTTTCCGCATCTATCGATTTCTCGCATTTACCGTTCATTTCAATCGGTCCCTTGCAAAACGATAGATCGAGATTCCACTATATATATATATATATATATATATATACCGGGTGGCAATAATTAAACTAACAGTGCTCACAGTGTTCTGTAGCGCGATCTATTTGCGAGAATGACGCCACATTTTGTAGGAAGATTAAACAAGACGGGGGACGAAGGATTCCGCGAAAAAATAAATTAGTTCCAAAAGTAACCGCTAGGGGAATATTTGGCGCTGTGTAATAGAAAATAGAGTGTTAACAAATGCAAGTCAATACGGAAATTACCTTTTTTTTTGCATTCAAATGAGGTTCAATGTGGATGCCGTTGTTGTGGACCACATATTGCATTCTGTGCACAGTATGTTTCCGGTCCTGTCGGGGTAATGTTCTCATAGAAGAATGGACCTACGATAAATTCCGCTGTGAACCCACACCAAAAAGTTACCTTTGGTGAATGTAAGGGAATTTCTGTGACTGCATGTGGTGATTTGTTATCCCAAATTCGGCAGTTCTGGGTATTCACAGTTCTATGCAGGTAAAAGTGGGCCTCGTCTCCCCATAAGATTTTCCACGGCCAAGCATCATCCACCTCCATTCTGGCCAGAAAGGTGAGAGCAAAAGTCAATCGCTTATCATGGTCGGGGTACAGTAACTCCTGTACACGGCTGATCTTGTACGGATAGAAGTTGATAATCTTTCGTAAGATTTTCCATACCGTACTGTAAGGCATATCCATATTACGAGCTAATCCACGAGCGCTAGAGGTGGCAGCAATATTGTCTGGTCCTCTGTCGACAATCGCCGTGGCAACTGCTTCGATTGTATCCTGTGGTACAGGTTTTCGTCCTCTGCCTGACTGAACCTTCAGAGAACCTGTTTTCTCAAACGTCGCAACCATTGCTTTTAGCCCATTAACTGACACAGGACCGTTACCTTTACGCATTTTTTTGTGCGTTCCAAAAGCACGAAGAGCGTCTGACGCGTTGCACTGGTTGAGGTAAAAGAATTTGACCAGTAAAGCACGCTCGACTAAAGAAGGAGACATTGCACATAAACTTTCAATCCGATTGATTCGAAACGTAACACATTGCCTTTTAAAACCCAAGCAGCTGGCATTGTGCCAATGGATGTAACGTGAAATTTGAATAAAGAACTTCTTCTTCTGCTCAGCGTACGTGATATTGCAGATCACGAGACTTTATCGGTGTTTATGTAGATTTTACGCTTTTTTAAAAGTGTTGCCATATTGCACTTGAACTAAATAAGAAAATGTGCATAATAAAAGGTAATTTTATTCCGTATTAATTTGCATTTGTTAACACTCTATTTTCTATTACACAGCGCCAAATATTCCCCTAGCGGTGACTTTTGGAACTAATTTATTTTTTCGCGGAATCCTTTGTCCCCCGTCTTGTTTAATCTTCCTACAAAATGTGGCGTCATTCTCGCAAATAGATCGCGCTACAGAACACTGTGAGCACTGTCAGTTTAATTATGGCCACCCGGTATATATATATCAGGACTAAAGCGTTCGGCATTCATGAAAGTATTATATTTTTCTATTATTTTTAATGGCATCTCTTAAAATGTATTTGAAGTATTGATGCTTCAAGTACTGAAACAAAATTGCTAAAACAATTGATATAAACAAAAGAATACTTTTTGTAAAAAAATGCTAATTATCGGCAGAAAATCTCATTAATTATATGCTCAACAAATATAAAATACTTTAATTATTAATGCATAATGAAAAACGATAAATTTTATTACGAAAAAAACCTTTCGTGTTAAAACGTTGAATTGGTTGCAATTTCGACCTATGAGTTCATTAAAAAATAACACCAATTCAAACTCTCAGACCAATTCCAATCAATTTTCCTAAACTTTTGCATCAAACGTTAATTAAATCCCCATAGACTGTAAATTCAGGTATGACATGCATGTTTATTATATTTAATTACCAACATTTAAAGTATTTTTTATATTATGCATTGTGACAGAATTTTAGTAAAATCAAAAACTGCATTGTTGGCCTGAAATTCCGACATGTTTTAAAATATGTTATAAAATTGTTGAAAAAGTCCATCATAGGTTTTAAATGGTAAAACATTATGCCAGTAATAAAATTGTTTATGTAAGTGGCAACTTCTTCTGGAATAATCTGTAATGGGTTACTGAAAACGTTTAAATAGCTATTAATGAATTTGTTCCCTTTATGGAAGGATATTATTTAGCATCCTGCTATTTAAAAATTAAATACTCCACTGATTATGTGGGTGGTGGGAAAGAAGTGTTAATCAATAGCTAAATGACATTAACCTTTTCTTACTGGTTGGGATAGCATGTATCCCGAGAAAACTATATATAGCGTTTTAAACTTTAATTATTTTTTGACGGCTATTGCAGATTATTAAGATGCATCCATCATTCATATGGACTGTTAGGTTCAATAAAATCACAATTATAAAACAAAGAAATCAAATGACACCTCTCTCGCGAAGTGTACACGAGATTATTCAATTAATAATAAAAGACAATTCAAGTGAATACAGTATCTTAGTTCCCCAAATATCACTGCCGGTAGAACTCTGGCGTAAACGAAACATCCTACAGTTATTTTCAATGTATCCTAGTGATAATTTGTTTGTTTTTAAATCTGTCTAATGAAGGGAATCCCCCATAATACTGTGCTAGAATATATTTGGTAGAATATATTAGGCCGTAACCTGGTTACCAAGAGATATTTGTAATGAGTAACATTGTAGTATAGGCGCTGCTTTCGTCTCAGTAAACTAATGACATCAATGGGTTCTCAAGATTCACAGGAATAGTTATATATTGATCGCACTAGGTGGCTTCACTGACATCTGCAGATATATCAGGCCTATTGTGTTAGCTAAACATTCCACTCTATGGTGACTATCATCATGATGTGGACCTAACTGGAATAAGCAGTTCATTACGTCAGAGAACTGTGGTCCTCATCATATACTTCTACTCAAACAGTTTGAATCTTGAATTGGGAAAAGTCTACAAAAACCAGCTCCTCCTGTGTACAGTAAGTAGTACTGCACATAGAGTCAGGCATTACGTAGTGTTGGGAGACTGCAATTCCTCTTAAAAGAAAATCAACAAGCAGTTATCGGTTAAAGGCTCCATCTAGCAAACTTCAAGCTTAGAACTGCGTCTTCCGCATAATATCTATTGACCATAAGCTCCGTATTGGCCGTATGTATTACTTCAAAGATCTCAGAAACACATGAGTATCAATAGCCAAGTAATAGGCATAGCTAAATACTTTTGGTTACAAATTTTATTTAAAGTTTATTTTGTCTATTTTTATTTAGTGGTAAACCCAAAAGCACATTTGTGTGATTTTTTGGCATTATTTTGTCAATTATTTTGACTATTAGTCAAGTATAGCTAAACACCAAACACAGGGTTCTAAAATCCTTAGAAATAATAAAAATTGAAATAATTTGCCTTATGTATCAAAAACCAATAAATTTTGCTTACGATTATATTATACTATTATATACTTAATTTCCTAGTCATACAATCTTCCAGAATTTACATCAAATGCATTTGTTTACTTGAGGTAAATTTTTTAAAGAATTAAAAACAAATTTTGATAATTATTAAGCCTTTGATTTCCCCCTTTGTACTTACGTAAGTGTGATTTAATTATGCAGAAAATAACAACATTTTGTACAGTATAGGAAAATATTGCGCAGCAAAGTAAAACACATCTTCCTACAATTAGGGACTCGGCATAAAATTCATGGTAAAAAGATTATCTTTGAAATATCAGGGGCGTTCCCAATATAAATTATGTATAAGATATTAGCGTTATCTAAAGTCATTTGGCTTCTGCGTTTCAAAAGTGTGTAGAAAAAAAAATCCTGAACTAGGGTCTTTTCATACAACATTTCAAGAAATTACTTTAAAGGTTTCATAAAATATTTTAATCTTTCACCAAAAAGAATTTTTTAGTCTAGAAAGAAAGAAAGGGTGAATTTCTTTCCCGAACAGTACACGCATTCTAAATATAGTTAAGTACATTTTCATTGTCATTAAATTTCTGACTTAAGATTTCACTATTATCGCGATTTCTTTGGATTACAGACAAATTAAGAGGGATTTTGTTTAATGATCGAGAAAGCAAATTACTAAAATTGAAAGATAATCACAAAATACCAAATTACTCCGGCAAAATAGCTATTAAATGCAATACATTTTTCATGTGATAAAGATAACTTTTACAGCTTAATTGTAATGGAATCATAGGGTATTAAAATGAAGTAATGAACGACGGTAAAAGATGTATTTTACCGGTTATTCAAGTAATGCGAAAATTCATCACATCTATGTTTTAACAGCTTTTAACAATCATGCCAATCATTACGTTTTATTGGCATAGCCAAGTTTTTTAATGATATCGAAATTGATAGAGAAATGTATTAGAAAACTATGGTTAAATATTAGAAGGAAATGATTAAAATCGGTTGAGACTTGAAATCCGGCTTATCTATAATCTTAAAACTAAAATATTAAACGTAGAAATAATTTTAAAATCCTATTTTATGCTTAAAACTAAACTGAAATATTAATAACCAGCTACTCTAAGATGAATAATTTAATCCTTCTTACATCCTCTTACCTAGGTAAAATAAGCTAATATTTTTCGTTTCTGTCATAATTTTGATTTTGTATATCATTTCATTATTAATATCCATTTTTATAAATGTCTACAAGTGAAAGATTTACAACAATATAATAAATATCTAACATCAAAAACATGTTTAACAAGCAGTATATTGTTTTTAGTTGTAACTTAGAGACAATATCTCATGACTAAAATCCCGTAGCTGGCAAAAAGGAAATAAAGTTCTTCCACTGAAATATTTTTCTTAAGTTATAACTGCAGTTTGAAATGTACCGTAAGGTGGGGTTACTTTGTGACTTCAGTGGTAACTTTGTGGCACACAGTAATTTTTTCGTATTTCGGATCTTACTTCACGTCCGTTATACTGGGAATTAAAAGAACAGCTCCAACAGGTGGTCCGACAGACAGAGACAACTATTGGCCAGTATCCGAAGCTTCTGCTTGACATTTGCCTTCGCTGACTGGCGTATTGTTCAAACCGGTTGTCAAAGTATTGACTCAGACTTCGGAAATTTTGTATGCTTAAGACTAACAGCTTATACAACCAACTACCACAGGTAATTACTTTTTATTGGCAATAAGTTGGTTAGATTGTGGAGCAATATAACTTTTGTGTACTGATATTTCCGAGACATATGACAACTTAACCTAAATGTCGAAAGGTGACGGGGTTACTTTGTGACACATTGACACTGTCACAAAATAAGCCACAAAGTCGACCCACCTCTTCCAGCCGCTCGATGTTGCATTTTTCCGTCCTCTAAAATACCGCAGGATAGAAAGAAGTACTGACTATCTGGAAACAAATTTACCCGAATGTGCCAAAAGACTAATTTCCTCATCCATGTGCCAAAGGTCTCTGTGATGTCAAATGTATAGATAAAGCTATCCAATATTTGTAATATGTATATATCATTGTGTATCAAGCTTTTGTTAAGCATTTTAATGTCGAACTTTGGGTCAAGTAATTTTTTCTCTTGGATTTCAAGGCGAAAGTACAGATGTCCCAAAGAAGCCCCACTGGCCGAAGCAACTTTTTGATCCATTTTAACTTTAATTTCTCAAAGTTAATTAAACATCCGGATTCGCGCAATATATTACTACGTAACGAAAGGGTGTACCAATGTTTTGTAATTGTTCGTTTTAGTCTGCTTTTAAAACTGATCGGCTGGCACAGGAAAAAAATTTAAATCTGTCACAATGTAACCCCATCTTACGGTACTTTGAGTTTTTAAACATCACGAATTAGATGTATATTACAACAATGATCTGTGTTCTACGAGATTCCACCATCTAAAATTTTAGGACATTTGAAACACGGACATATTTTGGGAGACACTAGGATGAAGCTATGGTCGTTTTTGTTTGCTTTTTCTTGGCCTTCCGGACCAATCACAAGATGGTCAATCACCATTTTTCAATGAAATCTCAAAAACTGCTGCCGTAATACTCGCATTTCTTTACAAATTTTTCTCACCGGCAATCAATTTTCCAAAAACTTACAAATTCGTACCTCCTCGCCAGAAAGATGTAAGGGTTACGGCACATCTGCAACTAAATGAAATATTACAAAATTGCATAATATATACTGAGTTAGACACATTTCCATATGATAAAAACATGTGAATTTTCAAGGTAACCTTACATAAAGATCCAAGTAACCATTTGTATTTTAACTTATGAGGCAGTTAGGATATGAAAATGTTCAATGTACTTTTTTTCCAAAACCAATAACTTGGAGGATTCTAAAAGTCTTGTTGTCAACTTACATCTGTTTACCTAGATACCTGTCTGCCTGCCAAAGCTAAGTCACACTTACAGAACTCTATGTTTAGAGATCATGTTTTGAAAATACTCCAAACATTTATTTTGATTTTACAGCTTAATCTTGACAGTTAATTTATATATGGCCATACAATATAATATTAAACAGGCAAATAAACTATTTTAAGCTAGTAAGTAAATAGAAGAAGAAAACTACATGCTTCTACTATTTCTTTAGATCTAACTGTAACCAACGAGAAAAAATATTTTGTTTCTTCCATGAATTTAACAATTAGACTATACCGAAGTTGATTTGATTTTATTATTACTCGTCTTTTGTTGAAGTATTTTAAGTATTCATACACTCATGGACAAAAAAATTAGCGCACCAAGAAGGAATCGTCAAAATAAAACGAAATTTTATATACGTAATGACTACTTTAATATAAGTAAATGATAAGAAAATCAAAGAAAAAGGATAATTTAATTCAGAGAAAAAGGCAAAAGAACGGAGCAGTTAATACTCCGTTGGACCCCCTCTAGCGCGAATGCACGATGCGATACGATCGGGCATTGAGTCATACAAGTTCTGTATGATGTCTTGAGACATTTCGTTCCATATTTGCTGTAACCTTGCCTCTAGTTCGTTCAAACTCGTGGGATGCCCAACTCGTCGTCCAAAATGATCCCAGATATGCTGGATTGGAGACAAATCTGGGGATCGGGCAGGCCAAGGAAGGGTAGTAACAATGCGGAGACAGTCTTGTGACACCCTTGCCGTATGAGGCCGAGCATTGTCTTGTTGAAAAATGGCTCCTGGGCGCCGTTGCATGAGTGGCAACACATGTGGTTGCAGGATTTCATGAACATACCGCTGGGCTGTCATGGTGCCAAGGAACAATACTAGGGGTGATCGTGTATAGTAGGCAATGGCACCCCATACCATCACACCAGCTGTGGGAGCGATGTGTCGCTGTACAGCAAAGGCAGGATTGAAGCGTTCACCACGGGCTCTCCACACACGAACACGATTGTCATCACTGCCGAGATTGAATCTGGGTTCGTCACTAAAGACGACCTGGTTCCATTCCGCAGCAGTCTAGTTTCCTCGTGCGCGGCAAAACTCCAAACGGAGGCGGCGATGGATGGGCGTCAAGGGCAGCACACGTAATGGGCGCCGCGATACCAACTGTACTTCAGCCAGGCGCCTTCGTATGGTTCGAGAAGACACAGAGGCCCCTAGTGAAGGTGCTACCTGTGCCTGGATGGCGGCCGATGAAGCAGTTGGCTGTAAGCGTGCATTTCTTACGATGTGGCGGTCTTCTCGACGACTGGTCTGTCGAGGGCGTCCTGAGCCTGGTCTTCGTGTACATGACATCTCTCGGGTCCACTGGTCCCAACACCTCCTTACAACAGAATCAAAGCGGCCTAATTGACGAGCTACTCGCCTAGCTGACCACTCAGCTTCCATCATCCCGACGATTCTCCCCCTCTCAAACTGCGACAACTGATTATATTGTCTTCGAACACGGCGTAATGGCATGTCTATCTCAGCTCTTCCTTTGTAAATGTTTCAGCACACTCAAACAAGCTTTGGTTACCTGTTTTATACTCCACAGAGTACGATGTTCGACGCCCTCTACCTGCTATACGTAATGCGCAATCACGCTGCATTTCTAATCATTTGCATATCTCCCCGACATGTACCTTCATTGCAAGTTTCGTTACGATCCCGCAATTATTTCTTTGTGCGCTAATTTTTTTGTCCATGAGTGTATTTTCAGACACGCAGATAACCCTCGTATATTGGAAAGTACAGTTATTTTATAGATTTTAAAGAGAGTATGACCCTACAATGCATCCCAGCCCACTGTAGTCTGTAAAGCATGCAAATGGACTATTTCTTGGCAGAAAGGGGAATCACCATCCTTTTAAGAAGTCCTTTATCCCTTTTATCCATTCTTGTGATAAAGCTAGAGCTTTCAGTGGTAAAGACATGTCGACGACTTCTATCTCAGAATCACTTTGTCCCAGACAGTCCTCGTGCTGCGGCAGTTGCTTATTTTAGAAGTTTTACAGGGCACGACTGTTTGTCTGTCCATCTTTTTCGTTTTAATTTAATAGTTTCTCCTTTGTGCGTTTTATGAAATTCCGAACATGTTTTGAACTCTGAGCATGTGGACGGGTGCACTACAATGTAGGATTTTAGTGACTTGATTCAAACTCATTCTAGAACACATTAGTGAATGATATGATAGCTAAATGCTCGGCATAGGCAAAAACAACAGATATTCATCTCATTTTAAGTTTATAAACCCATAGTTAAAAATTACAATTGTCAGCATAGAGGATCAACCGGATTTTATAATTTATGGTATTCATTACCTACTCATTTTCTATGTAATTGTGAGATTTAGAAAAAAAAATCCCGATAGTAATTTATCAGGGTTGAGGCTTGTAACATGTTTTGATTCGCTGATGGCAACTTCAACCGTTAAACCTTTCAGGGGCAACAACCTCCACGATTTGCAGGGTGCAGATTTTTTTCCCGATTTTTTTAACCTAAAAAATCTTGAAAATTTTTCCAATTAAAGGTTGCAAAATGTTTTTACTTATTTAAGTGGATAACAGATGGCAGCACTAGACATTTGTTCTGCTCATTTAACTACAATACATTGAATACAAGTGAAAAGAAGACTAGTTTAGGCGTTCACACTGTGCGAATGTCACACCTGAAAGGGTTAAAATATGTTTAGCAATCTAACGTTTGGCATGGAATCTAACGATAATTATTGAAGATTTTTGTCATGTATTAACCCAGTTTTGGGAGGCGGGGAAAGTAATATTAGGCATTTTTCCATGACGTTGAATAATTACTTCATAAAATATCTTATTGTGCCTTATTCCCTCTGGACGGAACATTCCAGACCATGTCCATAGACCGCTGAGGACAAAGAAATGAGACCCCGGTTCACAATGACACCACGATTTAGTTAGTTGCCGTCACAATTTTGAACGAGCGATCCCAGGAGTGACATCTGGTGTGATCGTACCCTCATCCTACACACATACCTCACGGAAGGGATTATTTTTTGCATGCACAAACGTCTGTAATATTCTATATGCGTTAATCTTTGACTCAGAAATATCTACATAACTCTCAGAAATCAAAATATATAATTTTAAAAATTAGTGTAATGGTACTGTCAACTTATGATGTTTTTAGGTTAAATTATTTCTCTTTAACATCACCCTCAATTCACATAATTATGATATTGGGCAGGAGTAGCCACAGAAAATTAATTTTCAAAGAACAGTCTCATAAATTAAAATCAAATTAGTGAGAATTTCTAACTGATTGGCAACAATCATTTGTAGTAAGATTACACGAAATTAATATATCAAGGCTTTTCTCAAAAAATCTTGATTTATTGAATGCCAAAAGAGAAATAATTGATTTGAAACATGAGGATATTCAGAGATTTACATAAAAACGACTATTTTACGTAATTAAACCCTATCAGAGAATCTGTTTGCAAAAGTAATCCCATTTTTTCACAAACTAATCAAAAGTTTTCTCTTCGAAGATAATTCCCATGCAAATTCTGTTCGTCGCAATTAGAAGAGAATACTTGTAATCAGATCTTAGCATTTCTCTTTCAAGAGTTTTCATGATTTCTTTAAACAAATAGCTTCCCACTGTTACTCATTTCAATAGATGTTGACGAGTATGCGATGAGACTCGTGCATAATAATAGCTTCCCGATGCAAAAAACTCTCTCTGCTGTGCCAGGTGATAAATCTCATTTTTTTAAAATGAAAATAATCAACTTCCATCTGGAAGCAGTTTTAAATTCGGAAATTACATATTATTTAATATAGAGGATTAATCTATTGTGATTTCGGGTCTGAGGTTGACTTCAATATTACAAATAACTACTTCGAAAATTTACTATATACCATAACACTTTATAATATAGTGGACCTATGACATCGATAAAAATAATCAACTCCTCCATCTGGAAACAGTTTTAAATTCGAGTATTACAAATTATTTAATATAGACGATTAGACCCTTTTGATTTCGGATCTATTGTTGACTTCAATATTATAAATAAATACTTTGAAAATTTACTATATACCTTACAATTTTATATTATATTGGAGTCTTGACATCAATGAAAATAATGAACTGCCATCTAGAAAGAGTTTTAATTTCGGAAATTACACATTATTTAATATATAGGATTAAGCCATTTTGATTTCGGAATATACTTAGAAATTTTTCTATATACCATACCACTTTATAATATAGTGGACCCATGAAATCAATGAAAATAATCAACTCTGCCAACTGGAAACAGTTTACAATTCGGATATTGCAAATTATTTAATATAGACGATTAGACCCTTTTCATTTCGGATGTATGGTTGACTTCAATATCTAATATATAAAAATGAATGTTTGTATCTCTGTAATTGTATAGAAATCCACAGTTTAGGAGCAACGATCGTGAAATTTTAAATACAGGCGTCTTTAAAAACAGCCGAGGGTCTGAAGAACTTCAAAAATCGAAATTAATTACCGTTGATTTTTAATTAATAAAAAACCACAATTTTGAAACTAAATGTAAGCTGTTACACTTTGTGGCATCATCCCTCTGAATATGGCGTCCACGTTAGGGTTAGCTGACAGCGAACGAAAAGATAAAAATAAATAAAATCAAAAAGTTTCAAGTTATATATTAAACCAGAATAATAAATGAAAATAATAATCTTTCAAGTCAGATTTTATACTTTAAGACATTTCGATTAACGACCGTCGTTTATTTTCGCCGTGTTACTTTGTAAACAAACGTTCTCTGTTGCCATTTTCATTTCAGACATTTCTTATTGAAACGATGTAATGCGTAGTAAATGCGTTAAATATTTCTTATCTAAAATTTATATTTTAAAACATTTCAGTGAAATTAACATCGTCTTCAGATTATAAACAGACGTTATTTGTTGCTATTTTCATTTTAGAAATGTCTTATTAAAATGATGGAATTCTCCGATATATTTCCATAGTGGAGATTTAGACACATTACAGAATTTTAAAAAAAAACATTTTGTGTAATTTATATATTTGTGTGTGTTTAATTATTTCAAGTGACTCTAAAGTGGGCGTGGCATTTTTTCCACTAGCGTGAAAAATCAGAATAATATTGAATTATTTAATTTTTTTTGCTCATCAGACGACAGTAGCAGCGAGTGGCAGTAGTTACACAAGTTTGAATTTGAAACATTGTTTTGTTGTTTCCTAAAAGAAGCAATAATCCGTTACTGTATTTTATATTGTTCTTAATTTTATAATTCTCGATGCACTTTTAAAAGCATAAAAATTAGTATATCTTAACTAAAAAGAATCAGTCTAAACTTAAGCACATGTGACATGGAATTCGACTTTGTAAATATATTTTATTGTCCCATAGTCTTGATGCAACATTGATTCGGTTCCATGCACATTCTAGTGTATCTGTTTTGTTGTGTATGTCATAGGATGTATGTGTGTTGGATTCGCGCCTGTATTTTGTACCGGTTTCTGGGGGAAAGGTATGTACCCCCGGAGGCAAATCGGAGGCTTATCGTAAAGAGGTTTTTCTTTTTTTGTATAAGAATAAAAGCGTGCCTTACCACCCCTTCTCGGCTGTAGGGGGGTCTAGCGTCCTCATGGCAACGGCCTAGCAACATTTTTTTAGCCAATGAGAGAAAAAGGTGTTTGTTCGAGGATAGCTGACCTCTGCTCGCCCCAGTTCGAGAGGAAGGCATGAGAAAAGGTTTTTCGAATGAGTTGGATTTTTAGCAGCGACAGAGATAGGACCTCGTGGTAAGAATATCGATCAGATCCGTCATTTTTTTTTTTTTTGGCTTGCTTCGCCGATTCTGCTGGTCGACTGATGAGATACGAGATGTACAGATTCCATACGAAGGTGGTGGTAAGTTAATATTATTTTGTATTATATTTATCAAGGGAGAGCACGGCGATTTATTTTTATGTAATTTGGATTTTATGTGTCATAATAATCTTTTAACGTATGATATTAATTGATATGATTTTCTCTGTAAAAGTGTGTAGTCAGTGTATAAATTAATGTATGTAATATGAAGAGAAATTAAATAGTTACATTAAATATTAAATTTGAGTACGTGCTCTTCAGTTATTCTCAGACATGTGTCAGAGTGAATTTCTTAAATTAATAATTTAGCAAAAAAATAAATAAATAAATAAATAAATAATTAAATAATAAGCCACTATACAGAATATGCTAATTAGCATATGTTCTAACTCAACATAATATATGGTGCCGTCAATAGGCTCTTCGAGCTCTGGGATTTTAAGAATAAAAGTAATTAAATAATTCACTGCACATTGTCTGAGTAAATTGTATGTAAAATGTTTATAATATATTTCAATTATTGAATTGTATGTATTGCATTATGAAATTGAGTTAAGTTTTTTTTTTCTTTTATTATTCATTTCAAAAGATAAATTTAGAAATTCTATTTGCTGAAATTTGAAATAATTAAGCATGTCGAAAGGTTGTAGAACTAGAAATAGGCAGGCTAGTCCTTCCCCATCACCTTCAACGTCTGATTCAAACACTATAAATATAATAGCGCCAGCAAGTATTATGATTTCTCTGCCCTCTTTTGGTGGTTCTTCACAGGAGAACTGTAATTTTTTTTAAAATCATTTTGAGGAAATCGCCTCATTAGAAAAATGGAATGATGAAAAAAAATACATTCTTTTAAAATCGCGTTTAACAGGGAAGGCGTTAGATTTTCTTATGAACGACCCAAAATTTGAGAACATTTCTACCCACAAGGAATTAGTGCAGGCTTTAAAAGATAAATTTATCAAGTCCCCTTCGTTTTCGACACTGCAAGAGGAATTCCTCAATATTAAACAAGCTCCCGGTCAGTCAGTTTCCAATTTGGCAGACACTGTTCAAGATAAGGCTACCAAATATTTGAAATTCACAAACACCGATTCCGAGGAGGTCATTAAATTCAAAGAAAACATGTTACTCGGCCGATTCTTAGAAGCCTTAAGGTCTGATATAAGGATAGAAACAAAAAAATTGGGTCCGGAAAGTTTTAAAAAGGCAGTAAAAATTGCTAAAAACATTGAAGCAGCTCTTAATGAACAACAGGATGTTGAAGTAAACGCGTTTCGCACGACTAGCGAAAATACGGATCCCACAATTCAACAACTAATTCAACTTAATTTTGAACAATCAAAAAAAAATATCGCAGCTTACAGACAAATTAAATGAATTCTCTATTAAAATCGAAAATCAGTCCACTGCAAAGATTTCTTGTCACATTTGTGGAAAATCACACAAAACCACTGATTGCTGGCATTTCAATTCACAATCCTCAGCGCAGCAACCGCAACAAGTTTTCGCTCCCCAAAATTTTCCCCCATTTTCGACCCCTTTCATACCTGGTCCACCTGCAAATTACTTTCGCCCTATGTACCCACCATTGAATGGTTTTGATAGTCAATTTCAACCTCAATTTCAATCGAATTTCCAAAATTCTAGGGGTAGGCCAAGATATAAAAGTCATTATAACGCAAGCAGCAAAAAGAATTATAAGAAACATTCATCAAATAACGGAAATTTAAACTCGTAGGGAACTCGTTTTCACAAGATGCTTCCGAAACGAAGTTCCACAACGGCTCGAAACCGGTATTGAAAGGAGGCTCTGACGTCATCATACAGACTGTGCCTTTTCCTAGAAAACGCAAACAAATAGAGTGGGTTCTCTCGTGTCAAGGGACGGAAAAAGCTAATCTCCCTATAATTAAGGCTAAATTTCAAGACATTCAAGCCCTTGGTTTAATTGACACGGGAGCTAATATGTCGCTCATCCATCCAAATTTAATAAATCAAATAAAACAAAAAACAAAAATTAATTATATATCGCATAATATTAAAATCCACACCTTAAACAACAATAGTATCCCGTTCACAAGTGCCTGTACATTATCTTTTAAAATTAATGACCGCTGGTTCAAAAACACTTTTTATATCACTAAATACGCGTGGAATTGTAAGTATAACATTATTTTAGGCTTCGATTTTCTTAAAAGAAATAACGCCCTCATTGATGTTGAAAACAACTGTTTGAAAATTGGCAGAATATCTTTCAATTTTGAGGATGATCAAAATCTCCCTGTTGTTAATAATGTAAATATCATTCAAAACAAAAATTCTTTTGCCAAACTTGCACATCATCTTATTCTTTTCCCAAATGAAACTCAATTGATAAAACTAAAAATTCCTTCAAAAATTCAATCCGATTTTATCCTATCAAAAAGATCCAAATTAGCTAATATCCATTTTGATGACTCCTTACATGCACCTAATTCACTAAAGATTGCCTGTTTATTTGTTACAAATCGCACAGATCAGGAACTTTCTTTCCGCAAAGATACCAAATTTGCTGAGATTTTAATGGAGGATCTTGAAGTTTTTAAGCCGAATCAAGAATCTGATTTTCAAGTTAATAATATACAGTCTGAAGAAATTTTGGCCTTACGAAAAAATGAAATCACTGCAAATGACTTTGAATTATCCCACTTATCTGATGACGAAAGACCACAAATTTTACAAATGCTACTCGATAACTATGCTGTTTTTTCTAAATCCTATTCCACCCTAGGGGCTACTGATGCAGTTAAACCCAAATTTAAATTATTACATGATTATCCTTTACAATCCCTTTCCAATTCCTTCCATAGCCAAAAATTTTGCCTACACTGAAATAAAAAATCTGTTAGATGCAGGTATCATTGAATCTACCAATTCTAATTATGCTTTTCCAGTATTATTTGTGAAGAAGAAACAAAATCCTAATGACAAGAAATCTGAATTAAAATTCCGTATGGTAGTAGACTATCGCCTATTGAATGATATATCGGAAGCTTTCAAAATTCACTTGCCCAATATAAATGATATTCTTCACAAAATTGCTGGCAATCAATTTTATTGTGTTCTGGATTTAAAAAGTGCTTTCTTTCAAATTATGTTAGATCCTAATGAAAGGGAAAAATTAGCCTTTGTGACCGAATTTGGTAATTTTCAACCCACTCGTCTCCCATTTGGCAGCAAAAATAGCACCTCATATTTTCATACCCTAATGAACAAATGCCTAGGTGATTTGACAGGCAAGCATCTTCAATTCTTTTTAGATGATGTTATTATTGCCCATGATTCCATCCATCAGCTATTAAAATTATTACAACAGGTATTTGATAAATTGAGAGCTTTTAACTTAACCTTAGACCCTCAGAAGCTTCAACTTTTCAAAACTCAAATTGATTACTTGGGTTATACGGTAAATAGAGAAGGATTTTTTCCTTCTCTTTCCAACATAAATAAAGTTACCAGCTTTCCTGTTCCCAAAACTATTAAAAATGTAAAAACTTTCCTTGGCATGGCTAACTACTTTAGACATTTAATTAATAATTATGCAGAAATTGTACAACCTTTGGTAAATCTTACAAAAAAAATTCAAAATTTATCTGGAATGCTGACTGCCAAAATGCCTTTCAATCTATTCAAAATTTAATTCTTAACAAGCCCACTCTACATCATATTGATCCCGATAAAGAATTCTATTTAATCACTGATGCATCAAATGTAGCACTTAGTGGCATTCTCATGCAAAAGGATAACAATGATAATTTTTTTCCAATTTCCTTTTTTTTCAAAACAACTCAATCCTGTGGAGAGGCGATACTCTGCAGTGAAAAGTGAGTTATATGCCATTTACTCTGCAGTTAAACATTTTAAGGATTTATTGTATGGTAAACCTTTTTGTATTCTCACTGATGCCAAGTGTTTAACTTATCATTTATCACTGCAGAAACAACCTGATATAATTGCTAGATGGTTAATATATTTACAAGATTTTCAGTATTCGATTTCCCATGTTAAAGGTGTCACTAATCCCGCAGATTTCTTATCAAGAGTTACTCATTCTTCTCCTTCACCCCCCATGCAAATTAATAATTTATTCTCTGTCAATACTAATTTGGACAAGGAAAATATCCGAAATGAACAACTTCTTGACGCTGAGCTAAGCCACATAAGAGAAAAACTTGTAAATGATGATTTGAAAACCAAAAGAAAATTTTTCATTCAAAAGGACTCTAATCTCTTGTGTAGGAAAACGAAAGTAAATAGAAAAAGATCTTTCAAGATTGTTATTCCTAAAAAATTAATAAAAACATGCATAGAAACCGCCCATGGCCCTCATTTTGGCATAAACAAAACCTATAATTTCATCAAAGACATTTATTTTTGGTCAGGTTTATTCTCAGATGTCAAGAACTTCTGCAATACATGTCATCAGTGCCTTAAACATAAATCAAAAATTCTAAATTCTAACTTTAATTTCATGAATAAATCTCATTTGGCTCCGGGTGAATGTATCGCCATTGACATTGTTGGTCCTCTTCCAAGATCCACAAACAATCATAAATTTATTTTAACAATTGTCGATCACTATTCTCGGTTTTTGGAGGCTGTACCTTTAAATTCTATTTCTTCAAAATCAATAATTAATGTTATAAATAAATATTTCTCCCTGTTTGGTATTCCAAGGGTTCTGATATCTGACAATGGGACTTATTTCACCTCCCAAGAATTTGAAAATTTTCTAACGAACTTAAATATACAGCATAACAAAGCTTCAATTTATTACCCTCAAAGTAATGGTCTACTAGAAAGAGCGCATAAAACATTAAAAGAATCCGTGGCGTGCATTTCTTCTCATGCTTTCCAATGGGATGACAATTTGCTCTATTTTAAACTTTTTTATAACAATTCATCCCATTCTGCGACTGGTTTCTCTCCCGCGCAATTGTTTTTCGCGAGAGATCTGAATACTACCATTCAACTTAATTTTGATCCGCAGACATGTCAGGATTATCCAGAATATTTTTCAAAACAACAAAAGTTGATTGAACAATCTCGCAAAGATGTTCAGGAATACGAAAGGAAGTTACTAGAAGGTAAAAATAAAAAAAATACTAATATAAATACTTCAACTTTCAAAATTGAAGACACTGTGTTTTTAAAGGCTCTTATCAATCCTACTGCTCTAGCTCCAAAATTTCTTGGTCCTTATAAGATTCTAAAAGAATTTAGAAACAAAAATTTTCTCATTCAAGATTTAAATGACTCCAATGCTAAGCCAATAAAAATCCATCAATCAAAATTATGTAGAGTGCCTTCAAAAAGACCAGCTATTGTATAATTTATCATTGAATATAGATAGTTAATCTTATAACTTTTTTTGTCTCTTCTTTATTTTCACATAAAACTTTACTTGTTAGGCATGTATTTATGTCAAGTGTATTCCTTGATACATGAAATGCATAGCTCTCTAGACCTATGTATCTCTCTGCAATAATGCAGAAATAATTTTCCTTTGTGTGTGTAATCCCATGTTTGTATAAATATATAAATATATATCTAGTGCTCTGTATAACCTAATGTTTATTTTATGCACATCATTTATGTCACTTTAATTAAGAATCTATGTTGATAGGATCTTATTTTAAATGCTTCTCAAATATTGTGCATTGGTGTTCATGCACGACCCAACTTTTCCCACATCATGTGTGTTTGTTTATATTGGTGAAGTTATTGTTCCAGCCTCAGAATTCATATGCGAAGGCTCCTGTTTGTGTTAAGTTAGTGAAGTCTATCTATGGGTCGTTGCAACAAGCTGTAATTAAATAAAGAATTTAATAATAATGGACTTCGAAAATTTAACAGCTATTTCAACGAATTTAATTTTGTTTAATTATCACAAGAATTTGTTATTTTATTCTGTTGTTTGCACTACATGTAGAGTCGTAGAGGCATGCTGTTGTATTGTGTAGTGATATTGCTAATGTGGGCTGGTGCCTAGTATGCTATTTAATTGCTAGTTAACATAACAAAAAAAAAAAAAAAAAAAAAAAAAAATTTTTTTGTTTATTAGTCTCTGCTGCCTGCTACTATTGTGCAATTTTGTGATCTGCTTGGTGCCCATAATCAATAATAATAATAATAACAAATTTTTAACTACATCTAGTTATTTATTTATTTATTTATTTTGCATATCCTCCTTTTGTACATTGTAATGATTTTGTATGCTCACTGTGGCCACTGTGCTCTCCCTGGTGTTTTTGCCGTACCTCCATTACTTACCACCACCACCACCTACTGTTTGCGCTTCTGCTATTATCATGCTGAGCGTTCTACAAATCATGTGTGCTGCAAGAGAACACTGTCTGGGATAAATTGTTTGCTGCAGTTCAAGGAGCAGGTTATGATACCGCGCACTAACACTACTGGAGAGACTGTGCCACATACAAATTGTACATTCAACTTATCATCTTCTTTCTTTCTTACTGCATCATCGAAACGACGAGGACGATGCTACATCCTGGAAGATCCAGAGGATTCCGATGGAGTTTTTCCTCATGCAAGTCTCTGCTGAGGTCGCCAGAGTTACTGCTTCGGCATTCTCTTCTCAACAGAAGGTCTTGATGTTCCTGTTTCACAGCAAGTAAAGTATCTTCGCCGATCCGCCAGATCCTCTGAGGAGCGAGTTTCATGCTCGAGACTGTTTTGCTATATTCACAGAACTTTTCCAAGAAATTAACTGGTTTTGATTCTAGTAGACTTGGCATGTAATATGGCTCCCTTGGCCCAGTCCAAGGTCTTATATCCTGATTTGGATTAATTGAGTTTATATTTGTGTTTTTTTTTTCGTATGGGAGGGGGGGGAATGTGACATGGAATTCGACTTTGTAAATATATTTTATTGTCCCATAGTCTTGATGCAACATTGATTCGGTTCCATGCACATTCTAGTGTATCTGTTTTGTTGTGTATGTCATAGGATGTATGTGTGTTGGATTCGCGCCTGTATTTTGTACCGGTTTCTGGGGGAAAGGTATGTACCCCCGGAGGCAAATCGGAGGCTTATCGTAAAGAGGTTTTTCTTTTTTTGTATAAGAATAAAAGCGTGCCTTACCACCCCTTCTCGGCTGTAGGGGGGTCTAGCGTCCTCATGGCAACGGCCTAGCAACATTTTTTTAGCCAATGAGAGAAAAAGGTGTTTGTTCGAGGATAGCTGACCTCTGCTCGCCCCAGTTCTAGAGGAAGGCATGAGAAAAGGTTTTTCGAATGAGTTGGATTTTTAGCAGCGACAGAGATAGGACCTCGTGGTAAGAATATCGATCAGATCCGCCAATTTTTTTTTTGGCTTGCTTCGCCGATTCTGCTGGTCGACTGATGAGATACGAGATGTACAGATTCCATACGAAGGTGGTGGTAAGTTAATATTATTTTGTATTATATTTATCAAGGGAGAGCACGGCGATTTATTTTTATGTAATTTGGATTTTATGTGTCATAATAATCTTTTAACGTATGATATTAATTGATATGATTTTCTCTGTAAAAGTGTGTAGTCAGTGTATAAATTAATGTATGTAATATGAAGAGAAATTAAATAGTTACATTAAATATTAAATTTGAGTACGTGCTCTTCAGTTATTCTCAGACATGTGTCAGAGTGAATTTCTTAAATTAATAATTTAGCAAAAAAATAAATAAATAAATAAATAAATAATTAAATAATAAGCCACTATACAGAATATGCTAATTAGCATATGTTCTAACTCAACATAATAGCACAGTTTTGCGATTTATTTACGGTTAACTATGTTTGTGTTTAGCTATTCCATTTGTTTGTTTTAAAAAATGATTTTTTAAAGGTTTTTTTTGGTGCTTTATGGTAAAATAGCACTTAAAAATTAAAAAAAAGAAACAAAAACTTAACTGTAAATAGCATACTTTTTCTATAAATTGGTCAATTTGAAGTAATTTTTATTGAAATTTAGCTAAAATGCCTATAACTGCATAAAAATCTTAATGCTACTATTTTAATTTCCCAAGCACAATTCTAAAAATGTTATAAAATACGCAGCCCTACTTTCCGATTTAGTACAAGAATTTAAAATTGATTTCAGGACTTCGGGGAAAATAAACAATTTTTGTTTTTGCATGTTTTCTATTCTATTTACAGTCGATATAGATATAATGCTAGCAAATTGTCAAATGGAATGCATAGAGTTGCAATCTGACATCTAACTTAAAGAGAAATTCAATCGAGTCTCTTTGTTGTACTCATAAATCATACCTGCCCAGATATAAATATCCTTCACTGCATAGTCAAGCGTTATTCTGGTCATCAACGTTTGGAAGCACGTACATCTGAGAACAACTATTTTCAAGAGTTTCAACTATTTTGAAGCACACTAAGAGCCAAATTTGAACCAAAATTTATTCGTTGTTTTTTAGTATTGATGTGTATGACATTTCCCATCCCTTTTTTATACCATGTTTAATTTTTCATGCAGAGTTCACAAGGCAAAAGACAATTTGACAATTTTACTTTTCAGCTTTTAGTGATGAAAGGCTGAATCTATCTAAATTCTGAGATGTGTATAACATTTCACATGTTTTTTTCCTATGCTATTTATACTGTGTTTAGTTTTTAAGTTGACTTTGGTTAACAAACATTCATATTGAACCCCGAATCAAGAAACGAGAAACATAGTTTATGAAGGTACTTCAGATGATATTTGGATCAGTTTAATTGAACAGAGATTTATATGGAGTTTAATAAGGACAGAATGTTTCTATTATTGCTACAGAATCTTGCATTTATGGTGCGTGTAGCCCAAACTGCAGATTTCTGTTAATTTTTTCATCAGTCAGTGCTTTTTAACAAATACTTTAATACTTTATTTATATATTTTTTTGGCTACAGAATCCTGCATTTATGGAGGTATTTATATGGACAATTAGACATTTTTACTTTTAAGCTTTTAGTGATCTATACTTATATATAAAGAGAGAGAGCGATTTTGTACGTGGAGGGTAATCTCCGGAACCACTGCACCTATTTGAAAAATTCTTTCACTGTTTGAAAGGTACATTATTCCAGATGGACATAGGCTATATATTATGTATATCTGATCAGTAGAAATAAAGTTAGGGGGGATACTCTAGATTTGTGTGCACGGCCGCCATCTTGGATTTTTCCGCCAGGGTTTGGCGCATTTCGCATGGCGATAATTATTGCGTTCTGGTAAAAATAACCCAATGTCAAATTCTCTAATTTTAAGATCAAACGGTTATTTCTGATGTGATCTTTTAATTACAGTATAATAATTTTAGGTCAGATCTTGGCCTTGACCTGGAAATCTGAGTCAAATTGACTATACTCAAAAGAGTAAATTATTTTTAAAACTAAGAGTCTTTTTGTTGAAAATTTTTGAATCCATTATCAGTTTTCCGTTAACTTATTAAATTTAAGTTGCTTTTAATTTTGTTTATCGATTGTCAATTAGTATACTATAATGATACACCATTTCATTTATTTGAAGTAAAAATTATCTGCCATCATTTTTTCGTAAAATGTAAAATACAGTATACATTTTAAATACAATATATTTTAAAATATTTTATAATTCCAAGTTGTAGTGGATTACAAATAAATTCAAATAACTGATGTTCAACTTCTCTCTCCCCAGGAACCTAAGTTAAAAAGTTAGTTAAGGTTAAGTTATTGGTTTAGGAAAAGGGTATTTTTTTTCTTATTTCCAACACAGCAGGATAAATGGTTAAATAATCCTTGTCCCGATGTTATTGTATGCACCAAATATTTGGTTAAGGTCAAATCTAAAGTAAAATTTCATTACCACAATGCCCTAACCCCCCCCCCCAAAAAAAAAAAGTGGATCTGGTTACTCACTATAAATTTATGGGTTCATAATTATTTTACATTTTTCAAAGCTGAATTTTAGATAATTTTTAAATTGCAAGTTATTTAGGTGGTACGAAAATGCTGTATTTTTTTTCTAATTAACAATATATTGGCATAATATTTTGGTGATTCATTGCTATTAGTCAAAGAGTTAGGGCAAACTGAATAGATGGCATTGCAATTTTATCTGTAAGTAAAATTCATTTGACCAAATTTTTCATATGGATCATAATTTGAAAAGGTAGTTTTTAATTAAAAATGACAAAAAAAAAATCTCAGTCCAACGATTAAATGATTTTTCAAAAATATTTCTAAGTTTCACAATTTAAAGAGGTCGTTTTTATTAAAAAAGCTAAAAGAAAAACCCAAAATTTTCAATATCTGAGAATGAGTTTTTGAAAAAAGTGGTTTTTATCAAAAACCCAAAAATAAATCTAAGTCCAACGTTTAAATGATTTTTCAAAAATTTTTCTAAGTTTCATAATTTAAACAGGTGGTTTTTATTAAAAAAGCTAAAAAAATTCAAAGTCCAGCGTTTTGAAAACACCGCTTAAAACACATTGGCCAGAAATTTTCAACTCCTCAAAACACGGTAAAATCGCCAAGCTGGCAAAAAAAATCCAAGATGGCGGCCGTGGACACAATTATTAAGTAACGTAATATTAATTTGAATATTATTTTAGGTGCTTAAAATAATTAAAAAAACATTCTTTACTTAAAATCCATTTTTTATTTTTGTATTTTTATTTCATCTCTTACTCTAATTTTGAGATACCAATGTGTATCTATACTTCTATAATCTATACTTATATATAAAGAGAGAGCGATTTTGTACGTGGAGGGTAATCTCCGGAACCACTGCACCTATTTGAAAAATTCTTTCACTGTTTGAAAGGTACATTATTCCAGATGGACATAGGCTATATATTATGTATATCTGATCAGTAGAAATAAAGTTAGGGGCTTAATCCTAACAATCTCCATTGTTACCGCTACTGACCTCTACCGCTTTTTGTGCCGATTTCAACGATCCTTAGAGTGGTGCTATCGCGGTGGGTCATTCTGACGGTAGCGGTTCGAACCTAGCCGTTCTCCGGCACGCCCTTTTCTTTTAAAAAATTAATTTTAATTATTAACTGACGTAATATCAATTTAATGTATTATTTAGTTTATTATCAAGGTAAAAAAAGATTTACAATTTATTGGCTATCAACTGGAAATTTATTGGTATAATATTTTGATCAACCCGGACAAAGTCGGGACGGGCCGCTAGTACTTATATATAAAGAGAGAGCGATTTTGTACGTGGAGGGTAATCTTCGGAACCACTGCACCTATTTGAAAAATTCTTTCACTGTTTGAAAGGTACATTAATCCAGATGGACATAGGCTATATATTATGTATATCTGATCATCTATACTTATATATAAAGTGAGAGCCATTTTGTAAGTGGAGGGTAATCTCTGGAACCACTGCACCTATTTGAAAAATTCTTTCACTGTTTGAAAGGTACATTAATCCAGATGGACATAGGCTATATATTATGTATATCTGATCATCTATACTTATATATAAAGAGAGAGAGCGATTTTGTACGTGGAGGGTAATCTTCGGAACCACTGCACCTATTTGAAAAATTCTTTCACTGTTTGAAAGGTACATTAATCCAGATGGACATACGCTATATATTATGTATATCTGATCATCTATACTTATATATAAAGTGAGAGCCATTTTGTACGTGGAGGGTAATCTCTGGAACCACTGCACCTATTTGAAAAATTCTTTCACTGTTTGAAAGGTACATTAATCCAGATGGACATAGGCTATATATTATGTACATCTGATCATCTATACTTATATATAAAGAGAGAGCGATTTTGTACGTGGAGGGTAATCTCTGGAACCACTGCACCTATTTGAAAAATTCTTTCACTGTTTAAAACGTACATTAATCCAGATGGACATAGGCTATATATTATGTATATCTGATCATCTATACTTATATATAAAGAGAGAGAGCGATTTTGTACGTGGAGGGTAATCTTCGGAACCACTGCACCTATTTGAAAAATTCTTTCACTGTTTGAAAGGTACATTAATCCAGATGGACATACGCTATATATTATGTATATCTGATAATCTATACTTATATATAAAGAGAGAGAGCGATTTTGTACGTGGAGGGTAATCTTCGGAACCACTGCACCTATTTGAAAAATTCTTTCACTGTTTGAAAGGTACATTAATCCAGATGGACATACGCTATATATTATGTATATCTGATTATCTATACTTATATATAAAGTGAGAGCCATTTTGTACGTGGAGGGTAATCTCTGGAACCACTGCACCTATTTGAAAAATTCTTTCACTGTTTGAAAGGTACATTAATCCAGATTGACATAGGCTATATATTATGTACATCTGATCATCTATACTTATATATAAAGAGAGAGCGATTTTGTACGTGGAGGGTAATCTCCGGAACCACTACACCTATTTCAAAAATTCTTTCAGTTTGAAAGGTACATTAATCCAGATGGACATAGGCTATATATTATGTATATCTGATCATTTATCTATACTTATATATAAAGAGAGAGCGATTTTGTACGTGGAGGGTAATCTTCAGAACCACTGTACCTATTTGAAAAATTGTTTCACTGTTTGAAAGGTACATTATTCCAGATAGACATAGGCTATATATTATGTATATCTGATCAGTAGAAATAAAGTTAGGGGCTTAATCCTAAGAATCTCCATTGTTACCGCTACTGCCCTCTACCGCTTTTTGTGACGAAGTCTTCAACGATCCTTAGCGTGGTGCTATCTATACTTATATATAAAGAGAGAGCGATTTTGTACGTGGAGGGTAATCTTCATAACCACTGTACCTATTTGAAAAATTCTTTCACTGTTTGAAAGGTACATTAATCCAGATGGACATAGGCTATATATTATGTATATCTGATCATCTATACTTATATATAAAGAGAGAGAGCGATTTTGTACGTGGAGGGTAATCTTCGGAACCACTGCACCTATTTGAAAAATTCTTTCACTGTTTGAAAGGTACATTAATCCAGATGGACATAGGCTATATATTATGTATATCTGATCATCTATACTTATATATAAAGAGAGAGCGATTTTGTACGTGGAGGGTAATCTTCAGAACCACTGTACCTATTTGAAAAATTCTTTCACTGTTTGAAAGGTACATTATTCCAGATAGACATAGGCTATATATTATGTATATCTGATCAGTAGAAATAAAGTTAGGGGCTTAATCCTAACAATCTCCATTGTGACCGCTACTGTCCTCCACCGCTTTTTGTTCCGAAGATTTAAACGATCTTTAGCGTTGTGCTATCGTGGTGGGCTTTTGTTCTGACGGTCGCGTTTCGAACCTAGCGGTTCTCCAGCAAGCCTTTTTCTTTTAAAAAATTTATTTTAATTATTAACTAACGTAAAATTAATTTAAGGTGTTATTTAGGTTATTATTGAGGTAAAAAAAGATTTACAATTTATTGGCTATCAACTGCAAATTTATTGGTATAATATTTTTTTCAACCCGGACAAAGTCGGGACGGGCCGCTAGTTTATTATAAATGTATATATTTTATGATATTTATACTGTTATTAAATCTATGTTATTTATACTGTGTTTAGTTTTTAAATTACTTTTTGTTAACAAACATTAGACAATTTGACATTTTTAATTTAAACTTGAAAAATGAAAGGCTGAATCTACTAAAATTCTGAGATGTGTATAACATTTCACATGTTTTTTTTTAAATGTTATTTATGCTGTGTTTACTTTTTAAATTAATTTTGTTTAACAAACATTCGACAAAATGACATTTTTACTTTTCAGCTTTACTTTTTAAAACTCTTAACTTTCCAACAGAAAATTTGACATTTTTTCCTTTTCAGCTTTTAATGGTTTATTATAAATGTATATATTTTATGTTTTACTTTTCAGCTTCTTTTGCTCCAAAGATGAAAGGTTAAATCTAGATGAATTTTGAGGAGTTAATTATAAATTTATATATTTTTATATTGGATTTTTTAAAAATTATTTGGGTGTATAACATTTCACATGCTTATTTTTCTATGTTATTTATACTGTGATTAGTCTTTAAATTGATTTTGGTTAACAAACATTCGACAAATTGACATTTTTACTTTTCAGCTTTACTTTCCAAAAGACAATTTGACATTTTTCCTTTTCAGCTTTTAGTGGTTTATTATAAATGTATGTATATTTTATGTTTTACTTATCAGCTTCTTTTGCTCCAAACATAGAAGGTTAAATCTTGCTAAATTGTTTAGATTTTAAATTGATTTTGGATAACAAACATTCCACAATTTGACATTTTTACTTTACAGCTTTTAGTGGTACAATGATGAAAGACTTCATCTAACCAAAATACTGAGATATGTATAACATTTCACGTGCTTTTTTTTGGCTATGTAATTTATACTGTGTTAAGTTTTTAAATTGATTTTGGTTAACAAACATTCCACAATTTGACATTTTTGCTTTACAGCTTTTAGTGGTACAATGATGAAAGACTGCATCTACCAAAATACTGAGATATGTATAACATTTCACATGCTTTTTTTGGGTTATGTAATTTATACTGTGTTAAGTTTTTAAATTGATTTTGGTTAACAAACATTCCACAATTTGACATTTTTACTTTACAGCTTTTAGTGGTACAATGATGAAAGACTGCATCTACCAAAATACTGAGATATGTATAACATTTCACATGCTTTTTTTTTGGTTATGTAATTTATACTGTGTTAAGTTTTTAAATTGATTTTGGTTAACAAACATTCCACAATTTGACATTTTTACTTTATGGCTTTTAGTGGTACAATGATGAAAGACTGCATCTACCAAAATACTGAGATATGTATAACATTTCACATGCTTTTTTTTGGCTAATTTATACTGTGTTAATTTTTTAAATTGATTTTGGTTAACAAACCTTCTTAAAATTCCGGGCAACGCCGGGTACTTCAGCTAGTTATAAATAAATACGCCGAAAATTTCCTATATACCATACCACCTTATAACAGAGTGGACCCCTGGCATCAATGAAAATAATCAACTGCCATCTGGAAACAGTTTAAAATCCGGATATTACAAATTATTTAATATAGAGGATTAGACCCTTTTGATTTCGGATGTATGGTTGAATTCATTATTATAAATAAATGCTCCGAAAATTTACTATATACCATACCACTTTATAACAGAGTAGACCCATGCCATCAATGAAAATAATCAACTGCCTTCTGGAAACAGTTTTAAATTAGGATATTACAAATTATTTAATATATAGGACCCTTATTTAATATATTAGACAAATTATTTAATATATAGGACCCTTATTTAATATATTAGACAAATTATTTAATATATTAGACCCTTTTGATTTCGGATCTATGGTTGACTTCAATATTATAAAGAAAAACTTAGAAAATTTATTATATACCATACCAATTTGTAATATAGTAGACCCGTGACATCTTAGTGGTTAGAACGCCGAGAGCGTGGATTGAATCCACACAGGGGCCAATAAATACTTTCATGTTTACGCTAGTTATAATCACGGGAGTTCGTACACTGGAATTTCCGTCCGTGTGGTACGTGGGGGAGTGAAGAATATGAGCTCACCATATGTCCCCCGGGTTGCTCGAACTAAATTAAGGTGGCCCCACAGGACCCTGTTGGTTCATCTGTAACAGCGGTTCTCAACCTGGGGGGCGAGCCCCCTTAGGGGGGCGTAGAAGAATTTCAAGGGAGGCGTGAGTATAAAAAAAGGTAAAACTAACTGTAATTTATTGTACTCAATTTTGCGGTCACAATGTAACCGTAACGTATTTCCGACATCCGAACACGATAATTGTCGTACACGATAATTGTCGTAATTGTAAAAATACGATAATTTTCGTGCGTCTGGATGTTGAAAGTGACCTGAGGTGTGATTTGTCACAGTTACAACCTAATATTCAAAAACTTGTCAAGGACAAACAGTGCCAGCCCCCTCATTAATGTTGTGAAAGTGACTGGTATTACATGCTAACCTCACCTAGATCCTTGATTACCTCAAATATATTTGATCTGTATTTAATTATTTGATTTCATATGTTCTAATAATAATATGTTCCAAGTTAAGATATGCGTAGTAATAAATTTTGCGTATGAAATTATCTGTTCTATATTTTCATTTAATAACGAGCTTCAGTTTCAAATTCCGATTGTACTATACTTGTATTGACCACATATGGTGGTGGTGGTGGGGGAGGCGTAACCTCACATCAGTGTTCAAAGGGGGGCATAGAGCCTGAAAGGTTGAGAACCCCTGATCTATAAGGTTCCCCCATTGCAAGAAACTAACCAATCTCGAAGTTCAATGAGCGTTATGTTGAAAGACAATTTACCAGCCACATTGAAAAAAAAACTTTAGGGGGAATCATTTTTGTATTTAGGTCATTCTTCCTTCTATTCAAATTGATTACTACCTGCAATTTGAAAAAAAAAATCATAGTATATCAAGCTTTTAATTTCAATGCTTTTCAATGTCTCCTTTTTCAAGAACTAATAAATATTTAATAATGAAGCATATTTAATAATCGAAAACAATTAAACATTATATAATAAATTTTAAACCGCCTTGCTTTGGCAGAAGAATATATCAAAACCTGGACGTGAATAGCGAAATCTATGAATGATACTGAGATGCATTTAATGAAAATTTATAACTGTGGACTTTACTTTGTACTAAATTCATACACCCACACATGATTTTAAACCAATAAAAATAGAAGTCCCTAAAAGACAAATCTGAATAATTAAGTAAAACAAAATATAATTTAACTTCAATTTAAAGGACATTAAAATGCACCTGTGATCAATAAACAAAGATTGGAACCTGATAAACACCTTTTGTAATAAACACAGCAATTCCCCCAAACCACTTTATACGAAGTTTGTACGTTCTAAAACACATTCATAACTATTATTAATAACATAACGTACGATATGCTAATACTAAGACATTCACCGAATTTATGCGGTTACTAATATTCAACTCTCAACCGCTGCACATAAGCTGTGTCCTACTTAATTCGAATGCATTCGACCCCAGTGAATATACCTGTAATTAATCACAATTGATTTAAATAGACTCCTTTCTATCTGGCGAACAAGCCGGGAATTATGTAATCAAGAAGTTTCGATTCAAATGCATCTCAAAGGAAGCTTCGACCTCTTTAATAACGAATCAGCTCTTAATAGTATTGTTAAGACGAGAATTGAAACATGGTTTTAAAGCAGATTAAACTGTTCGTTGATGCTTTTAAATGGAGAATAACTTTTCGCTTGCTATCTTGCTTTTAAATGTACTTCACATGGATTACATTGTTTATTTACTGCTGGGATTAAAGAATTTATATATATATATATATATATATATATATATATATATATATATATATATATATATATATATATATATATATATATCGGGTGGTTATAATTAAACTTCCCCTATAAACGGCATCCTACAGCGCAAACGGGTGAACAGAATGCAACGAAATTTTGTATATGGACTATACACGAGATACGCTAACGGAATTTCGAAAAAAAAAATAGTTCCAAAATGTTCACCAGAGGGCGCTTTTAGGGAAAAACATGAAATTTAATACAATAAAAGACCAAAACGGAATACAGAAACAATATTAACATTTATTGATAAGTTTCTGATCACCTGGCCATCGAACCACATTAAGTAAATGTAAGGGAGAAACAAAAACAGTTCAGTTTGCAGAAACAAGAACAGATTAGGACGAAATTGCACAACAGGAGCAGTTGTTAATCGTGTCCAGGACGATGTATAGGGTTATGGGGCTATTTAAAAAGTCTGGTGTATCGTGGAGGTGTTGCGACGTCGAATGACTTAAAGGACTCCACAACGTTTCATGTGCGAAGCCTCACAACTGATCAGTTACGATCTGCTGTTGCACACACAGTCCATCGATTTGAAATTTTGCAGGTGAATGAAGGTGGTCACGTGGAGCAGCTTTCCCTACATCGTCCTGGACACGATTAACAACTGCTCCTCTTGTGCAATTTCGTCCTAATATGTTCTTGTTTCTGCAAACTGAACTGTTTTTGTTTCTCCCCCTACCTTTACTTAATGTGGTTCGATGACAAGGTGATCAGAAAGTAGTCAATAAACGTTAATATTCTTTCTGTATTCCGTTTTGGTCGTTTATTGTGTTAAATTTCATGTTTTACCGAAAAAGCGCCCTCTGGTGGACATTTTGGAAGTAATTTTTTTTTTTCGAAATTCCGTGAGCGCATCTCGTGTATAGCCCATATACCAAATTTCGTTGCACTCCGTTCACCCGTTTTCACTGTAGGTTGCCGTTTATAGGGAAAGTTTAATTATAACCACCCGGTGTATATATATATGTGTGTGTGTGTGTGTGTGTGTTCGTAAAGCTAGGAACGTTAACTAGATTAATTGGGGTTTAAATCTGACTGAAATATTCGAAGAGACTTATTAAAAATGCCGAAATTTTAATGAGATTACACGAAAGAGGCAACAGACGGTGAGACTTGTCCACAATATCGGTTTAATAGAGTCCTTGAGCTCAACATTCAGGAATTGTTATTGTTTTTTAAAGAGCCCAAGGACGTGAGTTACCCACCACAAGACTATGATACTACCAGATCACGGGTTTTGCGCGCTTTCGGAAAACGCTGCACAGTTGAAAAGCATATTAGAATCGTTCGTCGTTCGCTGTGGACGCACGTGTCGTGAGCTGAGATGATTAGGGAAATAGCGGTAGCTGATTGAATTGGATTAATTAGTGTTAATAAAGTCTTGGTTGTAATTTAAATAGTCTTTATTTGGCACAGGTTTTAATGACGACTGCTTTTTAGATTAAGTGATTAGATAAAGGTTAAGCAGTGTAAGCACCGTATCATATATATATATATATATATATATATATATATATATATATATATATATATATATATATATATATATATATATATGTATGTATATATATATATATATATATATATATATATATATATATATATATATATATATATATATATATATATATATATATATGTTCGCTTCCATAAAGTGCGAACATATATATATTGTTCGCACTTTATGGAAACGGTTTTCTAATTTATTTTTTAATTGCATGTTAAGATAAAAAATTTGGCAATTTCAGAATAATCGTATGCTACTGGTTTGTTTTGATTGGAATGCAAAAAAAAAGATTTATTTAGAAAATGGATCCTAAAATTTACAGATAGTTCGAAGGTTACATAGCTACGCTTTAAAATTCCGGTTATGGCATTTTAAAAAAAGGTATTTATCAAAAATTAAATTTGAATGGAAAAAAATGTCTAACTGAAAGTAAAAATGAAAATATGACCGCGAAACATCGCCTTAAGGTTGTTCGCACGCAGGTAAATATCAAGAGAGTAAAGTCTCTGATCCTAAAAGAAAATCCACCAACTCAAAGAACATTTGCATCGAAACTAGGTTGTTTCGAATTTGAAGTTAAAAAAGATGTTTAAATCTAAAGTTCATCTGCTTTTCGCCAAAGCATATTGCTGAAAGAATAACAAATCATAGAAAATTATATGAAGATCATCTAGCAGCTGAAAAATAAAAATTTATGGTAACACTCGATAAGGCATGGGTGTATTTAAGTGACTGTAATAAAAAAAGATCAATTTTCTAATGCACAACTGACGGTGATGACCGTACGATATGGCCTCGTAAGTGTACAGAAAAGTTTCCAAACGGATTGATGATAGTTGCAGGATTTTGTTACAACGGCAAATTAAAAATCAAAAAAGTCTCAAGTAAAGCCAAAATTAATTCACTCTATTATAAGCAGAATACACTGCTGGCCACCCAAATTGCAACACCAAGAAACACAAGAGATATCACAACAAAATTTATTTTGTAGATAACATGTTGACCAAGTATCAAATGATTAAATTTATAGACTTCTGTGAAGTGTGGTTCCTGCCAAAATCAGTAGCCAGAGTAGCCGCCATTGTTGGAGATCACCGCTGCCACACGCCTCGGCATTGATTCAAAGAGACTTTGGATGAGTTCTTGGGGTACAGCAGACCAAGCAGCTTCCACACGTTGCCAAAGTTGATCTGCTGTGGCAGCTGGGGATGGAATCTGGGTCAATCGTAGAGCAACCATGGACCACATGTTTTCTATCGGAGAAAGATCCGGAGAGCGAGGCGGCCAGGGAAGCAATTCAATCTGGCGATTGACGAAGAACCGTTGGACAATGCGTGCCACGTGTGGTCGCGCATTATCCTGTTGAAATATGGCTGTGGGCAAGCCCTGAAGGTAAGGAAGGACAACTGGCTCCAACACCTCGGAGATGTAGCGCTGGCTGTTTAAAGTACCGGCAGTGCGTACTAAAGGTGTGCGAGAGTGATATCCAATACCGCCCCATACCATAATACCCGGTGCAGCACCAGTGTGGCGGTGCATAACGCAGCTGTTCAGCATCCTCTCTTCACGGTGTCTCCAGACTCGAATGCGACCATCGTGGTGTTGCAGACAGAAGCGTGACTCGTCAGTAAAGACAATTTCATTCCATTCTGCCGTCCACATCCTTCTGTCATCGTACCATTGGCGGCGGAGACGTCTGTGGTTCTGCGTCAAGGGTAGACAAAGCAATGGACGTCTTGCGGACAGACCACTCTGCTGTAAACGGCGTCGAATGGTACGCGCAGACACTGGATGATGCGTTACAGACTGCATGTGCTGTGCTATGGTTCGTGATGTGACTGAGCTATCCGTCACTGCCATGCGCACAATTTGCCTGTCATCACGTGAAGTGGTGCGCTGAGGTGGGTGCGATCGAACACGCCGGTCCGTCGTACCCTCCTGCATCCAACGATCACATATCCGCATTACAGTTGTTTGGTTTCGTCCAACACGACTACCGATTTCCCTGAAAGATATCCACAATCTCGGTAGGCCACTATCCTTCCTCTGTCGAACTCGGATACTTGATCAAAAGATGATCGCTGTTTTCGACGAGGCATAATTGATCGTTTTTTTAAAAAAAAACCACAAGAAAAACAGAATTGCCGAACTTTAAATCGTCGAAATCTCCAAGCCTTAAATAGCGCTTTGAAGTGGCGCCACAGGCGCGCGTGATGTGCGTCTGCGCTGAAATTCTAATCATTTGCATATCTCACCTCCGCTAATGCATGTTGTAAATTTCATGTTATTTGCATGTTTCCTTCAGGGTGTTGCATTTACAGTGGCCAGCAGTGTATTTTAGAACCAATTTTTAAGAAAAAATTCCAGTATTATATGGAAAGGACATTGATAAAATTCAGCTTCATATGCACAAAGTCTCTAGTCACAACCTAAAATCAACTGCCGCTTGTAGAAAGAATCAGAAACAGGAATAAAGTGTATCCCATTTAATTAAATACATGTAAAATCACCTGTAGAATACCTGTAGAATCTTACAAAAAGTGCGAACTACGTTTTGTGTATATATGTACATACATGTGTCTACGTGTGAGTGACCTACTTTTAGCTTTAAGTGGCTCAATACTTGTGTATCATGTCTCTCAATAATGTGGCTAAAATACTTATAGAGGAATCATATAAAGAAAATATATGTATTCACCTCTTGGTCACAAATTGCAAGACAATACTTTGTACGTAGAATCTATCACTTAAGTCAAGGAGTGTAATATATATCTTAGTATCCACGAATTTCCTTATAAGCAACACCTTATTTATAATGTATGTCAACAATGCCTCTGAATCTATTTATAATGAATAAAATCTGATTAAAATAAACCGCCTCTGACGTACTGGTTCAGTGGGTTTTATATAATTAAAACTACCAATTCATATACAAATCAGGTGAATTGTTTCCATATCCTTGGTACTGAATTCACTTCCCAAAGTCTTCTTCATATGAGGAATTGTTTTAAAACCTCACCTTAAGCTTTAAAACAGCACTAAATGCCAATTGCTACTCCGAAGCTCAGAGCAGTTTCCGAGTGATAATCGATTAAATTATAAATTTTAAATAAACTATAGCTTTACTAAATAGCTGATTGCGAGTGCATTAATTATGCTTCGTTGGTAGTTAATAAATGAAGTAATTAACGTCATGGAGGTTTTAATTTATAACCCAAACAGAAATAAGTTTAAAAACGTGAAATAAACATCTACAAAAATTAGCTTAAATAGTCTGAATCATAAAAGCTTAAGTATGCCTTTTAATGTCAGCATAAACGTAGTATAAATAAAAGCGTATAAACTTGCTGAAAAATATGCTATTTCGAACTAAACAAATTCTATAAAAATTTCAATACAGAGATGAAAAAAATATTCAAAATTTTTTAATTTATAAAGTTTTGTGAAAATATTATTAAAACTTGTGTGTGAAAATATTATTATTAAATTCTACAAAGTAGAAAAATATTTCTACTTTGTAGCTTTGTATAAAAATGTTTTGTTTTTATTCAATTGCAATTACGGTGGAAAGTTTGAGACTGATACGCCAGGAACACCAATTATTTCTGTGTATGAAAATCTTTTATATTAATGATAAATCTTATGAAATAAGTCTCTTAAAATCAAGAAATTTATAATTAAATTAATTATAGAATTCAATATGAAATTAACATTGATTTTTTTAATGAAAGAGTTTACAAAGGAAGGTTATTATTATTACTATTACTTATTTGTAGTTAATATCGTTATTCAGATCTCAAATATCTGATGCAATTTCAGTAATTAATGTAGATTCTTAAATAGTACTATAATACACCCATACCTCGCTTTACGGCGTAGATACGTTCTGGAAAAAGTTGGCCGTAAAGCGAAAAGCCGTATAACGAATCAATAATTTTGAAGCAAACCCATAGAAATTTAATTGGATCTGTTCCAATTTTTTATAAATTATATAATATTTAGTTCATAAAGCATTTTATTATTTTAATTTCCTGTAAAAATGCTTACATAAAAATAAAAGCACAAAACAATGTAACAATAAACAGGAATTCAAAATATAAATTTATAAAAAAACAAAAGAAATCACATGCACATATGTATACATATAATAAAATACATAAAATAAAATGCTTAAAAACTGTTTTAATGTGATGACGCACATTAACATGAAGAATCACTAAGCTATAATATGCTGCCATCATCAATTTCCGCTGTTGTGGCCGTATAGTGAAACATTGTGGGCCGTAAATCGAAAAAGTGTCATAATTTAAAAAGGCCGTTATAACGAAATGCCGTATAAAGAGCGGCCGTATAGCGAGGTATAGGTGTATTATTTAGTATTATTATACTTGAAAACATTTTACACAGGTGTGAAATATTACATAAAAATCCTATTCATAATGTGTGAGGAAGCTGTAAGAATCTTTTCAGATTTTGTGTGTGGAACCATAATTATTACTCTATATGCTTCAACTCTAAAGAGGATGTTATGCCTATAATTGCATTCCAGTGACATCCCTGTTTTATAACAGATTATAGGTTTTCGTAACTTTACACCGATCCATAGCTGAGTATTCATCGGATGTGCATTGTATCTAGAAATACACCTTTCTGGAGTGACATTTATTTCATAAACTCTTCCCTTACGTGTAATTATTTTACATTTATACACTGAAGTGCCACTGAATTAGGTATACCTACCTAGTAACGAGTTGTCCTCCTCTGGCCTTGATAACGGCTGCCACACGACGAGGCATAGATTCAACAAGTTTCTTGAAACGTTCCACGGGAATGGCTTGCCAAATATCGGCTAAAGCTGTCCATAATTCAGTAAGGTTCTTTGGTGCTGCGTGATGGCCTTTCACGCCTTGTTCCAAAATAGCTCAAAGATGCCCAATAGGATTTAAGTCTGGGCTTCTAGGTCGCCAATTCATGACAGAGAATTCAGAGGAATGCTCATCCAACCAGCCAGTAGCCAACCGGGACTTGTGAGAGGTACAGTTGTCTTGCTGGAAAACTCCATTACCGTGCGGATAACAGAACAGCATAAACGGATGGGGGTGATCACCAGCTACTCTACGTACCGAATTGCATTAAGGGAGGTTGGTACACGCACTAAAGATACCAAACTGTGCCACGAAAAAACACCCCAGACTATGATTTAGCCAACATGCCCTTGTACAGTTCCAGCCAGGCATGCAGGATCCATGGCTTCATAAGCCTGACGCCATATTCTCAGCCTCCCGTCGGCGTTAAGTAGTCGGAATCGAGACTCATCACTCCATGCTACTCGTTTCCAGTCCTCTACACCCCAGTCTCTGTGCTCTCTTGCCCAGGCAAGACGTGCAGCCCGATTGCGAGTATAGAGCAATGGTACTCTCGTAGGTCGACGGCTCCCGAAACCCATACGGTGAAGCGAGCGTTGCACAGTCCGTTTACTGACTGTACGACTGGCACCGAAATTAAACTGGGTGGTAATTTGAGCTAATGTTTGGCTTCGCTGGCTACGTACAATACGCCTGAGCCGTCTCTCACCACGCACTGTCAAGGCTAATTGTCCTTTGCGGTTTGCCCGATCGCTAGTTTTTTTTCCACCATCCATGTATTCTTGGTATACTCTTGAAACTGTCGACCTTGAAAATCCTAGCTACCTGACGATTTCGGAAATTGAATGGCCCATGCGTCGTGCACCTATGATTTGTCCGCGATCGAAGGCGTCTAAATCAGGCAGTTTACCCATACTGGCAATTCCAACAACTAATTCAGAACAACCACAGTACGCGCTATATATGCAGTTACCACAGCGCTCTCACATGCGCATACATGATGCGCAGAGCTACACAATTTGCATAGGCTTTGCTATCCCTAATTCAGTGGCACTTCAGTGGATTTACGTATGTCACATGAAAAATTGAAATACCTGTAATCAAAGTTTTATGCTGAAATTCTTTCTGTTAATATATATTATTTTCCCTTAGACACTTCATGTCTCTGTCGCTCGTAGCATTGGTTAGTTTTCTTCAAGATGTCGTATAATGAGACCACGATAAACGATTATAGATAACAGATTTCAAACATAACAGATTTCAAACGATAAAAGATCTCAAACACACTACAACTCTTCGGAAGTAAAGTATAGTAGCTTTTTTTTTTTACAGATTATCTATCCCTAGTATTGGGCCATAATATCAGGCCTGAGGTAGCCTATTGGTAGCGCATCGGACACTGACAACGAGGGTGCTCGATTCTAATCTCCACTACGCCATTGAATATATTGTGTGTCTAGGGCATATGGACACGTCAAATCCGTGAATAGACCTTCTATGAAGTCGCAGAGGATGGAAGAGGGTGCGATATAGTTATTCAGAGGTATGAACTCAAGATTTTGGGAACGGCAACAAAGTGGCACTCGCGGTTAATGTTATAGGTACAGAAACTCGAAATTTTCAAATGGCAACATCCGTTTTTTTTCCCATCTCAAAACGCTCAGTGCATGCGAAAACCCTAAATAGCGTTGGAACGGTAAGTGTATCACAAAAAAACGGACGTGTTATGCAAGCACAAAAAACAGCTATGCGAACGGCCATCAAAAACACGATGATGGCACCCATGTGGAAAATGTGTAATACAAATAAACGTTTCATTTTGTCCGATCTGTGTTGTCATCAGTGACTAGTGTCTTGCCTCTGCCTTATGCAAATTTCCTCCGTTCGCCCCGATCGTGTTTTTGTAGGCCGTTCGCAGAGCTGTTTTTTTGTGCGTGCATAACGCGTCAGTATTTTGTGATACACGTACTGTTTCAAAGCTATTTAGGGTTTTTGCATGCGCTGAGCATTTTGCGACAGGAAAAAGTGGGCGTTTCCATTCGAAAATTTCGAGTTTCTGTACCTATAACCGTAACCGTGAGCACCACTTTGTTGCCATTTAGAAAACCCCGAGCACATACATCTGAATAAAAATATCTCAAACCTCATATAGATCGGTTAAACGGAACGGTGGAGGTCCATATATCGGCAAAGTTTTTTTATGACCACCCTGTATATATATATATATATATATATATATATATATATATATATATATATATATATATATATATATATATATATATATATATACATATATATATATATATATATATATATATATATATATATATATATATATATTTATATATATATATATATATTTATATATATATACATATATATTTAAATATATATATATATATTTATATATATATATATATATATATATATATATATATATATATATATATATATATATATATATATATATATATATATATAAATATTTAAGAATATTCTCAATAAGTAGTTTCTTTCCACATTCCATGAAACAGAAGTAACTTTAATAGCATTTCCTTTTTTTCTTTCTTATCTTTCCTTATTAGAATATGGGGTGTGAAAGACAAAAATTCTTTAGATAAATATATGGGTTTTACAGTTTCTTATAATAATCCTACTTAAAATCGTTAATCATTCAAAAATATAGACTTATTAAAGCCTACTGTCACACTGGATATGCTAATTTTTCATGCCTAAATCACCACTCTCTGGTATAAAATGTTATTACTCCATTCTCCTTCCATTACATAATAAGCAGTTCCCCACTTCCTCTGACTTTAACTTCAAAACTGTACATCCGTAATTAATCACAATTAATCGAAACAGTACTTGTCCGACTCCAAATAAGCGGGGAAATATTTAATCACGTTCTCATCGACTCATCTCAAAGGAACTGTAATCGCCCCTTAAACAACGAATAAGCTTTTAACAGTATTGTCAAGATGAGGAATTAAAACAATTTGAAAGCAGCTTAAAATACATTCGCAGTTCTGAGTTGACAAGTAATCATAGCTTGCAGTATTGGTTCTCTTAAAGCTTAATTTTTAAGAATTCACCTCTTCACGCAGCAGCGTCGAGAGACATGTTTTAAAAAGTTCGGATGTATATCATTTCTATTTCATACAAATGATTATGTTTCGATAAAATTATTCCAGCTATGTCTATAAAATGAAATCCAGTCGACGGTTCCTTAAAAGGCGTAAAGCACCGTAGAACTAACACACACACACACACACACACACACACACACATATATATATATATATATATATATATATATATATATATATATATGCTCATGAATCAATTTATTTAACTTCATTAAACATAGCTTATATTAACAGTCTATTGTCTCATAACTGAAGCATACTGCTATGGACAGGATATGTGCATTTCCTGGTTCAAAATTTGTCGTATCAACCAGTTGCAAGTTTAATCTTGATTTATGAGGGTATTTATAATGAGTAAATGATGCTTCATATGTGTTTCCAGCGATACAACTAATGTGAATAACTGATTTCGAAGCATATGAAGAAAGGTAACCCAGATAAATTGTACTCAGACACGTCTAAAGTGCAAAGTTTATTTCTCAAGGAGGTAAAAAGAAACGAAAATGCTCTTTGTTTAATTAAAATTCTTTGTGCACACGTGTTAATCAAAATGTATTGTCTGTATAGTTAAAAGAAAATTGATTTCTTCAGAAACGCAAGAAAATTATACTATTATTCGAAAATATTGTTCAGTATTGGAAAATAAATCACACCAGATAAAGTTAAATATTTTAGCAGTTACAAGATAGTGTTTTTCAAGAAAATGTAATATTTTATCTTACATGTGTCTTAACCTCGTAAGCAGGATAGGGAGAAAATGATTTACTATAGTAAAAGAAACTCAGTAAGAATCGATACATCGATTTGTGCCCTAAAATAATTACAACTATACGATTTTTTTTATTACGTATTTTTTATTTACGTATATTTTATTTTGAATCTCAGATGACCGAATTATTACGTGATAAACCTGTAAAACATAAAACATTTCGCAATGAATAACTACTCCCTTAGCAATTTTTAAGTTAGACCCTCTATCCTGTAATGAATCACGCGAGAACAATAATATTGAAAAACTTACACTCTAGAGAACTTACAGAAAAAACAAAAAAAGAGTTAAATTTAAAAAGATTAAATTACCGAGGAATGGATTACTTAGGAAACAAAACCGATATGGAAGTACGGGCTGTTCTGATAGGGTTACTTGACATGGACATCGAGTTTGATTTCTAAAGTTATCTTTTGGGAGAATTCTGTCTTAAATTACTGTTATTAAGATTTATTTGAATGGCAATAAACTTCAGGACTGAAATATATATATTTACAGTAATCTATATAAAAGCAAATCACATAAAGACAGGACATAACGGTTAGAAGTACGAAAATTGGCAGTTCTTATTTAGCAATATTCTTATAAATTTAACTATAGATTTTGAATAGTTAATCTCCTCTTAACTATGTAATTTCAATGGGATTTTACTTGGAAAATCACAAATACTAAGCTACACACCATATATAAAATGCATTAAATTATCAATTCCGACTATGCGTACGCCTAGAAAGTTTATATTATATATATATATATATATATATATATATATATATATGTATGTGTGTGTGTGTGTGTGTGTGTGAATAAACTTCTGGCCCCTAGCTGGCCCCTCTAAAATGGTCACCCCTCTAAACGACCATATTTTATACAGAACATATTAAAGGCTTCATACAGCCAACATTATTGAAGAAATACTTTTTCCTAGGCCATCTCTAAAAACAACCATTTTTTGGTGGAAGTCATCTCTGGCCGGCCTAGACAGGTTCCCATATATATATATATATATATATATATATATATATATATATATATATATATATATATATATATATATATATATATATATATATATATATCATGAATATCTTTGCAATATTATCGATCGTAGCGATTATTTCAGTAACATGTTTTAGGAGGATCTATACAGAATCGTTATTCACTATAACTAGTTTCTAATTACTGTAACTAAGGTCTGTATTTCTTTTCACTAGACCGAGCTTAAGTGGACGTAAAGAGTAATGAATGGAAAATTTTTAAGAATTACTTGAGCTGCAAGTGAAAGCATAGTTAATGGGTTAATGTCTGAGTTAGGTAAGAACAATGTTTTTCATTTAAACAGACTTTTACTGCCGAGTTCGGTTATTAACCTATAGTAGTTTTACTTGCTAAAAAAACTTTTTTTAATATTCCCCCCAAAAAGCATAGTTAAAAAAAGCCATCTATAAGAATTTCATCTCAAACACAGAGCGGAATAACTGTACACTTACATTGTAGTCAATTTTACCGCAGCAAAAAAATTTACAATAAAAAATCCTAGACATTGATAACTCAATGAAGAGAGATTTTTAAGTGGTTAAGTTGCATGTTCCATACATTTTCATTCAAACTTAATCTACTTGTTAAAAAATGAGATATTTTTAGGTCTTCATACAAGACTGCCCGAAAACAGGGCATTAAACTCTCATCTCATCATATGATGGATGATTTTATATCATCTTATTTATCTAAGACCATTCGAGTTGGATTTTGACACATTAATCATTCGTAAATTGATAAAAAATTTTCTGAAATTGGATAATGCAAATGCCTATTTAAAAGAAATCAAATACACATATTAAAGAATGAAATGGCGAATTTTAGCGAAATTATTAAAAAACACTAAAACACAAAACAAAATTTTCGTTTTCAAAATCTAGTACAATAACAAAATTGTATAACAAAAATACTCTATGCATAAAAACTTAATATTTTAAAAACCAGTTTTTAAACTAATTTTAAAATAATTTATAAAAGTTTTAAGAAACTGCTTTTATGTTTTCACCCACTTTAAGAAAAATACATAAAATGCAACAAAATACCGCAAAAAGCAAAATATACTTATGAACTCAATTTAAAAATTTAAAATTCTTTAAAATTATACAAAAACATCATTTTTCAAGATACAAGAATGTATACACTACCACTGAAAGTTTCAGAATATTAAATCCAATAGAAGATGAAAATTTCTTCCGTCAACATCGCTTGACCAAATGTTCAAAACTCAGCAAACCGCTGTGAGATCCTAAACTGGGACACTTACTTATCTTCTAGCTAAATGCAGTTAATGATTAACAAGTTCGTTATTAGCAGGGTATGTACTAGAGACAAAACGTTATTATTAAACTTCCAGTTATATATATATATATATATATATATATATATTGTATATATATATATATATATATATATATATATATATATATATATATATATATATATATATATATATATATATATATATATATATATATATGTGTGTGTATATATATATATATATATATATATATATATATATATAACATTAAAAACCCCATACCATTTTAAAATCTAACATTATTCTAAATTCCCTTGGGCGTACGAGCTAAATTTCGCTTTTGATTCTAAACTCTAATAACCTCGAGAGAAAATATTAAATGGCTTCCTTTTTCAAAAATGCGCGGCGTCCCCCATATTTTAGATAAGCTCTGCGCAGATTACATAAAACCACATGTGACTTATCGACAACAGCAAATCCCTAATCGCTATGATGATCACATGACAAAGTTTATATAAACCACGTGAACGGAAACCTGTACGCTTTTCGGATTTTGTAGCTGTATTGAGAAGACGTATTCGCCGACGAAATAAAAACTAGTATAATGCTGTAACCTGCCGCGTCGTTTTTTCGAGCCACGACTACTCTTCATTCCCAGTGATGTGCTGGACGCCCATTTTTTCCTTGGGTTGTCCAGTATGTTACATATATATATACAATAACTGAAAGAATTTACTTTAATAACATTAACAATACCTTTTAGATATATCTTATTTACTTAATATTTATTAAACGTAATGATTACTATTAACTACTAGTATGTTCTTCTTAATAGTAATATCTATCATGCTATTAATTTCATTACAATTCTTTGAATAAAATTTTCTGCAAAAAAAATTAAATAAAAAAAGAAAATATCTTCTTCACTCCAATCTATTATCGTAACATTTTATGTTCTGGGAACTTTATGTATTATTTTACCACTACAAGCGAAAAAAAAAAAAACCTCTCATTATGACTTTCAGTATCAGTCGTGAGATACGATTTGTTTTGATAGGATGATACATTTAGGTTCTCACATCCACTCATAACAGATTATTTCACGTAGAAGAGAGCAGAGAAAGAAAAAAAAAATTTAATACAAGTTACGAAAATGATCATTGCAGTGAAGTATTAATTGCCCGTTTAAAGGGGAGAATGAAAAAGAGCTGTCAAGGGAGAATGAAAGGATCTTTACGCGAGATTTTTTTTTCAAAAGATAGTAATATTTTCCTCTTAACGTAAATCTTTGGTGCAACGTGTTCTGTACCGCAGTTTTGATAAACATGCCGTCTCTAAAGTTGTTGAGAAAACGTTATTTGTATTTATGCTGATGATAATCAAAAGCATCAGCCACGTTATACTTCTACTTCAATATATATATATATATAAGGACATGGAAATTTTAAGAGCTATTTGAGTAGATTCAAATTGTGTTCGGCGACCCCCTGTGACTGCAGCGTTGGTGGCGAGGAAAATGCTGAACATGTTCTGTTTTTGTGTTCGAAGTACCGCAGGGAGAGAAATATTTTTAAATTGGCTCTTAAGGACTTAAATATTAACTGGCCTTCTAATTTCTTTCTGCTCGTTTCTGGGAAGTGTGCTTTCGGCTTATTTTGTAAATTTATTGTAAATATTTGTAATTCTTCTTAGTTTCTTTTATTTGTTTTATTTTATCTGTTTCTTATGTTTTCTTAGTGTTTTATACTTACCTCAGTAAGTCCCGTGTGATACTTTGTGGTACACGGGAATTTTATGTGTATTTTTTTAATAAATAAAATATATATATATATATATATATATATATATATATATATATATATATATATATATATATATATATATTTACAGTAATGTGCAAATTAATTGGGACAAGCTTCATTTTTCATAAAGTGCGTCCTTTCCCAGGGACTTCCTGCTGAAACCGGTTTAAAACTGCATTTTGTTACAAAGAGTGGTTGTCCTTGACAAGTCCAAACTGGTTTGACCACGTGATATTCACACGTAGAGCATTTTCGCTTCAGTTGCGTTTCAGCTGCTGTAAGAAGTGGTCGATTGTGTGAGTTGTCTGGTTCTCATGTGTATTAAAATATGGATATCACTCCCAGGAAAAGTACTAGAATTGTTAACCTTAGTTAGCATATGTCTACAACTGTGAGGGATATGGCTGCAACAGTTGGAATTGAAAAATCCAGTGTTTCCAGGAATATTTATCAGGAAAATAAGTTTGAGACTTTCACCTACACGGAAGAGTAAATGCGGAAGCAAACGTAAGACAAATCCTGGAACAGAAAAATTTCTTGTACGAAATAGTAACATTTATCCTCGAAAGACAAATACAGATGTTCAGAGAGAATTATTGGCTAATGGTGGGAGCGTTGATTTATCAACAATACGCCGAAGTCATATTGAAGCAGGGAGATGGGCAAGAACACTAGTCCAAAAACAGTTATTATCAAAAGCAATAAAGAGAAAACATTTGTATTGAGCCAGGAAAAATCAATCCTGGACTGCACAAGATTAGAATGAGGTTGAATTCAGCGACGAAACGCAATATTTTGTGCAAGGGTTTCAATCAACATTTACAAAACGAAGCGCTGAGGAACCTATCAGGGAACATCATCTTAATCCAACGGTTCAGCACCTCAAAAGAAGATGTTTTGGGGTTATTTTACATCTGGAGGACCTGGCAGCTTAGTACTTGTCGAAGGAATGATGAACTCCAAAAAATACATTTCAATACTAGAAGACAAAATTGTTATTTTTATAGTCCAGTCAATTTGTGCTCAAAAAGGGCCCTAGAGGGAAAAATTTGGGGAATTTTTGATTTTTTCCATTTTATATGTTTTTTTTTTGGGGGGGGGGCTGAATCCGAATCTGAGATTTGTTAACAAAATTTCGTGACGCAACATTGAAGAAAATGCAAAAAAAGGTAAAAATTTTTATTTTGGGGCGGTTTTTTGCTTATAACTCGGAAGCTATCAACTTTTCGTATATAACCCCTTTATTCAAAATGAAAGTACATAAAATTTCCTACAAATTTCACTATTTAGGTTTTTTTCTCTGACTTTTTTTCTCTCGTTTGGGCTCAAGCGCTATATAAAAAATGGCGTATTTCGGCTGTCTCCGCAAAAACCCACTTTTCCACTCAAAAACTTTAATTTATTATTAAAGGCTGTCATTTAATTCCTCCTTCCAATACAATGTAGAATTTTCAAAATCCAAAGACCCCTGACTAATGTCACTAAGTACAGGTGTTGCCGCAGATGAGAGGATCAACTGCCACTTGTCCAAGGAGATGGGCATGATAGGTATACAGCGCATTGTTGGTGGTGATTTTCAAGCTGTAAAATTCAAACGAGGCGAAAGAGTTCAGCCTCTTGCGATCATGAACAAGGTTCAGATACAAGACAGGGATGTAGTCATAAATCCAACCACACTTTTCCAACGAATGACCATCGTGAAACATTCATATGAAGAGCTGCGAGAATTTTTGCTTTACGAACTTAGACCCTACCCTATCCCTCTTTTCGATGAGCATGGGATGAGGAAAGGAACAAAATCGAGCTTGTACAGGGCTTTTACACCGACTCCAACTGAACAGGGGAACTTGAGCGATACAAAATATGTAATTGACGAAGGGTTTTTGTTACACCGGGTCAAATGGCACCACGGCCAGACATGCAGAAATTTGCAGCAGTTATGTATCATATGTCAAGTCTAACTACAAATCAAATGCCGTTGTCATTTTTGATGGCTACCCTGATGAAGCTTGTGAAAGCACCAAGCGCATAGAACAATTTAGAACAGCGCAAAGAAAACAATATGCTGCAATATCATTTACAGAATCGATGGTGCCCACTGTCTCGCAGGATAGTTTCCTTGCAAACTCCAAAAACAAGAACCGATTGACATCTATGCTAATGGAAAAATTTTATGATGCGAAAAGTTTTTCACAGCAAGCGGTGGAGGACGCTGATATCCTAATTATCACAACAGCTCTTATGTTAGCCCCGTCAAAGGAATATGTGACAGTGGTGGGGTAAGATATCGACCTTTTGGGGATTTTGATCGGACTGTGTAGCCCTGATATAAAGAACGTCTTCTTTTTGAAACCAGGAAAATGGAAGATGTCTCAAACCCTCTACAATCTCCATCTTGCGGCTGACAAAATCCTATCAGACCATATATTTTTCCTGCACACGATGAGTGGTTGTGACACCACTTCTGCTTTGTTTAATCAGGGGAAACTGAAATTTTTTAAAGTTCTGCAGAGGAACAATGACTTGCAACCAGTCATTGATCCCTTCAAAGACCCTCAGGCATACCAGGACGAGATTGCCGAAGCAGGAAACGTGTTTCTCATGGCTCTGTATGGGAAAGGACAGGAGACTAGCCTGAGCGATTTGAGATACAGGCAATGGGTATCTTCATCCTACAAAAGTAAAACCAACATTGCCTCACTACCCCCCCCCCCCGTCCACCGAAACTGCTGCACGACAACATTCACTGAGAGTTTCCTTTCAGATGGAGCAGTGGTTATCCGGTCAAACCACACTCGACGAGCAACAAAGAGACCCGGACTAGTGGGGTTGGAAAAAAACAAGGAATGGTCTCGTGCCAGTGCCAAACAATTTAACCCTGCACCGGACTCGATACTTCGGCACATTTCTTGTAAATGTAAAAAAGGCTGCCAACGCAATTGTGGATGCAGTAAGGCTGGCCTCCATTACTCCCCGATCTTCACATCGTGAGAAGGGCTGTGTGAAAACGTCGAGCTCCCGGAAGACAGCATTGACTTTGACGAAGAAGGGACCGAAGAAAGAGACGAAGAACAGACTGAAGAAATACGCTTACATGATGCGGAAGGTATGTCTAATCTCACAATCTATTTCGTAATCACTCATCTCTCCTTAAGATATGATCAGAAGTTGTTGTTTTCTCCCCACCTCTTTCATTTTCCAGATGAACAAGCTCCGACGCTGACGACAGAACAACCTAAACCTGTGCCATGACTCGCCGCCTTCGAAGAACCTTAGCCAGGACCCTCTAAACGACAATGGCTCATATAATAATGTAATATATGATCATATATATTGTAATACAATATAATAAAATGTAATAATTTTTCAAGATTTTTTGTTGGAATTTCAACTTTTTTGTAACTGAATTTGTACAATTTCGGACTTCAATAAATAACTTGAACATTATTTTACTTTTGAAAAAATTACCTGTACCTCTACATATACGATCTAAATAAGGTATGGGCAGAGAACTGGGAGGAATTCACTAATTGACAGCCATTAATAATAAATTAGAATTTTGGAGAGGAAAAAGTGGGTTTTTGCGGAGACAGCCGAAATACGCCAATTTTCAAATAGCACTTGAGCCCAAACGGTCTGTCGGAGAAAAAACCTAAATAGTTAAATTTGTAGGAAATTTTATGTACTTTCATTTTGAATATAGGGTTATATACGAATAGTTGATAGTTTCCGAGTTATAAGTAAAAAACCACCAAAAAATGAAAATTTTTACCTTTTTTTGCATTTTCTTCAATGTTGCGTCACGAAATTTTGTTAACAAACCTCAGATTCGGATTCAGCACCCCCAAAAACATATAAAATGGAAGAAATCAAAACTACCCCAAAATTTTCCTCGTAAAAACACAATTTGACTGGACTATTATGCAAATGTTCGCTGGCGTTGTTGTGTGTTTCAACAAGATCTTACTCCATGACATAATTATAAGCCAGTAAAGAATTTTTTTCAAGAAAAGAAATTAACATTTTTACATTGGCCTGGTATTTCTCCAGGTGTGAATCCCATAGAAAATTTGTGGAGCATTGTGAAGAGACGTGCGAATGAGATCGATTGATCAACGAAGAGAAAAATGATTGAGAATGTCATAACAGTTTGGTTTCGTGAAGAGGACGTCAAAAATGTGTGCTCTAAATTAATGAAATCCATGCCAAAACGTGTGCAGGATATCATTAAAGTTAGAGGGGGGATATATTTGCTACTAGATTTCTATACCGTGCATGTGAGAGAAATTATACTAATTAAACAACATGATAAAAATTCAAACTCGATCACCAACACTTCGAACCCAATTGTGTTTTCAATGTTAACTACCTGATCTCCTAACAAATATTAATGAATGAATATAACTAAAATAATTTGCATCAATAACATTAATAATACATAACTGTAAACAATTCAACACAAACTAAGAGTTTATAAAGCGGGCATAGACTGCCGAACAAACTAACTGAAAACCTACCCTAGCGAGGAAAACTTTTAAAATTTTCAATAAAAGATTGCGAAGTTGTAACAAATCCTAACATTGAAAACGGGCAAATATAACTAAAATTAAATATTACAACAGAGCTAGATAATTATAGGAAGAATGTAGACAAAAAATAAAAAGAAATCAAGCACTCGGGGCTCTACGCACCATAAGGCAAGATTCTGTAGTAGTGACGGAACTAAACCAGAAATCAAGTTAACCGACTGGTCTCGTCATCAGGGAGCATAACCAAATCCGTTACTTGAAGGGGAGCTTTCTGAATAGGATGCAGGTCTAACCTAAAGACATCACAAGGCCGCGAGATCCGCATTGAAACAGATTTTCAAAATAAATGAAAAAACACGGACAACTTGGACTTAGGGTTCAACGCACCATACATAAATGCACATACAATCATATATATATATATATATATATAAACAATAGATCTAAAGGCAACCTCAAAAATCAAACTATATATCCACGTTTTCGAAATAACTAGCCGTTCAAAGTTAACTTATTTACATAATCTGCAAACTATATTAATGAATAAATATACACGAAGAATTTGCATGAAAACCTTTAAAAACATATTTAATTATATCTTAAAAACTTAATATTCACTACATTCGTATTGATTACTTTTAATTTAAAGCATTTTTAACTTACAGGTAAAATATCTATCAGGATATCAATTTTATTGGAATTCCCCAGTTTTCCCCAGTTCATTAAAAAAATTATTGAAATAGTTTATGATCTGGGAACTTTATAATATCATTTTGCCAATACGAATTAAAAAAATCCCTCATTATGAGTTTGAGTATCAGTATTGAGATATGATTTGTTTTGACAGGATAATACATTTAGGTTCTCACTTCCATTCATAACACATTATATCACGTTGTGAAGAGAGAAAAAAAAATGTTTAATACAACATACAAAAATGACCATTGCAGTGAAAAATTAATTGTTGTTCAAAAGGGGTGAATGAAATAGAGCTGTCAAGGGAGAATGAAAAAAAATTATGTGCGATTTTTCAAAGAGAGGAATCTTTCTTTCTAAGATTAGTCTTCAGTGCAACATGTTCTGTAACATATATTTGATAAATATAGTCACTAATCTTACTGGTAAAATGGTTTTTGTAATTATGCTGATGATATTCTACAGAAATAGCCCAATTTTAATCCTCGTTTCATATATATATATATATATATATATATATATATATATATATATATATATATATATGAAATAATATGGAACTTGAAAACTTTGTAGTCATATAACCGGGGAGTTGTAATCTCAACAAGTCGTAGCAAGTGACGAGACAAGGATGCAGGCACGCTGGAGAGAAATGAACACTTCCAGAATGACGGTAGACTCAGTTATATTCCTAAAGGCTTTCATTTGCACGATAGTCTCTCGCTGGGCATCCATACATCAAACATTTTTTCAGATCACTTTTTTCGGGAAAATTCCCGACAGTGCAACACTGCAACATAGAGCAGGCCGCAAAAGGCACATCGCGCGGCGCTAGCGGAGACGGGGCACCGCCCACAAATTTTTGACAGCTGCGAAGACTTTGCATCTTTCCTGGTTGAGAGCAGGCACACAAAAGCTCTGACGAAACTAAAATATCTCGCCCGAGTACGGGTCTATTAAACTTCCGATTGGTCAAAACTCACCATCTGACTTAAACGCCATATGGGGTGATCGCTTCGTCATAGTTCTCGAATGTTCCACGGAATTCGCGTTATATAAGATTTAGGCGCGTGCTTGATTAAGGGGAAAACACTAGATTACTTTGGTTATTTATAGGTCAAAATCAGAAATGAGGGACGGTGTTCTGTTGCGATAAAATGAAAGAATTTGGACTAGGCGTGTTAATGATAAGGTTTGAAATTTATTTCATGTATATATATATATATATATATATATATATATATATATATATATATATATATATATATATATATATATATATATATATATATATATATATATATATATATATATATATACACAGAAGGTCGTTCACACTTTATGGAAACTATTTTGATAGGTAAGTTTTATGTATAAATGCCAAATGTTTTCGGCAATTTGCTTTTATCTGATATCCAGGGCTCTTGACAACAGATCTAGCTGGAATTTTCCATGAAAGAAAACTTTTTCTTAGTACTCTCATGTCAATTTTACCAAATTCCTCTTTGACCGTTTCCCAAAGTCCGTTCATTGGAAGCCGTTTTCCTAAGGATCGTTTTAATAAACAGAAAGCGCAAAAGAACATTGGGGAAGCGTCGGGGGATTTTACAGGTATTTCATTAAATAGGATACACTTTATTCCTGTTTCTGATTCTTTCTTTTCTAAATAAGCGGCAGTTGATTTAGACGTGTAACTAGAGGCTTTGTATATATGAAGCTCAACTCTACCAATGTCCTTTGCAAATAAGGCTGGAATTTCTTCCTCGAAAATTAGTTCCAAAATATTCTGCTGATAGTAAAGTGAATTAATTTTGGCTTTACTTCAGACTTTTTTGATTTTTAATTTGATGTTGTAACAAAGTTCTGCAACTATCATGGATCCCTTTGAGAACTTTTCTGTACACCGATGAAGCCATTTCGTACTTTCATTCCCGTCAGTTGAACAATATAAACTTGATCTTTTTTAGTAATGTCCCTTAAATGCATCCAATTCCTCATTCAGTGTTACTACAAATATCTATTTTTCAGAAGCTAGATGTTTTTCATATAGTTTTCTACAATTTGTTTTTCTTTCATCAATATGCTTTGGCAAAAGCAGATGAACTTTAGGTTTAAACATCTTTTTTAACTTCAAATCTTTATGAATGATTTCACTTACAGTGCCACAAGACATTCCTAGTTTAGATGAAATATAACTTTGAGTCGGCAGATTCTCTTTTATGATCCGACACTTTACTATCTTCATATTTCCCTGCGTTCGAACAGTCTTAGGATGAGCTTTTGCGGTCATGTTTTCATTCTTACTGTCATTTAGACATTTTTTTTCTTTCAAATTTAATATATTATAAATTCCTATTTTTTTCTAAATGCCACAAACACGTTTTTTACGCCACTTTGTAATTTATTGATGCGAATGTTTCTCTTCGGAAAGTTCAGTTACGTAACCATCAAGCCCTCTATCAATTTCAAGAGCCACTTTCAAAATAAATCTTTTATTTTACATTTCAATCAAAACAAAACAGTAGCAGACGATTATTCTGAAATTCACAAATTTTTATCTCAAAATCCAAACTCCAAAAATGTATTACAAAATTGTTGCCAGAAAGTGCGAACTACCTTCTTTATATATATATATATATATATATATATATATATATATATATATATATATATATATATATATATATATATATATATATATATATATATATATATATATATATATATATATATATATATATATATATATATATATATATATATATATATATATATATATATATATATATATATATATATATATATATATATATTCCATATCTAGGCCAGATATTAGCACGTTAAATCCGTAGACTGGAAGGTCCTTCTATGAGGGCATAGAGGGTGGGAGAGTGTACAATCTCTCCGATGTCGCAGCTGGGTGTGTTCGTTCACTATTGAGGTCACAACTGACTAAGAGGGACCTTGACCCTTGTGGGGCTATATCAAAACAGGGTCCGCATACTTCATGGCCTATATGGAACTGGTTTGGAACTTCCAGTCAGGGGGCATTAGAAACAACAACAATATATATATATATATATATATATATATATATATATATATATATATATATATATATATATATATATATATATATATGGAGCAACGTACTTGATAATCATATGAGTGGAAATTTTCCTTTATACATTTTCGTTATTTTTTATAAGCTATTTCGTTATATTCATTTTCCCTTTCAGTTCGCTACTTAAAATTTAAATTTCAGTCGACTTTCGAGGTCCAATATATCGTCCTACCTTGTAACCATAAACTAATTTTATAAACTAGATGACATATATTTTATATAATATTCATGTAATATTTATATAATATTCGAACACATCACAGCGGGGTATCCTAGCAACAGCTTGTTGTGCTTGGGACTAGAGGTGATCGGTTTGATTCCCGATGAACTCCATTAAATACTTTCGTGTCTAGGCCGGATATGAGTGCGTTAAGATACCTTTAAGTACGTAGATACATAGATACATAGATACCTTAAACCACGAATGTGCTATGTCTACATTTTTAATATTTAGATAATAACCTTCCAGGGTCCAGGCGTCGTAGTCTGGTGTCATGATAAGGAAATCGATAGCAATATACAGGGTTGCCACCTATATTCGTTACACCCCCCTTAACTTCGAAACGGTGACAGCTTAGGCCATAAAGTTGGTGTCTAGGTATAGTAAAATGGCTATGCACTACTCGATGAGACAGCTTACATCTCCATCTATCGGCAAATTTTAGAATTAACGTTTTTATCTCAAAAACGGTACGAGATACCGGAGAAAAGTCACATACAAAGTTTTTCAGCATCGTCGATTTAGTAGGAAAAGACACCTTGCGCACATTTAATACTCAAAACAGAATGTAAAAAATGAACATTTGTTTGGTCGTGATTTTCAAAACTGTGGCGTCGTGAACCGCGATCGTATCTCGAAAAGACCAACTCACAGACTAATAATCCAGACCAGAGTGCAAATGTGTATAGTGGCTAATGGAGAGTATTTTCATTAACATAAATAAATGATACTGAAGATAGGGATGTGTGATTCTTTCCTCCACTCTTTATGACATGACAATTTTCAAAATCGTGGTCAAACAAATGTTCATTTTCTACATTCTGTTTTAAGTATTAATGAGTGCAAGATATATTTTCTTACTAATTCAATGATGCTGAATAACTTTGTAAATGACTCTTTTCCCGTATCTCGTACTCGCTGTTACCGCTTAGAAGGACGGTAGCGGATATAGATGGGAACCTGTAGATGAAAATGATGTTTGATAAATTGGAATCGTTTTTGTTTGTTTTAAAATAATAATTACATAGCTATCTAGTTTATTTCATGCTTTTTTTCAAAATTCTAGTACATTATTTTCTCTTTACCTTGGAATACAAAGGTACAAACAATAATGAATATTTTTTTTTTTTCGGAGCAGTCAAGTTTTCAGCAAACGAAGTTTAGTAATAAGTTTAATATCAGGTACTCAATCATAGTACATGTCAGATTCGAACACCTGATATCCAGCTCGAAAGTGCTATGTTTTTACATATTTTATTATACCATGAATAAATTGAAAATTATTTCAATAATTAGAACAGTTTTTTTTTCGTTTTTACAAAGGTTATGGACCATAAACTTAGTGAATATCAAAAGATATTGAGCTGCATTACTGGAATAGCGCACGTATCAAAAATTTACTTTCAGTTTCCCAAAAGTAGTAAGGAACTGAAATAGCTCATTTGTGCTCTAAGGTATCGACCTAGTACGGAAAGTCCCTCTTTTAAGTCAGAGAGGGTGGGAGAAGGTACAACTTCCCGACCCCATACCAAGATGTCACCCCTGAAGGTGCTCTTTCAAACTGCTGGCACCAAGAGATTGTGTTGATTCACATACACGGTAACCCCGAGGAAAGAAACCAACGATTATTTCGTTTATGTGAAAATGTCTTAATTCATAGTGTCCCGCATAGGTAACATTATTCCTATATATAAGAATCCCTCAAACTGCATATTAAGTGATCTTTTGGAATGGATAAATCTTTATATTTTACTATATTAACATTACAAAAAGAACCAAAATATTAAAGTTTTGTTAAGGGTGTAGGCAATTAGTTAGATTTTCTGTCCCCTAGCTGGTTGTATTTGATGTGGTGCAGTCTATACAATTAATTTGCTAAGCAGATTCTTTGGGCAGACCGCGAGAGAAAACTACTGCATCAATTTACTTCATTTTGGTCTGTTGCGAAAGATTTTAATCTACAGATGTGTGAAATTTGGCTTTGGGAACCGCAATGTCTAATAATTAAAGAAAATTTACAGTTAAAAATTGCTTTCTTCGCATTCTCAGCGACGTGTTTAAATCTGGCATTAGATACTCACGAAACACGAGGCCACATACACACATTAATTTGTTTCTGCGCACTCTCAGTGACATGTTTATATCTGGCTTTAGATACTTACTTAGCACGCGGACGCATAAATACTTTTTTTTTTCCGCGGAATCTTTAAGTGTTGAGTATAATTTGTATATTAGCATGTATTTACTATACAGCCATCATGTTTTGACGGGTACGAACTATTTCTTAACCGTTTGACGGGCGCTGTTTGCACAGTGCAAATGCCTAAGACTAATATTTTTTACTTGCATTCAATGTATTCCAGTTAAATGAACCGAAAAATGGCTAATACTGCCATCTGTTATCAGTTTAAAGAAGTAACATCATTTTGCAATCTTTAATTAGAAAACATTTTGAGATTCGTTAGGTTAAAAAAAATGGGGGGGGGGGCGTAATCTGCACCGTGCAAACGGGGAGGTTGTTTCCCCTGAAAGGGTTAAATAACAATATCTAGTTTAATACTGGATTGTCTGACAATGGACTGTTTTACCATTATATTTTCCTCATCTACAAGTGAGCTAGATTTAAAAATATTAATTCATTCCATTTCACGAAAAAAGTTTTAAAAAGAAATTTTCAATTTAAACAAATCTTCTGATGAAAACTTCTCAGCATGATATTAATTTCTGGCTTCAACCTTTAAAATATTTTTCGAAGGTAGGAAAAAAAGTCCTGCAGTAACTTTGTTTCTTTCGCGATAAAAATCGAAATAAATGACTCAATTTTTTTAAAACTTTTTTAATAGTTAAAATATTTCAACACACCATTATTTTGATCTATAATCTTGGCATAAAAAACGCACGCTAAATCTCTTTTTATCGTCGCAGCTTAGTTTTTAATTCCAAGTTTTCATTAATTTGAAAGAAATACTCATCATGGTTGAAAAAAACGATAATTTTGAATGTGTTTCAACGAGAGCTTAGCAAAAAATACCAATTTTTTTTAGAAGCGTAACGTTGTACTTCAATTGAAATATTACTAAAATAGCCTCTTGGTTTTTTTTTTATTCAAGATAGTAATTTCCTTCACCAAAAAAATTTTAAAAATATATCTGATGTCACTTGCGATAGTCCCTGCTTTTACTTCATTAATCTTGAAGATAGTTTTCACTGTGAAAAAATATTCTTTCAAACAAAATATATGATAAAGATCATTTTTGCAATGTAGGGTGACATTAATAAAATTACTTAAATCTGATAAGATATATGGCGTGCAGAGAAGTACCTTAAGGCATAAAGTTGATTTTGCATTATAAAAGGAATTGATAATGACAATAAAGTATTAAAAAGGGCTTTTAATAAAGGACTTACTTTTAAAATGTAATGTTCTCTACGATTCTCGCTTATTCGTTACATAGTATATTTTACACTTGTATTTATTATTTACATTTAAATGCAATATATTGTAAAAAACTGTAACAATTATGAAAAGTTTAAAAATTTACTTAATATAGTCGAACCCCGTTATAACAAACTTCAAGGGACCAAAGGTTTAGTTCGCTTTATCTGATGGTTCGCTATATCCGAACCATTAAGAAACATGCTAGAGTTCACAAAATGTTTAACTCATTATTTGCAATGTGTATTAAATAGTGATGTACAGTGGAACCCCGTTATAGAAAACCTGGTATATAACGAACGAAAATTTTGGTCCCGCCGTTTTCCTATTGTATGTAATTTAATTAGTATTGTGCCAGTTTATTGTAATCGATTTTAGTCGACTTAATTCATTAATGATAATTTTTAATAGATTTTATCATTTTTTAATACATCATTATTGAATACACCTTAAAATTAATGAGTTATACGTTTTGTGAACTCTAGCATTTTTCTTAATGGGTCGCATATAGCCAATCACCGGATAAAGCGAACAAAACCTTTGGTCCCTTGGAGTTCGTTATAACGGGGTTCTACTGTATTAAAAAAATGATACCGTCTATTAAAATGATCATTAATAAATTAAATCGATTAAAATCGATTACATTAAACTGACACAATACTAATTAAATTACGTAGAATAGGAAAACGGCGGGACCAAAATTTTCGTTTGTTATGTCCGTAAGTTCATTATATACCAGGTTCACTATAACGAGGTTCGACTGTAGTAATTAAATGATCTTATTGCCTTTTTTATAAAAACTGAGAAATTTTCTTTTCATTATTTTTCGTCCCGAAAATAAACTAATGTTTACGCAGTATTAAATACAGTGGGATTTATTTTTTGTCTCTAAATGTCTTTATACGGAGGTACTTGTCGTGGAACATTCGCACATTTTACCCCTAAATTGTTGACTACTTCTTGTCTGGAAGCATTTTATAAGAGAGTCAACTTTACCCTAGGGCAGTGGTTCCCAACCTTTTTTCAGCTGGCGACCCACCTTTCCTTTTCGTAATACCTCCAAGGTCCATCGGTTCTTGGTGGAGTAAAAAACCTTATTTGTATCGTATCCCTTCCTTATGCATATATAATTTACCATCAAATATTGCATATATATATGCTTTTTTGAAGATACAGATTGATTATTGATAAACAATTTGTGTTCTGATTTGAAAATGGTTGACAAAATATAACCACTTTGTAGCAAAACAGTTATTTATTTAACAATAGATATATGTTTGCAATATATGCAACAAGTGGTCACTGCACGATGTCCACAGTAAGACTGAGTGGCTGAGGTTAGTAAACAATAGTTCTCACCTGGAGTGACCTTCGACAGTGTGGCGGTAGAACGAGAGGGGGAGCGGCGTTGCCAGAGTGAGCACCACGTGTGTGACTGTGTGAGTCATCTGGGAGGGATGTAGTGGTTCTGTTGTCTGCCCCAGATGCCCAAAACAATCAATGCAAAATTCGATTTGTTTCGATTTTTCTTATCTTTTCTGATGGTTTTTTTCGATGGTTTCTGATAGTTTTAGGATAGAGTCGCGACCCACTAGTGGGTCGTGACCCACCGGTTGGGAACCGCTGCCCTAGGGTACTACGTCATTTTGAACCAAGCGCTCCTGCTGACCTGGTAGAAGAACTTTCCGGTGGTACGGATTTTACGTCACTTCCGTCCTCACAAGGCGGCTCACTTCCGTCCTAGACACGAAGGTATTTATTTGTGCTCGTCGAGATTTGAACTCAACATCCCAAGACTGGGGTCCAATGCGCTACCACTTGGATACCTTCGGTTTATATGTAAAGTAAATACGTTTAAACTCTACCGATGGTGTGTTCAACAGCAAGCATCTAAGTGTGTTCCGATGGTAATTATAATTTTCTTTAGTCAGTGTTATCAATATTGTCCTATGTTTGTTTTATATTTTGAGAAGCCATTCATTGTCCAGTGAGGAAGATTTTTATAGTGATGTTAGGTCATGTTATATTTCTTAATGCATACTACTTGTCCTTACATGGTTGTAAAACCACTAAGGTTTTACTTATGAGTAATTATGTACTAGCATGCATTTAGGTTCCCTTTTCTTTATTGTCATCTTATTACCCGATCGCATAGGATTTGTATACAATTCTTTCAATTAACATTGCGCATACATATGCACAAAATGAATGGCATGACACTGATATAAAGGTGAGCACATATTTTTCACTATCTCTGTATATCGATCCTTTAATATGTCAAAATTACGTCAGAGTGCAACTGACAAAAACAAACCTATTTGAGTATGTTAAAAAACACGCTACAAACTTATCGAAAAGAGCGCTTTCAGTCAAGATACTGATTGTTGATACCGAGCATATATGGTGATTTGACATTATCCGTTCATCAATGGCAGCTCTGCGTTGTATGTATTCGATAGTATATAGGTTAGCAATGGTGTGATTGGGAAGATTAATATGTTTAGGGTTAAAACTGTTGCTTTACTTAATTCTTATATGGGTTTGGAAGGACTAGTAAAATGCGTGTTCGCTCGTAGGACTTGAAACATTCTTATTTTTTGTAGCTTTAATGTGCAACTTATTAGTATTGAATAAATGACTTCACAGGTATTTTAACGCGGATTTAATGATTAATGGTTATTCGATTTCTTACCAGAATGACGGAAACATTTATAATCCCGCAATGATACTTCATTTTATTTTGTTGGGTTAACGAACAATGATTTGATTTTCACATTACAGATTTCATGGACTGAACATAAATTAATTTAGTTCTGGCAATTTCGACATTTTGAATACGAATTTTTGTAGTATTTTTTTTCCCTTCGGGATAGAATGATGATGAGTTTACAGCTTTTCGAACTGACAACGACTTGAAAACATTTTGCATCTATATTTCTCAGAATAAGAATAAATTCTGAAAGAAAAAGAAACAAAAAGCAATGGGAATTTTCTCACTTCATTTTTTTTCTTTCAACAAATTGGGTTTTGTTAAAATGACTTAACTAAATAAAAAATAGCCGGCATCGTTTTAAAGCTTGAAAAAATATGGTAAATAGAAACATTGTAACTTTTAGGAATATTTTCTCGTTGTTTTGTCTAACGATTCATTTAATTGTTTCAATAACTGAAACAAATCCATGCATTTATATTTCTATGGACTGCCATGCCTTTAAGAAACTCTCTACAAATTTTGATGTGATAGCAAAGCTTCGTACTTTTACAAAATAAGGTTTTTAAAAAAACAAAACCTTTTATTTATTCCCAAAAAAACCCAAACTATAGCATTCACTTTAACGAGTTTAAACAAATCGTGTTGATAAACACAACACAACCTTTTGGAAAACATTTATTTTGTTTTTGTTGTTTAAGTTAGAAACTTTTCGTTTTGGAAACAGCCTGCAGTTTACCCTCTATAGATTCGGATTTATACTATCAGATATAAATCCGAAGCAGATTTTTCACTTTAAAGGTAGAAAATTTTAAATAAGCTTGTATCACCAGTGTGCTTACTTTATTAAATTAGACAATGGTGTTTCATAAGTGAGTACTCTACTATCATCAGATAATTCTAATTCTTTTCAGCTCACTTATGTTCAGCAAACATTTTAAATTCTTACTCGTATAAATTTATCTTTAACTTCAATTCTCGCATTTACCCCCAAAGGGCAAAATTTTCATGCCATAATTTTAGAGATAAATTTCACCTGATATATATTCCAAAGTATACGTTCATAATACTTAAAAACACCCTAAGGACAAATTTATAAATACGTTATGGGTTAAAATATATATCACCGAACTATACATCTTTTCCAGGAATGAAAAATATTTCTTGATATAAGTTTTTCATATGTAGTTACTCTGTAAATATGTGAATTATGGTAATACGTACAGACTCATATGAAATAGGAGGGCATATTCAAATATCTGCGCAGAGCAGTTTTTTAAGAATGTCTGTCCATAGTGGTGATGCTAACACTACACTCTGTGCTTCCGGTACATTTTAAAACATGTGGGATGCGTGAAGATATTTAAAATTCTGCCCATAGAAATCCGGCAGACATTCGTCATATTGCTTTTTCATTCATGCGTTACACGGGTCTTTACATTTCGTATTGACGTAAAGTAAAATATGCGCAAAATATGCGTTTACTTTTAGTTTATATAAAACAGCATATAAACTAAAAATAAACTCCATGAATTCCGGATGCTGCAAAAGTTTTTCGGAAATATTTGACTTTATGTCATATTAAAGCTCCAATCGTATCCCTTTCACATGTCAGGAGATAAGTTTAAATAAAACTAAAGCTTCAAGAAAAAGCAAAATCAGGAAGGTAGCGGGTGTTGTAACTTTACCCCGCACCACTAGAGGCATATTTGAGAACTAGGAGAACATTGCAGCCACGACAGATTTTTCGTGCACCAGCCGTCAATAGTGCACACGGCAGTGGATTTGTCAGCAATCGGCATCGAAGTAGAGACGTTCAGATCACTGGCTGGCTGCCTTGGCCAACCGGGCCACTGCGCGTTTAGAAAGGTAGTAAAATTAAGCAATGAAATTCCTATATTTATCACAACTGCAAATATTATCATCAAACAAAGGTGATTTTATGTTCCTATACCGATGTTTTGGTACTATGTAAATCTTAATAAAAACATTTTCAAGAATAGTAGACTCAGTATACCAAATCTATCAGCCAAACAGCCAAACTTTCTGTTAACAGATGACCTGATATTGAACAAATCCTGATGCATACGTGTTGACAGCATAAAAAATATATTCTACCGGACATTATCATTAAATTCCGAATGCCGTGTTTAAAGACTTAAAATAGTAGCGAATATAGTACAACTAATCCGTTTAGACTGTTATAATTAAAATAGCTAAAGATAAAGTTACAATAACTGTTAAAAAATATTCTAAGTTTAGTTTTATAGATTAAAAAAATATAATTGTTGTATATTAATTCAATTGGTTTGTATTTCTGAATGTAGATGGCGACACAGAGTCTGTGTTCGTTTTGATGATGTGTAGATTTTGTGAAGTCAGTATGAGCTCTACCTGCCATATTGAGTGTGTGCTTTGATGTTCAACGAGATTGAGTGTGATTTAACTAGAGGTGAACGCTGGTTGTTCATATTCTAGTGTATTGAGTGTTGTAGCGCAGAAAGTTTTAAAGTTTAAGAGTTATTAAAGTTTCGTTCCTTTTAGTGAGGTTGTTTATTAACCAAGATAGTACAGTCAACTTGTGTTACCACAACGTTCCGAACCAGCTAAGAAATATTCATTGGTCAAGTCGGCCGGAGATATATTGCGTGGAATTTAGAATTGTGTTTTGTGTTTTCAAGTATTTAAGTTGAGCGTCAGCATCAACGTTTGTGATTCATCTACCTTTAATGGTGCTATTATTTGTGCAATCAACTCATTTTCAAGAGTGAATTTCATTTGTTTTTGGATTACGCCACGTAAGCAGTTGCTCGTGAATCATCATATAGGGTGAGTGACTTATTTGACTTATATCCTGCTTGTTTGAAAATGGAGAAGCTTAGGGTGACTAAAATGGTTTTGAAATCTGGTTTAACGAGACTAGAGTCGAAAATTGAAAGTTCCGATAATTCTACAGACGCGCTGTATTATAAACCTAAATTGCTAGAGTTGGAAGTTAAGATGTCTGAACTTTTCCAGTCAATTTTTGAAAATTGTAAAGAGGAAGAATTGGATGAATTTATTAAAGAACAGGAGGAAGTTCGTGATGTTATTGATAGACTTAATTTGTTATTTATCAAAGGAATTAAAGCTGATTCCAATACTTCACAATCTGCACAAAAGGAAAAAATCAATGTTAGACTTCCAGAGATTCCGGTTCCACATTTTAGTGGAGGAAATCCAGTTGAATGGTTGAGCTTTGAGGATTTATTTTCGGCCTGTGTCACTCAAAACGAGGCACTCTCGCCAGCTCAGAAATTACAATATCTGAAGGGTGCATTGAAGGGTGATGCCCTGCGAGTTGTGAATACGCTTTCTATTACAAATGCGAATTTTTATATAGCCTGGTCTCTTTTGGAGGAACGGTACGCGAATAAGAGGGAGCTGGTGTTTACAATAATTAAACAGTTTATGAACTTGCCATCTGTAAATAATGAATCTGAAAACCAACTATTGAATTTAATTGATTCTACAAGAGAATGCATTCGCTCTCTTGAGAGTTTACATATAGTTGTTAAGGGGTTTGCAGAAACTCCGTTCGTGTATATTGTTCAACAAAAATTGGATGCAGCAACACGAGGATGGTGGGAGAGAAAGTTAGAGGATGATAGTCTTCCAAAGCTGGAACAGTTGTTGAGTTTTTTGAAATTTCATGCGGGTACGCTACAGCCGAGTAGAGTACAAAACAAAAGGTCAATCCAGTCAAGGGTTTCAGCATTTTCTTCTGAATGCACGAGTCCTCTCTGCGCATTCTGCAATGTTAATGATCATTCTATCAATAAGTGTCAAAATTTTCTGAGATTAAGTGTTCAAAAGCGTGTTGAATTTGTGAAGGCAAACAAACTGTGTTTTAATTGCATGCAAAAACACAGAGTTGAAAATTGTAAAAGCAGCTACACATGTCGAAGGTGCTTCAAGAAACACCATACAGTTTTATGTTTTAGGAAGCATTCTGAAAAGCATCCCAGCGTTGATAGCTCATTTTCAGTTAACGCTCCAGTGTTTGTGCCTCAAAGTGTTCCTTCAAATAGTGCTTCTATAGCCAACGAGTCAGCTAATCAAAAATGTACAACTAATATAGCATCTTGCGTATCCGATTTCAATATGCCCACCCAGGTTCTTTTGTGTACTGCTCTAGTGATTGTTAGGGATTCGAGTGGTGATTGTCAAGAGTGTCGAGCGCTGCTGGATCCTGGTAGTCAGGCCTCATTTATTTCTGAAGCATGTATAACTAGATTGGGGCTACCTAGAAAACGAGCTAAGATTCAAATTTCGTGTCTGGGTACAACCAGTTCTTGTTCGAATGGTTCGTCTGATATTGTGTTTACGCCTCATTTCAGTTCGAGCTCTGTGTTTAAGACCTCTGTGTATGTCTTAAATAAAATCATTGGTGAGCTTCCACATTTTGATCTAGACAAAAAGTATGAGGAGTTATACAGTGACTTGGTTTTGGCAGATCCGACTTTTTTTAAAATGGGCCCTGTTGACCTTCTTTTGGGAGTCAATATTTCTTTACCCATGCTTCTGGGTCAGACAATCAACCTTGGTGACGGTATGCCTTTTGCTGTGAAATCACAGTTGGGATGGATTGTTTCGGGCAGTGTTCCATTCCCTTCTAGCAGCTATCCAACCATTCATGTGAATAACATTCAAGTTGACTTGGATAAATTGGTGTCCAACTTCTGGAAATTGGATTCAGTTCCAGTTGCAAGCAAGTTAACTGAGGCTGAGCAGTCTTGTGAGGATTTTTTCGTCACTACTCATTACAGAGACCAGAGTGGTAAATATGTAGTTAGGTTACCATTTCACACTTCACCTACTGAATTGGGCGAGTCGAGACAAATGGCTCTGAGGCGTTTCTACAGGCTGGAGAGAACCCTTTCTTCCAAACCGGACATCTATGATCAGTATAGACATTTCATGAAGGAGTATTTGGATCTGGGCCACATGGAAGAGTTGTCTGATGTCGAGAACACTGACTTGAGTTACTACTTACCACATCATTGTGTTCTGAGGCCGTCCAGCACAACTTCAAAATTGAGTGTGGTATTTGATGCATCTGCTAAAACTTCTTCTGGTCTATCTTTGAATGACCTTCTGATGACGGGACCTAGAGTTCAGAGTGAGTTGTTTCCTATTCTTCTTCGTTTTAGAACCTTTCCAATTGCACACTATGCTGATATTGAGAAGATGTTCCGCCAAATTAAGGTTCACCCTGCTGACACTGATCTTCAGAGAATCATTTGGCGTGATTGCCCTCAACGACCCCTTTCCACGTTCAAGTTAACAACAGTCACTTATGGAATGGCTTGTTCTCCTTATTTGCCGACTAGAGCTTTGAGACAGCTTGCCCTTGATGAGTGTGACACTTTCCCTTTGGCTTCTGCTAGTACTCTGAGAGACTTTTACGTGGATGATCTCCTAGCGGGATCGAATTCTGTGAAAGATGCCAGGGAGCTTGTGAAGCAGATGCTTAAGATGATGGAAAGGGGCGGCTTCAGGCTGAGAAAGTGGATTTCAAATTGTCCTTCTGTACTTGATAGTGTTCCTGAGATAGCTTTGCAACCTAATTCTCAAGTGAAAATCGATAGTGGCAGCGATGTTAGAGTTCTGGGAATCGTGTGGTGTCCAATTACTGACATGTTCAAATTTTCAGTTGCCATTTGTGATCATAAGGAATGTACCAAGAGAACGATCCTTTCTGAAGTAGCAAAGATATTTGATCCATTAGGATGGCTTGCACCGTCAGTAGTTTTTTCTAAGGTATTCCTACAAGAGCTCTGGCAACACAATTTGAATTGGGATGATCCAATCAGTGAGTCACTCCGATCTAGGTGGGATGAGTTCCATTCTCAACTGCCTCTTCTTGAGAACTTCCAGATCCCCAGATATGTACTATGTGATCAATACAATAACATTCAAGTTCATGCATTTTGTGATGCGTCTGAAAGGGCGTATTGTGCAGTCATTTATCTGAGATCAACTAACTCGAATTGTGAAGTTACTGTGTCTATTCTAACTGCAAAAACAAGAGTTGCTCCAATGAAAACTCAGTCGTTGCCAAGACTGGAACTGTGCTCTGCATTGCTACTTGCCACTCTTCTTGAATCTGTATTATCTGCGATTGAGCTTCCAGTTAGCAGTGTTTATGCTTGGACTGATTCAAGGGTTGCTCTTGCTTGGATCTGTTCCGAGTCTCGTCGCTGGCTTCCCTTTGTAGCCAATCGTATTGCCAAAATACAAGAGGCTACTCAAGGTGTCAAGTGGAATCATGTGATTGGCAGCCAGAATCCAGCAGACTGTGCCACTCGTGGACTACTTCCTTCTGAGATGATCAATTGTGAGCTGTGGGTGAAGGGCCCTAAATGGCTCCAACAACCTAATTTCGAGTTTAGTGAATCTTCAGAGGAGTCATTTTTATTTAACGAATCTCATCTGAGAGAAGAGAAAAGGAATAGTGTTATATCACTTTCCTTGAGTAAGGATTTAGATCTTATTTCTAGGTTCTCTTCGTGGTCAAGATTATCTAGAGTGACCGCTTGGTGGTTTCGGTTCATGAGAAATTGTTCAAAAACTCCTAAGAAGAAAGCTGGGGTTCTTACATCTGAGGAGCTTGAGGCGGCAGCTTCACTCATAATTAAAATCGCACAATCAGAGGCATTTTCTGAAGAGCTTGCTTGTTTGCAGAAGGAAAAGCCCATAAAATCAAGGAGCAAAATTCTGTTTCTGAATCCCTTTCTTGATGATAAGTGTATCATAAGAGTTGGGGGTAGACTGGGAAACTCGAATCTTCCTCTGGATAAAAAGTATCCAGTCCTCCTTCCTAAAAAGCATCATGTGACAAGCTTGATTGTGAGGCATTACCATATCACACAGCTCCATGCTGCTCCACAGTTGTTACTTTATACCATCCGGCAGAAGTACTGGATTCCTTGTGGTAGGGATGTGGTACGTCAGTTCGTGAAAAAGTGTGTTAAGTGCTTTCGTGTGTCACCAGTACCAGCCAGGCAATTGTTGGGCGACTTACCATCAGAGTTACTCCTTCAAGGGTGTTTAATACTACAGGAGTTGATTTTGCTGGCCCATTCTTGTGTCGAGAAAGGTCTGGCAGAGGACATAAATTATTCAAGATCTATGTTTCAGTTTTTGTGTGTTTTGCTACAAAGGCAGTGCATTTAGAGGTAGTGAGTGACCTTTCATCAAGGGCATTTATTGCAGCTCTTAAACGGTTTATTGCAAGACGTGGTAAACCGAGTGAAATCTACAGTGATTGCGGAACCAATTTCATTGGTGCAGATCGAAAGCTCAAGAGGTCACTCAAAGCATTATTGTCAGCTACTGACGATGATGGCATTCCAACCTTCGCAGCTTCGGAGGGTATCAGGTGGTCTTTCAATCCTCCGTCAAGTCCTCATTTTGGCGGCCTCTGGGAAGCTGCCGTAAAATCTATGAAATTCCACCTCAAAAGAGTCATGGGAAATTCCTCGTTGACGTTGGAGGAGTTCTATACTCTGGTTGCTCAGGTGGAGGGCTGTCTCAATTCCAGACCCCTATGCCCTAGTTCTGATGATCCTGGTGATTTAACTGCCTTGACACCTGGGCATTTCCTTGTTGGCTCTCCTATAACTGCTATCCCTGAGCCAAATATGACAGATTCTTCTCTTTCATGTTCACGCCGCTTTGAACTTGTACAAAGGCTTCTTCAGCAATTTTGGAAGAGGTGGAACTTTGAGTATTTGAGTTGTCTACAACAGCGTCCTAAGTGGTGTTCTTCCTCTGCCAATCTCAGAATCGGTGACCTGGTGCTCATTAAAGATGATAATGTGCCTTTATTAAAATGGCAGTTAGGACGTATAGTGCAAGTTCATCCTGGAACTGATAACAAGGTGCGCGTGGCTACCTTAAAAACCAAGAGTGGCGAATTCAAAAGACCTGTAATAAAGTTGTGTAAATTACCTGTTGAATAGTGCCATGTATTTGTGATCAATTTAGATGTAATTGTTTCAATGTGCATTCATTTCGCGTTTTATGTGTATTTTTAAACTATCTTTGAGATATTTCAATGTAAATTTTCTTTTATTTGCTTCAGTTTTGAATCCCTTGTGGGCTTCAAGGCTGGGGGTATGTTGCATATTAATTCAATTGGTTTGTATTTCTGAATGTAGATGGCGACACAGAGTCTGTGTTCGTTTTGATGATGTGTAGATTTTGTGAAGTCAGTATGAGCTCTACCTGCCATATTGAGTGTGTGCTTTGATGTTCAACGAGATTGAGTGTGATTTAACTAGAGGTGAACGCTGGTTGTTCATATTCTAGTGTATTGAGTGTTGTAGCGCAGAAAGTTTTAAAGTTTAAGAGTTATTAAAGTTTCGTTCGTTTTAGTGAGGTTGTTTATTAACCAAGATAGTACAGTCAACTTGTGTTACCACAACGTTCCGAACCAGCTAAGAAATATTCAATAATAGTAATTTAACTCAGATAAAATTTAAATAATAGGAAATAATGTTGTGGTTGTTGTTGTTGTTTCTAATGCCTCCTGGCTGGAAGTTGCACAACAGGTTCCAGTAGGTTTTAGCTAGTTACCAAAACAATTTTAACCGAGCAACCCCAGGGGCAACATCTGCGTGGATCGTACACTCTCCCGCTTTCTCTGACCTCATAGAGGGACGTTACGGATTTCACGTGCCCCTATCCGGCCTAGACACGGAGATATTTCATGGCATATGTCGGGATTCAATCCGAGCAACCTCAGCATTGAAAGCCAGTGATCTACGACAAGGCTACCTTGAACCCTACAGAAAAAAATATCTGCAGTAATCGAATCTCAATACTCGGTTATCGAATTCATAACACCAGAAGAAATTTGCAGTTTCCCAATCACAGGCTATCAATGTAAAGTAAATCGACGCTCACTGATACCCAATGTTAAACCGCAGACTTGAAGTAATGCATAATAACTTCAGTCCAAAGCAATGCCGCCTGTACGTCACTATTTTCCGTATGTCATAAAACCGTCGAAAAGCAAAAACAGAAGGATTCGACTGTCGTTCAAACCTAACGATTTCTTTGATCAGTGATTCCTAACGGTCGTGCGGCGGCACTTAAGAGTGCCGTGAGATATTTTTAGGAGATAATTAAAAATATATTCCTAGAGCCCGTTTAAAATAAATGTAAAGGTGAATTAATTACTCTCACGCCCGACAGATTGTGACACATATCTATTAATCGTGAAATCCACCTCGGCACCTCCGCTAGTGCGTATCGGCCATGAAAAACCATAAGACCAGAAGCTGCTTAGCAAAATCTGCAAACTCAGCCGAGGGTTTATTTCCCCTGTTCAGTTTATCTATATATATAAAACAGTTCCGTAACTGTCTGACTCACTCACTGGCTGACTCACTGACATACAACGCACAGACCAAACCGCTGGACCTAAAGGGCTGGAATTTTGCTTCTTATAGTGTAGGGGTGCACTAAGAAAGATTTTTGAAAGTTTCTTCTTAGATTTCTTTAAATTAAAAAAGTTACTAAAACAGCTTAAAATTTTAAGTTTACATTCAAAATAATAACTTGGGGGTTATAAAATTTATATCACAAATAAGATTGTACAATCTTTTTCGAATCTTTAACTCCATTTTCTGATTTTTGGTGAATTTTTAAAGATTAATTTTTAGAATTTAATTTATTAAATGCTGATCACGTTATTTATTTTTCTGGTACTTCAAATAAATTTATCGTCATGTGCATAACAACTAAATAGACCAAAATTTTTTTTTCTTGCTAATGCGGCATACGATTGGACATTATCCAAAAAAATATTAAAATACAGTAATATGTTCCTCAAGCTGTACTATATTAACTGTACTATATTCTTTAATATTTTCTATTACATTTAATTTGAATATTTTCTTCTACATTATTTTGTCTCTAAAATTTTCTTTTACGATTTTTTTAGAAATATATTTTTGTGATTCTTTTGCATCAACTGTATACAGTGATCATCGTATTTATTATATATATATATATATATATATATATATATATATATATATATATATATATATATATATATATATATATATATATATAGGCATTAATTGCATACATTGACCGTTGTATTTAATTTGAATGTACTCCGTAGCGAAGTACGGGTTTTCAGCTAGTGTTTCATATGGGCCTGGGAGCCGGACGGACACTAGGGATGGAATATCGAAAGCAAAATATCGATATGAATATCGATAATAATATCGTTTATTAATATGTATATCAAAAATATATCGGCACAAAAATTTCGATATTTCAAAATATTCACTATATTTTAAAATACTGAAGATATTTCAGAATATAAACGATATTTCAAAATATCGATAACACATTTTCCTTTCAATATCCAGTCAAACGTATTTGGAGGATTGTTTGTATGGTAAAATAATATATACTATATGGTAATAGTGCGATTAAAAAATTATCGTATTTTTTTCAATAATGAAATAACATTCCAATAAACAATATTTTATCAAATTAAAAGTGTCTACTTAGAGAAAGAAAGAAACCATAGTTTGGGAGATGCAATGGTAACACTGAGTGTATGTAAACAAATTCGAAGGAGATATTGGAGATAACCGATATCCTCAATTCTATTGTTAGTATTCTTTCTTTTATTCTTTTCATTGTAGTAAAGGTCTGCAGTTGTGTTTTAGCGTGTTTTTCATAAATTTCAGTTTGTTTTTCAATGATTAACAAAATAAGTTATAATGCCACCAAAATCAAAATGGTGGAGGAATTTCTCTCGTATGTATGACAAAAGTGCTACATGGTAAACGTTTATTCACTTTTTGTTCTTTCTAGAATCCTTTTATATATTGAACAATTTTTGATTTTTTTCACATATTTTTGATAGCTTGTATTAAAAATTACTTTGTATATATTAGAAGTTATTTGTATCACTCATTTTTTTTTTTGTTTTGAGATTTTTCAACCCAAATTTTTATAAATTATAATTATTTCAAATAAATTCTTTTGAAAATATGTAATCCATAATATCAGGAATATAATATCGATATTCCGATATTATCGGAAATGAAATATCGATATTATAATATCTATTATCGAATGCAATATATGGATAGTTCGATAATATCGATATCAATATCCCATCCCTAACGGACAATACACATCCGCCGACCAAATTTGGCAACGCGGGGCCCACGCAAATCTATTAAATGGTTCCAGAGAAAGAAAATTAGCACTTTCACACTCACAACTGTTAGACCTGATATTAAATATTTTTGCTCTAAGCATCCATCTCAAGTTCACATTAACAAAACAAAACACGTTTTACAAATTCCCATCGTAGTTCTTTCCTGTATTAGTATAGTGAACCCCATGGCTACTTTTGAAATTGTATTAATGCCTGATACCCTGATGTTTTCTACTTATATCTTTCAAAAATGAATAATATCAGGAGCAGGTAAGCATTTATTTGAACTTAACCCTCTAACGGAACATTGTTTTGAAACGAAATAGATGGTACGGTCGGGTCAGATCCTACCTCAATGCCCTACCCACTGTTTTTGATGAGGTTTTTGGTAGAAATAAGTACACAATAAGTATTTTTGTTGCATAATACCATTTATTGATAATATTTTACATGAAATAAAAACATTTTTGTAGAAAAAAAAGACCAACGAATTGTCATTTTTCTAAACAAAGAAAATCTCTCTGGCATTTAAATAGAATGTTATATATATTAGTCTAATATGTAATTTTGTTTTGTACCTAGTTTTAGAAGTTACTGAACCACATTTCCAAGCACATAAATGTAAACAAAAATAAATACTAAAAATTTTGGCCTTCAAAATCAAAATTAAATTAAAAAATTACTGGTGGTCATGAATAACGTTAATCATGAATTAAGTTTTTCAACGAAGACTCTCATGTTTACTGCAGAAATATAAATGCAAACGTTCCAACACCTGTTGCAAGACTGCCTGGTAGGGTCCCTTGTCAATTCGATCTCTTGCAACGAGAGGGGAAAGTACGGAGAACCCAGGGGAAACACACCCCTGGGTTGGATCCGACCCCCACCGTACCATTAGAGGGTTAAATTGGACACATTTCTGAAATACATTCCACTTTGTTTTCATACTTAAAAATCGAAAACAACTTTTATTATAACATGCGCACTAGTTTCTTATCTCATACCGAATAGTTCCGCTAACGTAAAAAGATTGGAAATCGCTGCCTTAAGGCCTGTCCACATAGAATTCGTCAGCGTCAGTATAAAGTTTTTTAACCAATCACATGCTGATCATTCACCTATTTAACCAATCAGCGCCAACGGAATCTTTAACACTGACCCGACTGACTTGTCTATGTGAACAGGCCCGAAGAGTGTCAAACTTATTAAGAGTTACTTATGGAATTTTATGCAGTTAGTTGAAATTGACTTCATTCTCTTCAGTTCGTGGGGAAGATTTGTTCAATCGAATACTGATATAAATAAATCAGGTACAAAAACTGTTCATGGAAAAGGGAATTTGATGAAAGCTATCACACGTAGAAAATTCACCTGATATAAACAATGTCTGCTATTTTATTTTCATGCTTGACTAGGATACAAATATGTCTGTTTATAGGAAATAAAAAAATACATGTTACTACCGTAATTTACTTGTGAAATCGCTGTGATCGTGACTAACACTCAAAATGTCTGTAAATAAAGTGACTTTACTGATGGTCATCGAAATTTCGATTAAGGATTGAAATTTCATTTAAATCTTCATTGTTACTAATAAAGCGCTTTGGGAATTCACAATTATTTTGGACCATCAGCTCTTTTTTTATCTATTTTTAAGCTCTCTAATCCTCAATATCTCTCGCAGTTTTTTCCTTTGGACTAATGATGCGTACTTTTTTATCGAAATGATTATGTTAAACTATCACAGGAGCTCTTTGAAGCTGAAAGAATTCACTAAGAAAAAGTTTCTGTCATTATCATCTTAAGAATGTAATTAAAAATAGTAAAAGAGTGAATAATTTATTACTAGGGAACTAAAAGGAGAATTCTACCGAATCAAGACTATACGATGTATTAAACATCAAAGCAATTTTTTAAATTATGCATTTGCAAATCAAATGTGGAGCAGATTAAAGCTAACACATCTGTCTGATCCTTCACTCGAGTATTAAGTTCATATATTTATTTTCCAGAAAGAATCAATAACTTCATCATTAAAAAAAAGAATTAATTGAACAGTCCTGGTATGATTGCTTCATATCAAAATTTATTTCTTACGCACAAACTAATATTATTATAACATACCATGTGAACAATTAATCTGCGAATTTAACCAAACCACAAAATATTTTATATAGCTAAGGTTTTTTCCTTCTTTACGTGCGATGCAGAACTCAATTAATCATGATGAAGTTCAGCTACAAAGTTTTCTTTAACTAAGAAATTTTACATTCTAAAGGGAGTTTAAAGAATAGACTAATTACAAAAATCCGTCTGTCACCCGAACTGCAAACGCTTTAATATTTGAATTAACAATGTCAACCATAGAATTTGGCATCTCATTTATACTTGTAAATGAACATACGCCGACTGCATTTGTACAAAGCTATCGCTTAAATGATTTATTAAATTGTTAGATAAAAAATAAGGAGTTTAGAAAAATGCATACAATTAAACTCAAATTTACTCGAAAATTTTAAATTAAGTAGCTGATATTTTTATTTTTATTCAGTTCTGACTAGAACGTCAGATATTGCGAGTTTCAACTTATAAACATTTTTAAAAAGGTTAATAAGTAGAAACTCGCACTAATTAGAGAAATCCCTAAAGAAAGAAGAAATAATATTATAACCATTTATATTGACTTTGACATCGTTTGATTAAATAAATTTTGAAAAAGAATGATTAATAAATGGAGTGAACTGGTATATTTTAACTGCTCAGCAATATTTGAAATGTTTAAATCATTGAAAAGAATAATTAACAGGAATGGGACGTTTGTATATTTTTAACTGCTTAGTAATAGCTGAAATGAGTAATACATTAAAAAGAATAATGAACAAATATGTGGCACTGACATATGTTTACTGCTTATCAAAGTTTTCAGTGCATAAATCATTTAAATGAATAATAAAGAATTATTGGGTAGGGTATATTTTTAACACTCAGCAGCATTTTGAGAGTTGAATAATCCAATTTTATAACTAACCAAAATAGAGATTTAGCACATTTTTACTAATCAGCAATACTTTAAAGTAGTATAAACCATTAAAATGAATAATAATCAAATATTAAGGAACTAAACATTTTTTACTGACCAGGAACTTTCAGAATGTAAAAGTCGTTTAAAAGTATCGTTAACTATAATGACCCCTTTACAAAAAACCTATTCCTCTCTGTAATAGGTAGTGACAGGATTATTATATAAAAACAAGTTAATTGCTCAATATTGATAAGGTTTGGTTGAATAAGGTTTTATGGCTCAAAGTCTACCTAGAGACCATACGCTATACTGATAAAACAAACATGAAAATAGTTAGACAAAACCCTGCTGTAAGTTTAATATTTTTTTAATTATAAAAATGTACATAAATTTGAGCATGAAAATAATCTAAAAGCAGTCCAAATTTATGCGGTGGGAAACTAGTATAAACGACAATAATAAAAGTCACGAGATTCAAAATTTAAAGAGCTAAATTTCAGAGTAAAAAACAGTTGTATGTAAAAAGTTAAAAAGATCGAGATTGGGGTGTTCCCCCAGTAAGATTTCTATAGTAGGAGAATAACGTTTATCAAATCAAATATAAATAGACTAAAAAGCAACAGAGCTAGTTAAAATATGGGAAACAGTTTGATATTGATTAACCGTCAGTATTTTTAACTACACTCTTAAAATACAGTAGAAAAGTAAGGCAATCGCTGGTTGTAGAAATTCAGGTAAACTCAGAGAGTCTAGCTTCAGATGACAGCGTCACTGAAAAGATCATCCAGATACCCATGGCCAAGGAAACTGAACCAAAATATAAGGTTAAATAAGGGATTTTTCCCAGAATCGTCAATCGTGAAAATTTTACAGTGAGGCGAATAGGGTTGTATTCTGCTAAAAAAAGTATAACGGGTGTTTAGCTTCTGCATGATAGCATATATATATATATATATATATATATATATAACTCCTTATACAAACCAAGGAGTATACATATATACCGGGTGGACATAAAGAAACTTTGCGATATATGGACCTCTAGACGCCGTTCCGTTCAACCTATCGAGATGAGATTCCAGATATATTTATTCAGAGGTATGAGCTCGAGATTCTGAAAACAGCAACACTGTGGTGCTCACGGTTACGGATATAGGTATAGAAATTCGAAATTTTCAAATGGCAACGCCCACTTTTTCTTGTCGGAAAATGCTCATCGCATGCGAAAACCCTAAAAAGAGTTGGAAGGGTACGTGCATAACAAAAAACGGACGCGTTATGCACGCACATAAAACAGATCTGCGAACGGCCAACAAAGTCACGATCGGGGCGCACGGAGGAAATTTGCATGCGACAGAGGCTAGAAAACAATCACAGAACGACGTTCGCCAGATATTCAGCGTAGAAAACCGATAAAAAGCTCTCTGATCGTGTTTTTGTTAGCCATTCGCAGAGCTGATATTTTGTGCGTGCATAACGCGTCCATTTTTTGTGATACATCTACAGTTCGAAGACTTTATAGGGTTTTCGCATGCGCTGAGCATTTTGCGACGGGAAAAAGTGGGCGTTGCCATTTGAACATTTCGAGTTTCTATAAGTATAACCGTAACCATGAGCGTCACTTTGTTTCCGTTCTCACAATCCCGAGCTCATACATCTGAATAACTATATCTGAAATATCATCTCGATAGGTTGAACGAAACTGTCTCTAGAGGTCCATATATCGTTTTTGTAGGCCGTTTGCAGAGCTGTTTTTTGTGCGTGCATAACGCGTCGATTTTTTGTGATACACGTACCGTTCCAACCAGGGCCCGACTTTGACACAATGGGGCCCTGGGCAAAGCAGACTTTGGGGGCCCCCTTCAAGGACAGATCCAGAGGGAGGCATGTCCCCCCTCCTCAGGACCAGATTTCCACATGAACATGTGGGACACTCACCCAGGCCTCCCTTAAATGGAGACCAGAAATTCAAAAAAAATTTCGACCGACAAGTCAAAAATTTGAAGAAAATAATGAATAGTAATAAGAAGTGTTAATTAATTTACTTTTTAATGTTAATAAATAAATTCATGAAATTTTCTTTTGAAATTCAAAATAAATCACAGTCTGGAGTTATTACAACTTCCCCCCCCCCCCCCCCCGAAAAAAAAAAATTAAACCAGAAACGCTTATGGACGTAAGCATGATTTCACTATAGTGGGTGCACTGTGCTCCACCCAGGATTTTTTTCTATATCCGCCACTGCACCCCTTTACTATATTAACCAAAACACAAATTCTCAAAACTATGTACAACTTTATACTAAATTAGGGGGCCCCATAATTTTGGGGACCCTGGGCAAGTGCCCCACTTGCCCATGTGGAAATCTAGGCCTGGTTCCAACGCTGTTTAGCGTTTTCGCATGCGCTGAGCATTTTGCGATGGGAAAAAATGGGTGTTGCCATTTGAAAATTTTGAGTTTTTATACCTATAACTGTAACCGTGAGCGCCACTTGGTTGCCGACACAGAATCTCAAGCTCAGGCCTCTGAATAACTATATCTGAAATCTCATCTCGATTGGTTGAACGGAACAGCAGCTAGAGGTTAATATATCGGCAAAGTTTCTCTATGACCACCCGTTCCATATTACATCATCTTTGGAAATCGAATAAATTATGTTTTACAGGAATATGGAGAAGTCAGATTATTAATATAAAATTATTTTTATATTACATCCCCCCCTCAAAGAAAAAGACTTTCCCCATGCCAAACAAAAAGAAACAAACAAAATTTAATTTAACTATTCTGACAATTTAAAAATTGAACCTATCTACCATCTCTTCTGTGTACTAAACTAACATTCAGATCTCTCAATTCTCACTTACATGTAAAATTTTTAACAACAAACTTTGCATAATAGTCTATCCAATTTCGATATTATTTACAAGTTCAACATAAAACTCGCAAAGCATAATACAACATAGAAATATGAGAAAATAAGATGTCTTGAAGGGACATGTGGTAACAAGTGGTCACAACTATGATTGTTTTGTTTTTTGGCTTATACAGTCTTTTGCAGAGAAATTGTCTTTCACTGCTGACCCAAATAAAAATTAACACAAATGCACTATCATAATACTAAAAAATAAACAATTGCAATACAAAAATACTAAAAAAAATACAACCCTTGTAATATAATAATATTCAAACATAAATACTTTATTTGCATTATTCATGACTCAATTTTTAATTTTTCTGGTACATGGTACTTTAGTAACTTCGAAACATGCACAACTTCTGAAGATTCTTGAGTGTGAGTATTTTTCTTATTTATTTCATAATTAACGTCAGAAATTTTTTCAAGGATTTTATAAGGACCACTGAAAATTGGAGAAAGTTTCCTAGTATTTGGATGTTTAAATTCTTCATAAATAACTGACTCATCAGGTGTAAATTGTACATCAACAAATCTAGCATCATAATGTATTTTATTCCGTTCATGGTATTGTTTTGTTCTCTCAATTGCTATTTTCCTCGGCTCTTCAACAGGAGGATAAATACTTTCCTTTAAATGATTTGTATATGGAATTGTGCCATACATTAAATAGGCTGGTGGTAATTTAGTAACGGAATGGGGGGGGGGTGAAGTTGTATTCATGAGCTACTTCCTTCAATAATTTAGGCCATGGAACTTTTGTAGATGATTCATTAATTTTACATTTTAAACGTGTGATTATTGTTTGGCCTAATCTCTCCACCTTATAATTATTTTCTGGTCTGTGTGCTGGAGTCAATAGTTGTTTAACTATATAATGCTTAAGAAATTTTTTAAGATGAGAAGATGTGAAAGCTGGATTTCTATCACTTAAGATACTCTTAGGCACTTGAATTTGAAAAATGTGGCTTAAAAATTAGTGTAAGTGTCTGTTGTAATTGAATTTGAAGCAAAAGCCCAAATAAATCGAGTATGATGGTCAATAATTAACGTCAGGCATTTTTTAGTTGAGTTATAGTGGTTAAGGCCACCCACACTATCAATTGCAATCAAGTCAAATGACTTGTCAACCGGAGGCATTGATTGTAAAAGTCCAAATCTTTCTTGTCGAGGCTTTTTATTTACTTGGCATGTATGACAATGTTTAATAAAATTACTAATATCAGAAGTTATATTTTGCCAATAATAAACAGGGGTGAGTAAATTATTTGTTTTTTGAATACCAGTTTGGCCAAACTTTTCATGAGCAATTTTGAGTAATTTAAGTCTTAAAGAAAAACTACAATTTTGGTAAATCCTTTTTTACAAAGGCATAAAACATTATTAATTTCGACAAACTTTCCAGTTAAATTGTCATTTTTTTAGCCTCTGTAATTTCCCTCAACTGCAAGAGATGTGATACTCGATTGTCACTATTGCTTACAATAATCTCATTGTGTACACTGTTGTCTAGTACATCGCGAGAGAGCATATCTGCTTCGATGTTTGTGGTGCCCTTTGTATATTTAATATCATACTCATACACACTTAACTGTAAAGACCATCGGAACAATCTTCCTTTTAAGTTTTTAACATTTTTGAGCCAAACTAAAGCCGCATGGTCCGTATGTATGGTAAATTTTTGTCCAAAAAGATAATGATGAAACTTATTTAAAGAATCCACTATAGTGAGACATTCCAGCTCAGTAATACAATGATTTTTTTCATAATCCTTTAATGAGCGGCAGTGAAACGCGACAGGTTATAGGACACCAGAAGCATCTGTTTGTTTTAAAACCGCTCCTACACCAGTGTGACTGGCGTGAACAAAAATGTGACATTCAGCGTTTGGATTAAAAATTTTCAACAGAGGTTTACAAATTAAAGCTTGATTTAGCATTTCAAACGTTTCTTGGCATATCTCAGTCCATTGCCAAGATGTATTTTTTTAACAAGTTATTCATTTGCTGTCTAATATTGGCATATTTATCAATAAATTTATGATACACATTAATTGAACCGAGAAATCTTTGTAAAGATTTCACATTATTGGCTGGTTTTAGATTTTTAATAACCTCAATGTTGTTGTTATCCGGAGTGACAATCCCATTGGTAATTTCATATCCTAAAAATTTAATTTGTTTTTGTAAAAAGGATCATTTAGAAAATTTTAATTTTAAGTTTTCCTGTCTGCAGATATCAAAAATTTGTTGAATGTGTTCAATATGATTAGAATAGCTATCTGAAAAATTAAAATATCATCAAAGTAATTTGCAGCAAATGTAATTTTATGTTTAGTTAAAATTCTACGAATTGTTCTCTGAAAATTGCTTGGTGCATTGCGCCAACCAAAAGGTAAAGGTGGCCATTCATATAATCCATTATGGGTTGCAAAAGCGAGTTTTTCTGTGTCATCTGGGTGAATAGGGATATGCCAGTAACCTGAGGCCATGTCCAATTTTGAAAAATATCTACTTTGAGCTAGTTTTTCAATTAATGTCTCGACCAGAGGTAATGGTTCGGCATCCGACTTAGTCACCTGATTTAATTTCCTGAAATAAATACATAACCTATTCTTTTTGCTTTCATCTTTTTTATAAACGAGTGTTACTGGTGCCGAATATGGAGATGAACTTTCTTTTATGATATTGGCTTTTAATAACTTTTCAATTGGAGTATCAATTTCTCCTTGTTGTTTTGGTGAAGATTTATATGCGCGTAACGACACTGGTAAATCGGAAGTCAATATCACTCTTTGGGGCTCTATTCGTACTGATCCCACGTAATATTTATTTTTCGCAAATATGTCTTTATATTCTTCTAAAAGTTCTTTTATTTCGGAACTTCCTACATTTTCACTTATTTTCGTTTTTAACTCGACTGCACTCTGATAATGTGTGCACCCATTACCAGAATCCGTCTCGGAAACATTCAAAAATGTTAAAACGTTTTTATTTTTATCCTTTTTCTTTACTTTCTTTTTCAATTTAACGTTACTAACATGTAGCTCAACATGATTTTCCGGCATGATATGCAAAAACAAATCGCTCCATTCAGAACTAGAGAAAATGATCAGTTTTCTCCCATCCTGCATAAAAATTTGGTTCGCACAATTAATTACCAAACGAAAATCAACACAACTCTTTAAACCCAAGAGGACATATGGTAAATCGGTTTCAAGAATGAAAAACTCTGCCGATTTAACAATATTACCAATTTTAAGGTAGAGATTGCATGTTTTGTTAAGCTGTATTAGCCCTTTTGTTTGTTTCACGTTTATCACTTTATTTTCTCTAATGGGTACATTTAATTTTTCAACAATTTTACTTGGAATTATATTCACCGTAGATCCAGTATCAATATTTAACCATATCTTATTATTTGATCTCAAGTTATCTTCATTTTTTGATTTTCTTTTATTGTGTACGTGCGTTTTGTTTTTTATGTATCCGGATACCATAAATTGCGACTTTTCGGGTTGTGGTTTAGGCGCTGCTATTTCAGACGTAGAAGGTCTATTGATGCAAGAGAATCCCCAATGATAAGAATTTATGATCCCTATTTTTGCGCAAAACATACAGGGGTTGAGGGGGGCAAATCTTGCATCGCATGCGTCGTTTGAGAGTTTGTTGGTTTTGTATTATTATGCAATCGTGGTGAGAATTTCTTGTCTTTACTACATTCGAAAGATTTGTGTCCTAATTGTTTACAAATATAACAACGGATTTCCGGTGTAGGTTTTTCTATCTTTTCATTCGTATAGGGTACATGATGGAATAGTATTTTTATTTTTTCCATGTCTTTGCAAATTTGTTCGTAAATTTTCAATTTGGTTTTAAACTCAACTAAATTCTCACATCCATATAAAATGGCTTTGTATTGTGTAGTGTCATTAATCCCGTTAATGACGTAAGTGATTAAATCACCTTCGTCTATAGTACTTTGATTAGCAATTTGTTTTATGGTTAAAATATATTCTTGCATTGACTCATATTTTATTTTACCTTTTTGTAGGATGTTATGTATTTCCGCCAAATTATATGCTACGTTGTTAAAAATATTGCGTTCAATGTTGAATTTTGTTCATATTTATTTATTTATTTACATTCTGTTAATCCATTTTCAGATTATAAATACTATTGGATTTTTTCTCCTTGTAAATACCCAATAAGGATATTAATGATTGATAAAATGCTTTTCTCCGCACAATCCCCTCCCCCCCACACACACACTCGAAAATGAAAAAGAGATGTAAGAAAATCATTGAACTAAATAACTTCAATGTTAATAAAATTAAACGCATAATTAACACTTTATTATACTTTTTATATTCCCTGTTCATTCATATCTCTCTATAGTTTTACAACAAATTTTCATTATATTCGACTTGAAACTCTGACAAAATGTATAATTCACAACAGAGAGTGTTTCAATTATGCTATTATGCACAAAAAAGCCTTATTGTGTATTTGATGACTAATTAAAAAAAAGTGTGGTAAATGTCTTGCAATCTCTTGTAATATCTAATTGTTTGTTACTAGTCTAGGAATTCCGATAAACTCAAAGTTTTTTTTTTTGCTTTAAATATTAGCTGGGAAATTAATGAAATTAATTAGTTCATTAATGAAGACTTTTTTCCCTTTAGAGTCTAAGAGCGATATTTTACCATAATAATATAAATTGTTTCATTTCACAAAACAGTATTTAAAAAACGATTGGTATATCAAAATTTAATTAATATTATCTATTTTAAATGTAAAACACGTGAAATTATTACCCCTTGAAATTGCTAAAATGAGATAATTCTGTATTGATTAAATGCTTTTTTGAACACAATGCATTTAATATTTTAATATTTTGTTTTTGCAGGTACGTTTGAAATTTTGATTGCAATTACAAGTTTTAGAAGCAGTCTTTCAGAATATTAAATTATTAATATTAATTCTGGTTTTAAGATTAATATATGCTAACCAAAAATGATACTTCCTTTATGAAACATTTAAATGCCAGAAAATAAAAAAGATCCTTTTATATAAACTCTTTTAAGTTGTTTAATTGGCCACTGAAAATAATATTTTACATCATATAAGATATTTTCAAATAACATTTTTATGTCTAAGCGATTATTCTACAAATTTACATAATATTTAAATTCTTTTTCGCGTAGGCACAACTTATGGGATTTATTTAATGATTTTTTTAAATAATACTTCTTACGTTTTATGCTTAATAAAATGTGTAAAAAAGAAAAATTCGACTACTTATAAAAGCAGTAAAGGCAAATTCATGTTATTAACTTTTTATTCACATATTTTGAGAAGAAATCGCATTAAAAAGCGTATCAGAACTTCAAACAAAATCCAGTCTCTACGGTTTAAGCAAAAGAGAATGTAAAAATGGGTGGGAAAATGTTGTAAGCGATATTTCAATAGCTTAAAAGATTTGTTCATCTCAGAAAATATCATTATTTTTAGCATCTTTTATTAATTTGTAAAGCAATTGACTACAATTTTTCGTCTTTTCAAAGTAGTTACATTTTTTGGTCTACAATTTTTTTACCTAAATTTGCATTTCTATTTGACGCTGCCTACCCGCACCAGTTCTTTATGAAACATTGCACTCTGGTATGGAAACATTCTGATATGTTGTTACTTATCTGATATGTGGTAGCTAAGCAACAACATATGAACCCAGGATGGAGAGTTCCATATCAGGACCATATAGGCTTATGGGCGATATAGCCTGAGGGGTACGGTTGCGGTTTACATTGGCACCACAATGGCCGTGTTAGACTTGGCTAGATGCTACTTCAAATCTGACCGAATACCCCCTAGGGGAACGTACCCTCTCCCATCCTCTCTGACCTCTTAGGGGAGTTTCCGGTCTAGGGATTTAAAGTTCCCATATCCGGTGAGATAGACACGAAGGCATTGAATGACGCTTGTCAGAATTTGATCCGAGCACCTTTGTCACTGAAAGCCAACAAGCTACCTCTAGGCTACTTCAGACCTAAAAGTACTAGAAAGAACTAAAAGGACTAAAAGGACAGAAAACAATTTAGAATATAAAATATTACTTAGAAGCAGTCTAATTTAGAACGATATGTATTGCTTAGGAACAATTTTTCCTACTAGAAAAGATGGTGAAATAACGTTTTTCTATACTCAAATACATAATAAAAAAGAGTGAAATCGTGGTGTGGGAGAACTCTCAGAATTGTTATATGAAATATAACAATTGTGAGAGCTGAGAATAAAATAGTATACGAGCTCACTGTCGTTGCAGATTGTTAATGAAACCAGTCATGTCAGTGAATTTAACACTGCTGTGAATCAGAAGGCTCAGATTTCCTTATAGGAAAGTAATCTCGGGAAGTATGAGAGGGAGATTTGGATTCAACAAGGGTTAGTAGTGGGAATTCCGAATAGTAGTATAATCCATAAGTTTAGACTATTAGCAGCAACTGGGTGCCGTATTATTCTTACACCACTCAAATTGTGTTGAAAAGAAATTTAAATTTGATACTGAATAGTTGGTACAAATTATTAATACTACTTGTATTACAAATGCAGTAGAACCTGGTTTATCCGGACAAACTGGGACCATAGGCAATCCGAAAAATCGAAAATCCGGATAATCCAGATAATAAGCAAAACAAAACCCTTAAATAAGCAGACTTCACGTTTATTACGATAAAAAAGCTATGTTTTGTAACAAAATTACATAGTATTTTTTACAAGACATAAAAAAAAAAATAAAAGCAACTTTTCACATAATTTATTAACCAAGAATTTGTCCACTGTCTTCTCTTTCAACAGATAAGGAGTTTAAATGAAGCACGGTCACGAAAACGCAGTTGGAGTGGTGTCGTTGGACGAGTGTTGGAGTGGTGTACAGTTGGAGTGGTGTCGGGCTGACGCTCCAAGTACGTCATGATGTTTGTCAACTGGCGAGCAGCATCTGCATGTGTTATCCGCTTTTGCGGTGGGATCGCATCCTCCTCGTCCATGTCGTATTCTTCCTCAATGTCCGCTGTAGATATGCCTACCGCTGCAATTTCTTTTGCCGTCATAGTGCCGTAGCCAACGTAATTATCATCTTTCAGCCACACAGTGACGCCTTGAATCAAACTAAAAGCGAATATTTGGCGTACTTATAGTTACATTCTTGTTATCGTAGTTAAAATTTATTTTCTAATGTGAACATTAAATAAAAAGAAAAGTCTACAAATCTGAAACGGATAATCCGGAGATTCGGATACAAGAGGTTTTACTGCAACTATAAAATAGTAGTAGAGGTAACACTTTACAAACTGAATTTTCTTTTATATTTCAGGTATTATTTTTTTTTAAATGTTAGTTCCTTCTGAATTATATAAAACAATTTTGAATTCTGAAATCGTAAAAATATTACTATGGGGACAATTTGTGATAAGATATTTATTTAAATCGTGGACTTTATTCGACATTATATATAAGATTTGTTAACTGTAAAAAACATTTCCTTTCGGAATAAGATGGTATATTTATTGTAACACAATATACACAAGTTAAATATTCAGGAACTTTTAAATTTCTGTCATATTTTTACCACTGAAGATACATAGACGATTGATTGGTTGAATATTTTTTGAACTAAACTTATACAAGAAAAAAATATTTATTTATTTATTTATTTATTTAAAATCAGAATATTCCTTAGCCGTTTTAAAGCAAAGAGAGGATATTTTTAGCAATAAGAACGATTTATTTACTATCCTCAGAATAAGTACTAAACGTCAAAAAATTATGACTGAAGGAAATCGCATTTTTATAAAATGTATTTGAAAATTGTAAACAGTAAAATTTCAAATTTGAAATTCATAACTTTAAAGATAATTAACTTATACTGTAATATTTTGTTTCAATCTGAATAAAGGTTTCTAAAGACGAAAAATACTAACATTGTTGAAATACCAATCATTCCATAGCTGATGTATGGTACTATTTATAGTTATCATTTTGTTTAATTTCAAGTTAAAGCTGAGAAATAGTTAAACAGATTAGTTAATTTAATTATACATCAAAACGATTAATTGAATTTTCATGAATGCCTCCAATAAAAAAAAAATAGTTTATCTAGTTTTGCTGCAGAAAAAGGATGTTAGTTTATATGATTCGATTGGTATGTAAAGAAAATTGAGGAACTTAATTTGCAAATTCCCCAGGTCCTGAATTAGTCTAAGAATTATTTCTTGAACTATTTATTGCTCCCTTTTCACCCTTATAGTCAAAATATATTGCACTTATTTTAGTAATTAACTGCATTATTATTTTGGTGATTAAATCTCTGTTTAGATTCCGAAGACATCGGTAATGATCTGTTTCAGTTTTCACACTCATTTTGTTTCAGAAGATAGTTTCATCGCCGATAAAAACACAGCAAATCAATAATCAAAAGAATACATTGAAGAAGAAAAACAGTTTGTTCACTTTTAGCGTTTGATTTGAGTAACCGTAGACAGGACATTCCAGTGGTATATACTTTCAGAATTTTTTACCCTCGAACAATTATAGTAGGAATCCGTGTATATGATAAAACAAGGTCCTAGAAATAAAAGGACTTCAAGCAGATGTTAGAAGGTTTTAAATATGGAGCGATTTTCTTTTAAAATGGTTCCAAATGCCGAAATTGGTGTCCATTTTATACGAGGTGCCGTAACACCTAGAAAAGGTCTAATCTACTACCTGAAAGATATAATGAAAGAATTGCTTGAAAGAAATATTGAAATCGAGATTAAAAGGGTTGCCTCACACGCACAAACAGATAGTTCGGGAAATTATCCTGATATAAATTAGTCTCTCTATCAGTCACACTTTATAAAGGTCGAAGTCCTAATTCTAATTATTCAATATTTTATTCCCCAATATCTACTACTAAATATCTTCAACATAGTTTCAAGTATCTTTTCCAACCGGTTTTGATGTTACAAGGGTATCTATGAGGTCACAAAACTTAAGTTATGAATCACTTGTAATTAACTGGATATATTCCCTAGACTTGATAAACGACCAAAACTATGGGAGAGATAATGACTGAAATGATACGTAAATATCAAATAATCGTACTATATCACAAGCGTCTAAAGCTCTAGAAGCGTATAAGAACTTTCCTATCGCATTCTAACAACCGGAGAGCATTTTAAATTCGGAATCAAATTACAGAAAATCCTGGAAATAATGTGAATGAAATATCGTGATGAAGCATAAATTTCTAGAGTTCTTGATTTCTTGATTCTTTAAAGTAGTTATTTAAGTAATTCCATAATTCATTTCAAAAGTAGGTACTACAATTTTGATTTTCATATGCAGTTAGAGGTTGACTGTTGTCTTAAAATCACTTTAGTTTTTCTTCGCAACGCTCAAAAAATCATCTCGCTTATAAAATCCCCCCAGTTATGTTTTCTATGGATGGCCGCGTTAATATATATATATATATATATATATGTGTGTGTGTGTGTGTGTATTGCTTTTCCGTACGCGGAGACGCTTGTCGCTAGACATTCGTCTGTATATAGAGCGCGAGACTGCAGGCTATTCATTTAAGGGGGGCACCGTAAAGATGACCAGCACTACCGCCTACAAGCCAGTCTCGTAATTTAGAAATAAATCAAGTGACGAGACCGATACACTTGACCCCGCACCTCCAGAGGTAAATTTGAGAACTTGGAGGATATTGCAGAAACGACAGATTTTTAGTGCACCAGCCGCCATTAGTGTACATGGTGGTGAATTTGTCACCGACGGGCATCGAACCAGTGACGTTCAGATCAACGGCTCGCTGCCTTTGCCAACTAGGCCACAACGCCCTTGTGAATACATGAATATAAATAAATGTATTCCATTTTAGCTTAGGTACACGTATATTGTCATATTTTCTAATCTTCTCCTTTCAGTATCAACAATTTTTGTAAATGATATGAGAATTCAATTTTTTTTTCTACATAGACAATAATAATTTCAGAAAACTTTGAACTAAGCTGTTTGTTTTAGAAATATTCCTCAAGATCATAAACTAAAGAAAAATATTCATTATTTTGAAATATTAATTTTTTTTTATTATTTGATTCAAGATATCTTCTCCCATTTTTGATAAAGGGCTGACGATGAATTGAATTTTAAGCTATGAGGTGGGGATTTTCCATATTTTAATCAAAATACTGATGAAAAAATGAAAATTTTTATTTAAAATATGGGGGAATACTTTTTCTTTTCTGATTTTTGAATTCCCTTTGAAACTTGGAAAAAAATGTATATAATCTTGTGTGTATAAAGAGACCAGACTTTGTCATTTTAATTCAGAATTTGTTTTCGTAAGAATCATGATTAATTTTTGTATGTCTTTAAAGAGTAAAATCCATGTTCAAAATATGTGATTTGTTAAGATTCGAAATCAAAAACTCTTGAAAATAGGTGATGTGTAAAAGTGCAAAGTACAGGGTGGTCATAAAAAACTTTGCCGATATATGGACCTCTAGCGGCTGTTCCGTTCAACCGCTCGAGATGAAATTTCAGATATATTTATTCAGAGGTATGAGCTCAGGATTCTGTGAAAGGCAACAACGTGGCACTCACGGTTACGGTTATAGGTACAGCAATTCAAAATTTTCGAATTGCAACGCCCGCTTTTTCCCGTCGCAAATTGCTCAACGCGTGCGAATACCCTAAAGAGCGTTGGAACGATACGTGTATCTCCAAAAACGTGTTATGCGCGCACAAAAAAACAGCTCTGCGAAACGCCCGTGATGGCACCCATTTGGAAAATATGTAATCCAAATAAAAGTTTTCTTTTGTCCGATCTGTGTTGTCACCAGTGATTGATGTCTTGCTTCTGTCATATGCAAATTTCCTCCGTGCGCTCGTTTTTGTTGATCGTTCGCAGATCTGTTTTTTGTGAGTGCATAACGCGTCCGTTTTTGTGATACACGTGCCTTTCCAGCGCTCTTTAGTGTTTTCGCATGCGCTGAGCATTTTGCGACGGGAAAAATTGGACGTTGCCATTCGAAAATTTCGAGTTTCTGTACCTATGACAGCAACCGTGAGCGCCAGTATGTTGCCGTTCACAGAATCCCGAGCCCATACCTATAAATAACTATATCTGAAATCTCATCTCGGTTGCTTGAACAGAACAGCCGTGAGATGTCCATATATCCGCAAAGTTTTTTTTTACGACCACCCTGTATTCTTTCAACTAAATTTTTATCTTAAGATACATGACCTTATCAGGCGTTTATTTTAGAAGGGGCATTAATTTTTAAACAATTTATATATATTGAAAGGTTAACTTGTATATGAATTAACTTTAATTCAATTTTCGAAAAAAGTAGCTTCAAATTCTATTGAATTTTTTTTTTTTTTTTTAAGCTTAAGAGTTGTGTTTCTCTCAAATTTTTATAGAAAACACGAAAATAAAAATAAATTTGAAATTTGACAATTTTTGTTTCGAAGGATAAGGATAATGTAGTAAATTTTATACATTTTTAATCCTCAAACAGTACAGTGGGGGTGGTATGTCTTCCCATTCCCGTACTCTCCCCTCTCATTGCATGAGATCGTGTTGATAGGGATCTCTACCAGATAGACCTACTAGACCGCCCTACTAGATATAGGGATAAGTAAATACGAGTGTCTTTCTTGAAAAACATTATTCATGATCAGTAGTCATTTTTTTATTTATTTTTTATTTTAGATTTTTCAATTTTTATTTCGATTTTGGAGGCCAAATATGTCAGTATATATAATTTCTTACATTTCTGTGCTCTGAAAGTTGGTTTAACTAACTTCTAAAACTAGGCAGACAAAATTACATATTAGAGCTAGTATATACAATAATCTATATAAGTGCCATTTTCTTTGTTTAGCAAAATTACAATCCGTTGCTCATTTTTTCTACAAAAAGGGTTGTATTTTCTGTAAAATACTATCAATAAACGTTGCTATTCAAGAAAAATCCTCACTGTGTATTTATTTCTACAAAAAATCTCATCAAAAGAGAGATCGGGTCAGATCCGACCCAACCGTAACATCTATTTCGTGTCAAACCACTATACTGTTTCAGGGTAAAATACAGGGTGTAACGAAACTCTTGGGCAAAACTTTAAGGGGTGATAGTACACATCAAGACAAACAATATTATATAGGAAACATAGGGTCCCAAACGTCTTCCAAAGGAGATAGACGCCATTAAAGTTTAGGGTCCGAAATTTCAAATGATCATAAAAAACGGGAAAATTTGTCGATTCGTTTCCTGTTTTCGCTTAAATTATTCTTTATGTCAAGATATTCTGAAAAATAAATTTTAAAGATAAAGTTAAAAAAAATGCCGATAGAGGGCGCTTTAGACTTTGGAGTAACAAACAACTATTTTTTACTGTTATTTTTTGTATCAGATTAAATGCTTTCAAAAGCTTAGACTTAAACTTAAATTTTGAGCTCAAAATCTGAATCGTTGGGGGATCAATGTCGCGAAAACTCAACAGTGTTCAGGAGGTGAAATTTGAACCCCCCTCCTCCCCTGTATGCAGTTCAGTTATTCACGATTTTGGATGCTCGGTCGTAGACCATGCAGCAACTATTACCCACTAAATGTAAAATAAACGAGAGAGGGATGACAAATGTGTGGGCCGGAATTATCCACGATCATTTGATCGGGCCATATCTTCTGCCAAGTCGCCTGGACGGCGGAACGTATCTGGTATTCCTACAAGAGGTGCTTCCAGTTCTGCTGCAAAGTGTTCCAGCCAACATAAAGGCTCGTATGTGGTTCCAACATGATGGAGCGCCTGCACATTTCAGCGCAAATGTGAGAAGTGCATTGGATACAGCATATCCAGGGCGATGGATTGGACGGGGTGGTCCGGTAAATTGGCCGGCACGCTCGCCTGACCTCTCCTGTCTAGACTTCTTCCTCTGGGGCCATATGAAGAGTCTTGTTTACGCAAGTCCTGTCGACTCCAACGAGGAACTGGTTCCGAGAATTGCCGTCGTAGCAGGCGATATCCTGAAGATGCCCGGGGTATTTGCTAATGTTCGAAAGTCCCTCCGCCGGCGGTGTGAGGCCTGCATCCTTGCTGGTGGGCGCTCTTTCGAGCAGTTTTTGTGATTCCACAAGAAAATCATGCGTGTACCATTTTCTACGTGTCATCATTCATCCAACCTTCATTGATGCGCACGACGTACGTACATCAAATTGTTTTTGTTTTTTTTATTTCGAGAGGAGAAATTGCTCATGTCTAGTATTATGAATAAATCTTTTAATTTTGTCATCCCTCTCTAGTTTATTTTACGTCTAGAAGGTAGTAGTTGCTGCCTGGTCTACGACACAAAGTCCTACGACACCAAGATCGGGAATAACTGAACTCTGTTCAGGAGGGAGGGAGTTTCAAATTTCAACTCCTGAACACAATTCCGTTTGCGCTACTTAACCACCCCCAACGAATCAGATTTTGAGCTCAAAATTTAAGTTTAAGACTAAAGACACTAAGCTTTAGACACTAAGCTTTTGAAAGCATTTAATGTGATAAAAAAAAATAGCGTTAAAAAATAGTTGTTCGTTACTCCAAAGTCTAAAGCGCCCTCTATCGACATTTTTTTAAACTTTATCTTTACATTTATTTTTCAAGAAAAAACTGACAAAAAGAATAATTTTAGCTAAAACCGCTAACGAATTGACCCATTTTTCCGTTTTTTATAATCATTTCAAATTTTGGACCCTAAACTTTAATGGCGTCTATCTCCCTTGGAAGACGTTTGAGACCCTAAGTTTCTTATATAATATTGTTTGTCTTGATGTGTACAATCACCCCTTAAAGTTTTGCCCAAGAGTTTCGTTACACCCTGTATAAGAGAAACAATATATTTATCAGAAATAAATACCTGTAAATTAACTTCTCTATATTATTACAACAAACTTGAAACGACCGCCCACCAGGGTTTGGGATCGAAATAACAGCCTATGGGTATGCTAGTGCCCTCACTACTAGACCATTAGAAAAATGTAATAACTTCATAATAGAATGTCATTACGTAAGTATACTGATAAGACTTGTATATACCCCGAAAACACTCCGAATTCCATCAAACCTTGCCCCAACCGTTATGCATCAGATCATCGCCTAACATCCTAGTTCACTATACCATAATTCATAATCCAGAATGGCCAGGCTATAGATTTCGTTGTCTTCTATGGTTACTGTTAGCATAAAAGATGAGGTTGACACAAGTTTTCGCATCATAGTTTGACCAATAGAGCTCCAGGCACAATCTATAATTTGGGATTCAAAATCCGATCATTGAGGCGACAGATTTCGCTCTATAGCAGACGTGTTGAAAATTACAATACCCTCATCTATGGCGAAGGATGCCATAGCTTTGGGCCATTTAATATAACGTGCTTTTTTGTCATAAATCGAACAGAATATATTAAAGGCTTGGAGGCTAAGGAACTCTGTTTACTTATGTATGTCTAGTCCATGCATTGTCCATCATTTTCCGTTTGTGACCTAATCACCAGAAGTTGGCATTTTAGTCCAATGATGTAGTATATTAGCCGCACATATGCACATATTAATTATTTCTTTATTTGTTATATATTTCTTACAATGTTTTGTTCATCTATTTATCTCACTGTAATTTATTCCCTCAGTGGGATGACAAACATCCAAAGCCATGGCCCTAACAAGAAGATGGAAATGAGGGAATCTCATGCTATGAAATTCATACAATCTTCTTCTTCTTTCCCCACATAAAGGACACCAAGACAATCTCTTAAAACTTACGAAATTCTATTTTTATTTTCCAGAAACTTCGTATAGCAGCGAAAGTCGACAAGACATTTCGGCTTTTTTTTATCAAGGTTTGGAGTTAAGTTATTATTGGGCTATGTCTGACAACTAAGAAATATCTTACTCGTGTGTACTGGTGTTTCAATTGTCAATATATGGGGACAAATTCTAGAACATTTAAAGATCAAAATAATATACCGAGTGTATTTCTCGTAAATGTCCTGCTTATCTGCAATAAATGAGTTACTATCTGGCCAAAAAAAAGATCAATGAATTTTTTTAAAGAGTATTTAATCTCATTGAGGAAATTACACTTAAAATACATTTTCTTATTCTTTTTCAGCATTTATTTTATTTACATTATTTTAATTATTGATTCTAAGTTGAAGAAATAAATACCAGGAGCTCGTAGGAGAAACGATGAATTTTAAGTGGACATACAAAAAGTATGCACTTCGAGAACTCTACAAAGGTATTTCCAACTTATTCCTGTTCTGCGTCTCATGCGAATCCTGAGGTGATGGTCTAATGGCTAGGGCACTGACATTCGGTTTAGATCCTGTGGGTTCGAGTCCCACTGTTGGCATGGTTGTTTGTAGCCGTTCGGAACTGGCTTTAAACAGTAGGTCCGGTCTAATTAGCCCTCGTGTAGCAAAACGGTAGACCGTAGCGCTTCATACCATACCTTCCCACATTGTGTACTGTTTGGGTATCCCCGTCAGCATGCTTGCAGACGATCAGAATACTACTGCCTCCCTTTTGCTCTCACGACAGAGCGTCATGTACCTGGTCTAGCATTTCCTAGTCCAGGGGACTTATCAACAACATCAACAACACCGTATTAACACTTTTATGTCTAATTTCGAATTTGATATCTTGTGAATAGCATTTAATGTATGTAATGCATAAAAATGACTGAAAATTTAGTGCTGTACTGTTGGAGCAACAAGAGCGAATATAGAACTATTTGTCTTACTCAAATGACAACATGGTCTTTTAGCAGGGTTCGTTCTTCCACCATCGTCTTTAGTCATACTTACATAACATATCACGACGTGATGTCTATGAATTTTATTCTTTGCCTACATCCACTCGGTCAATTTGAGTCGGTATTTTAATATGGTTAGTTTGCTCTCTTCCTCATATTGCATAAGTTACTACTTTCTTACTGTTGAATTAAATAATGTAATTCGACTAAGAATTTGATTTTACGGGACTAACCAAAAGAATAATTGGTTTATGTATTCACCTCTTCATTTTTTTTTTCACTACAGACTAATTAGGCACTCCGACACAAATAAATGTTCCAAAGCGAATGAATTCTGATTTAATGAACAATTTGATTGACATATACGTATCTTTAATGATGCCCATATATCCACTGAATATACGAAAAATTAGCAAAAGAATAGATTTGATTATATGCATTTTTGCCGACAAAATATATTTTTCAAAACTACTGTCCATTTTCCTATACGAAACCCGAAATCCGACTCCAAAAAGAATAAAAAATTCAAAGTTCGGTTTGCTGATCACATGATCTCAACATTTTACACGAAGAAATAGTCATGCCAGACGAAACGGCGCCCGCATTTCCGCAGCTGTCTGTTTTCGCGTCATCACTTATTATAATAAGATATAATACTGATTGCGAGTGTGATTATTTAAAATGACCATAAACAATAAGTGTTCCATTTAATGATTTATATATTCTTCCATAAAACTCGTCGTTTTCAATAAAATTGTGTTTTAATATTAAATACTAATCATTATGAATTTTTATTTTTGAAGTAAATACATAAGAGTCATTACCGTATAATTTATAAATTTGAGAATATTATTAATGATAGTAAAAAGAAGAGAAGTTATCCAAATTTTATAATTATTCTAAAAGTTAATTTCCTTTAATTAATATTTAACTTTAATTATCTAGTAATAAAAGTTTAAAATAATTTACTCTTCATTTATGGTTATTAATGATAAAATCCATATTCGCTCTTTCCTGAGAGCATTCCCAAACTTTTAACGAGATTTTCCAAAACCATGAATTTAATACTCGTCTTTTCTATAGCAAAATTCTGGTATATCATTAAAACATTTTTTCTTCTCACGTTGACTATGGCAGCAATACATTATTACAAAGTATCGGAACAATAATAAATCTCGTTTGTCTCGTTGATCCAACAGGAATACTATACAAAACTATATAACTACACCAATTACGTTAAACTTTTGAAACAATATGGAACAACAAACCAAAGCGAATGTCAAAGAGCATATTTCAGACGAGTAGGCGAAAATTAACTCTAGGGCTGAGAAAATGCAACATCTAATTAACTAGTGCTTAAAAATCTCCTCCACAGTTCCGTAGTAATCTTTCCTGCCGTTTTCCACAAAACAAACACCGCTCTGTTTCCCTTTGAATTCTCATATCCGCGGTATACGTTTAGCTAAGCCTAATTGCAAACATTTCTAATTTGCCGGCACCCTTATATCATGCAAAGAACACACCCAGTGCCGAGTTTGGCAGATGGGTGTTCCTTATACGAAGAGCAACTGAAATGAATTATTGATTTTTCCTATTATTTTAGGATTACGCACGTCTACTATTAACAAAATTGAAGCAAATATTTTACCCCTTTCCTCGAGCATTTATTGTTTAGTCTGTGGTAAGTCTACAGTAGTTGCGTAAAAGTGCAGATGGATTATACCGATAAAAGATTTCAAATGTGGAAGACTTTTTTTTTGTTTTGTATGCCTCTGAGGCAAATAGTTTAGCATGTATTTATATTCCCTACGGTTTTGTCATTAAATAAGCTAATCTAGAAGCCAGCAGTTTCTGTTGTTTTATACATTATCTTATATTTATTACATATCTTGTATTTCAGCGAATGCATTTTAGTAAATCACCATTTTACAGGGAGATTTTCTTACACAGGAATTTTAACCAATTTTCTATAAAGGTGATTGATTTAATTTTACATTTGTTACGAATTTAAAAATAAGGGTATTTATTACTAAAAAATAATAAATATGTAATATTTCAGCATTTAATTTATTTTATTTTTGCGGAATAATTTTATTTTTGCAGGCTATTTTCAAAATATTTTCTAAAAACTTGAACATTGCATTCAGTGTTACGGTCCGTTCACACTGAATCCGCAGCGGTCGGTAGCGACAGCATCGAAAAACTTTAACCAATCGCAGAGTACAATTCACTGACCACGTGATTTATCAAACCAATAACATGTAAGCGATCTCGGATCCAACATAGTCACGCAACACAATGCAATGTGAATAGGCCTTAAATTAAGTAATTAACATTAAAGGTTAGCTTCACATAGCTAGATGTTACTAAATACTAGAGGAATAAATATGTAATAATGAGCTGAAGGATATGTTGGGGGGGGAGAGATAACTAATTAATGGAATTGAATAAGTGTTATGGAAACATCGACTTAGAATTCTGAATAGACTTTCTACAGACTGCCGGAACTGTCTTTCATCCAATATTTCTCCAGCTCTTATGATTACTAGCAGCGCTTCAATGATTGTGCGCGCATTGACCTTTGCATGCTCCAAAAGTTTGTATTTGCAGAGATGGCATCCAAAAGAAGGAGCGGCAATTTTTGAATTTCCGCTTCTAGTAGAACTTTATGTGAGTCAGTGCAGCTTCCGGCGAGTGATCATCCATCAGCTGAAGAAGCAAATGGTTTTGAACACGTTAATTAATCTTCCAAAAACTGATTAGTAGAAAATATATTCTCCACGAGTGAATATCTTTTCCATGAGGAAAGTAGACGTCCGTGTGCATGAAAAAAACAAAATATTGCCGCAGATGCTGCGAGATTGTTAAATCGTAATATTTTCCACCCTTTTAGACTAAGATGTGATCCGGCCCTGATTTTCCATTAGGCCCGGGCCTAGGGGCCCCAAAATGTTAGACCCTCAAAAAAATTTAATTTTAAAAAGAAAAAGAAAAATTCCCAATTAATTTTTTTTTAAATTTACCTTTTTAATAGCAACTTTTTTATATATCCTTTCAAATTTGATTGATTGATTGGCTCATCATATGTATAGTTATATGTATAGTTCATCGTATGCATGTTATAGTGTATATAAGGGATTAATAAGATTTTATGATTTCATTGTATTGGTGTTATAATGATGAAGTTAATATGTTGTATTGCTTTTTGTTATTTGCTAATGTTTTAGGCTTCTACGCTTCAAATAGCCAATTCTTGGTAAAATTGTCCTTTCACAATGATTCACGATTAGATTTTTGTGTGTCAATTTTGGAAATTTTACGCCCACATCAGTGTTAGGGGTCCCCATCCCAAGTTGAGCCTGTGGTCAAGAATTTACTAAATCGGGCCCTGGATGTGATGCAGTGCATTTTTCAATTTGATCTTTCTTGTTCTTTAAACAATAAATGCATCATTCAATCCGAAGGTGTGTGGTGAGTAAATTCTAGTTCTATTTTATTATACGCAATGTACTACTCTTTCGATTAATGGTCATCACATTAACAATAAGATATTTTCAAAGTTTAACTTTAACAGTTAAATTAAGTAATCTGCACGGATGTTTATAGAATTAATACGCATGAAGGATTTTACGTATTCGCAACGTACCATGTATTCGGATATTACAGCGACGGCTTTCGCCTATACGCCTTGATGAAACTGTACGAAGACTGAAGTGAGTGAGTTTGAAAATAAGTCTGGAGTCGCTGGTTGTATAAAAGATACGACTGCTTTCTTTACTATAATTTTTAGAGATGATTTGTAGCATTACATAATATAACATGTATTTCGAATGACTCTTCCAACATTTCACGGCAAGTATAATAATACCTTTATATAAATCCAGAACGTGTAGTGGAAACTGCCCTTTATAATCCTATAAAATATGGATGGAAATATTAATAAGGAAATAATCCTGGGTTTTGTGAGCTTATAAAATACCTGGGACAATGTAATCTGTCATTACTATTTTCGTTTCCTTTACCAGACAACCTAAATTGAACTCAACTAATATATTCAAAATATCATTTTACATAAACTATACACCATCTATATATACGTATATAAATGGATGTATGTGTATGTATGTATGTACGTATGTATGTTTCAGCATTAATCTGGAACGCCTGGAGCAAACTCAAACAAACTTGGTACACATATCACTTACAATCTGGAAAGAAACACTGAAGGATGGAGGGGTAAGACACCCCTAGAACACCTAGGTGGCTGGTTACTTTATCATTTGTATACTGCATTTACTTTTAAATACATGTAAATTAAATTACTTAGATTTTATGCTATAGGTAGAATCCATTCCTTTTCCTATGTAATAATAAAATTGGGATAAATAAATACCCGGGCAATTCTGGGCAAACAGCTAGTATTAAATATTTTAGATCTGGTTTGGTTGCTTAAGAGCCTTTCGATCATTTTTTTGGCTATACGAAGGCTAATTAGACCTGTATCTACTGCTGAAAGCCGATTCCAAAAGGCTACAAATATCCATGCCAACATTCGAACTCTAGGTTCGAACTCTAGATTCGAACCCACAAACTCTGGTACTGAAATAAAGTGCCCTAGCCCTTCACGAGATAATAAGTATGCATTAACTGAAATCAAACTATTTTTTGCTATCTAATACCTAGGTGAGGTCTTTTTACTCTCATTAATAAAATAAATTAATCTTGTTGTTGTTACTAATGCTCTCAGTCAGGATAAATCCAAATCAGGTCCATGAAAAGCTATTAGGTCAAGAGGTGTGACTCCTGTTTAGCTCCGATGCGATTTCATTGAGCCGGGTGGAAAATAGAAACAACTCCTGTTTAGCTCACACATGTGTTGGACACAAGGGTCAGGTTCATCGAAAGCTATTGGGCCAAGGGGTGTGGCTCATGTTTAGCTCCCTTGCGATTTCATTGAGCCGGATGGAAAATAGAGACTCCTGTTTGACTCAAGCATGTGTTGGGCACAATCGTCAGGTTCATCGAGAGCTATTGGACCAAGAGGTGTGGTTCCTGTTTAGCTCCGTTGCGATTTCATTGAGCCGGATGGAAAATAGAAACATAACTCTTGTTTAGCTCACACATCTGTTGGGAATAATGGTCGGAGACCAACTTTTAGCCAGGTGCCACCACAACTTAGACCAGGGGTTCTCAACCTTTCAGGCTCTGTGTCCCCCTTTGAACACTGATGTGAGGTCATGCCTCCCCCACCACCATCATATGTGGTCAATACAAGTAGTACAATCGGAATTTGAAACTGAAGCTGGTTATTAAATGAAAATATACTAGAATAGATAATTTCATACACAAAATTTAATATTACTACTCATATCTTTATTTGGAACGTATTATTATTAGAACATATGAAATAAAAGAAATAAATACAGATAAAATATATTTGAGGTAATCCAGGACCTAGGTGAGGTTGGTATGTAATACCAGTCCCTTTCACAACATTAATGAGAGGGATGGTACTGTTTGTCCTTGACAAGTTTTTGAATATTAGGTTATAACTGTGACAAAGCACATCTCAGGTCACTTTCAACGTCCAGCTTTGCTCGATATTTTCACTTTATATATGCTAATGCTGAAAATCCAGATTCACAGAGATATGTGGATGAAAACTGCACTAACAACCTTAAAGCTTCCAAAGTAACTTCTGGGTAAATAGGAAAATAGCGTAACCAAAAATTTTCAACATCCATGTTTTCGAATTCCGCGTTTATTTGAGAATCACATTTTAGGTCGATTGCCTGTTCCTGAATATGATCAGGATGTATTCCACATTTATTTTAAAAAGGATCTCTTGTCAACTTAAACTCCCAGTTCTCTGAACTAATATCTGGAAAATAGTCTGCAATTTCATTTTGCAATGCTACCAAATGCCCTGATATAAGGTCCTTCAATTCATTTATCTGTTGCAATGGGAATTTTTTTTATCACCGAGGAGGTCGTTCAATCTTGGAAAGGATGGGAAGTTTGGCTCTGAACTCTGAAAACGGCGTTGCCAAACAGTTATCTTTTCTGTGAAACTCTTAACTGCATCATAAGTCTTCAGAATGTTTTTCTGACATTGTAGCTACAACAATTATCGTATGCGACAATTATTGTGTTCGTGTTCGTATGTCGAACATACGTTACGGTTACATTGTGACCGCAAAATTGAGTACAGTAAATTACAGTTAGTTTTACTTCTTATTTTATTTTTAACTCACGCCTCCCTTGAAATTCTTCTACGCCTCCCCAGGGAGGCGCGCCCCCCAGGTTGAAAACCATTGACTTAGACCGAGCAACTCCTGGGGCGATATCTGGGGGGTTTCGTACCCTCCTCCCACCCCTAAAAACGACACAGAGGGACTCTCTGGATTACAGATTCAAAGCACACATTCTCGGCCTAGACATGTAAGCATTCAGGGATGATGATCGGGATTCGAACCTAGTACCTTCAATCCAAATTCCGACTCGCTTAACATTATACTGTCTCAAGCCCCATTAATATTATACATTTTTTTAATCAATACGAAAAATTTGAATTGCAAGTAATGTTTAATGATAGTAATTCACTTCACAATAATTAATTTATTCTGTTTTTTTCGCCTATTTATCTTGATTTACTAATTTCTAATTATGTCATCATTAACAAAATTTGACAGAAGCTATTATTTTTAATTAATGCTTCCTTAATTACAGCGAATTTGTTACAGTGACCGACTGCTTTTTTTTATTTATTCATTGCAACTGCTCAGTAATAAAATTTGTTTGGGATTATTTTAAAATACAGCTATAATTTTCTTTCAGGCGAGAACATAAATTTCCAAATAATTAAACAAAGCTACATTTTAAGTATGATTTAGGAGGAAAAAAAATCAACAATTTGTAAAATTGTTAACGATGCCTTTATGCTAATGTATCCTAAAGTTAGACACGAAAGCCATTTATAATGCATGAAATATGTAGGAAATATCCATTATTCTTTCGTTTATAGATTTTAGAAAAAACATTATCCATGTGGTTCCTTGAAACCTTTCTGTTTAATACTAAGCGAGCGATTCATATTACTTATTTGCAGTGAAATTTATATCGTTATTTGGTTATCTGTGAAATTTGAAATTTATGCTAGCATTTAAGGAATGCCCTTTTCAATGTCAATTACTGGGATAGTAATTTATCTTTTAATTAATAATAACCATATACGCTAATTAAATAGTATTATTACTGGATTAATTATTCTCCCTTCATTACCACTGGGGAATATTTTTAAACTTCGCCAAGAACCATCTGAGAAAAGGGGTATTTTTCTCATAAATTATCTACGGAAAATGGAGCAATCGATTGCCTTTTAAAATATTTCTTAAAATTTTAATAACTTATCTTAATTACTTTAATAACTTAAATTTTAGTAATGACATGCAGCAACTAAATAACTTTCAAATTACTATTATACATTTTATAATATATTATTTTGAAAAAATAAATATATTTTTAAGATTAATTTTTGCATCACAGAAGTTTCTGAGTAGTTGATGGATATACATTTTTTTTTTTACCGATTAAATGGCATTAAACCAAAAATAAAATTAAATTTATATTAAGAGCCTTTTTCAGAAAATTTCAGGTAGTCTCTTCTGACTAAACTACCGCGGGTTATTACCGCACGATTACTTATCGTTGCTCACATCTTTTGTATGTATATATGTATGCATGTATGTGTTATGTATATATGTATCTATATATATATATATATATATATATATACGTATGCATATATATACATATATGCATGAAACATTTTGACGCATTTTGGTACTTTTCTGTTTAACTGTTTACTGCTTGCCGAAGCGATACAGACTGAGTTTGGCGAGCTGGCAAAGTTATAACACGCGATGACGGACGGTTTTAGCGTCTGAAATTTTGCTTTCCGGAGGACCGTTATGGAGCAACGTAATCCTACGTTAAAATAATTTGTAATTAATTTCAATACGTCACATGATGTTATTGCCTTGTTTAAGTCTAGTAACCTAAACATGCAAACTTAAGGACTAACGAAAACAACTGATCTGCTAACATTCTTTTTAATCATATATTTGTTTGTTCAACAAATTTTTTCCTGTCACTCAGCAATATAAATAAATACGAATAGCTTATCCTATATTTATTAATTTGTGTTCATTCAATGTTCATTCAATTCATCAAATGTTTCATTCAATTTCATTTCAACTGATTTTCATTCACAATTCAGAAACCTGAAATTATTTCAAGCAGTTTTATATCATTCTCGAAATTTTATTCATCACCTAGTCTATCTTATTCATCTCGTCATCTGAAGACATTGTAGAAATCACAAACTACAGTTCACTCAGTATGCGAGCTCGTATAAAAAGTGTTTCAAGAAACACTTCATTAGACTGATATAAAAAATAACAGTTTGTTCAGTGTGCGGCTCACTTTATGCTGTCTTTAATTGCTATACCTTTAAGTGGTAAATACATGTAACTGTATGGGTTAAGTCATTTGGTGTTAGATATGTCTAAGTATATTGTGGTTAAATTGCAATAAAATAATTATTGAAGCAAACAATAACAAAAATTTTTATGCGTATGACATTATATTAAATGAAATAAAAAAAATAGGCATAATTTATTTAAAATCTCCTACACTGCTATATTCTTCTATACTATATTCTTCTACTTCTTTTATATACTATATCTTCCTCTTTACTGAGAAATCAAATGAAAGCATTTTAAAATATATATATATATATATATATATATATATATATATATATATATATATATATATATATCTTTGGCGTTATGCCAGATGTTGATATGTCATTTTTTCGTGTTTTCGGCAAATTGATAAAGAAACTTTTGTTGTGAAATATAAAACCGCTCAATTAAGTTTTTTAATCCAAATATTCAACTTCAAGCATATGGCTGGTCTTCAATGAAAATGTTTTTTTTTAATTAGGGAATAAAATGTTGCGGTGGGTTGAGAAAAAGAGAAAACGTCAACTTTTGCCAAATTAGGAATAACATATCATTTTTTCATAGTTCTACTACCCGCTTTTGCCACATTAAAGAGCCAATATTAAGTGTGACATATCCACTTAAAACATAAAATTGAATTTTTCGGACATATGAACATCTGCATAACTCCATATATATATATATATATATATATATATATATATATATATATATATATATATATATATATATATATATATATATATATATATATATATATATATATATATATATATGTATATATATATATATATATATGTGTGTGTGTGTGTGTGTGTGTATGGAGGAGGGGGTTAGAAAATTATATTTCATTGATTTTATAATTAATGATACAAATTTTTTGAAAATCATGTAATTGGAATGCAAAGAACAAAATTCACATGGCTTTAAGTCATGGAAAGAATTAATAAAGCAGACAATAAGCAGTTTTTACAAAGAAAAAAATTCAATTAAAACTCGCAGATAGCTTTAATAATTAAAAGAATTTTTAATATATTCATATATCTGAAGACAATGTAATGATCTCAAAATAATTTTTTCAATTTCATTTTTGAATAATTAAAAAAAAATTTTCATCTATGTTCATTATTCATTTCCATTTTTAAAGAACTGAAGACAATACCGTGCTCTTAAATACATCTTTTTCTTCATGTACATGTTTTAATAAAATTTCCAAAGTAAATGCTGAGATCTGAAAACTTTTTTTTATAAAACGTAATTTATTTAAAATTTCTGAAGAAACAGTTAAAATATTTCATAATTAAAATGTTATGTGAAACGTTTATTTTTTTATCATTTATGTTTTTAGAAATGCATGAGTCAATGAGAATTTTTTATACTTTTTTTTAGATTTATTTACGTAAACTGTATTTAAAAAAAATAAGTCTTTAGATTTAATGAGATTGATACACACATGCAGCTGTCACTTCCTAATGAAACTCTTCAAATTTTACCATGTTCCAAAAGTCTTTTCATGGTATATTTCTCCGTTGTACCGTAGTCAATAATACTACAAGCCTTTCGCTTCAGTTACTTTACTACAATACGTTAAAAACACTACAACTACAGCATTTAAAGCAAGTATGTACAGCGAGTTAGTATATAAGGTTAGATCATCAGGAAGGCTTCGGGTTCAACGACAGTGCTGGACTATAAGGCCTGTCTCACCAGGAGAGCTCCGTCTCGCTGGCACTCAAAAACAGATCTCTCTCTTGTGGACTATAGGTCGTCGGTTTTCTACTGTCAGTGAATTCAAAGGGATTTCTCTGGTGGTTGAAGTGCTGTAAGTGTTCGAAGTTTATGTCATTCTAACCATCAGAATAGTGTCAAAATTATGGAGAGCCCTCGAACCACTCTGGGATTTATGCGCTCTATAACGTCAGAACCGCACATTACAAGAACTGTATGGCCTCTTATCCTAGAGTTTATGAGACCGCCCAGATCAACAGGTTTACAGATAGATGACATGTTGAGGGGTAGGAACAGGCATCACATACTTATAAAAATACTAATTTCGTGCGGTAATGGAGACAATGTCACACCGTATTCTACTTGTTGTATATGTGAAACTTTGTACGTCATACAGCACAATACTCAGGTCTACCAGATCTGGGTTTTTCAGTGACCATGTGAGTTTATGGGTTTCTATTTCAAAAATGTCTCAAAATCTGGGGTTTCCTCTTTTAAGTTAAAAATATACCACAAAAAAAGTAATATTTATTTATCATTGTCAGTATAATTAGTTATGTAAATGTAATGTAATTTAATTATGCAATTATGTAAATTAAAGAATGTAAAATAATGCGAGATAACTTCGATTGAATCGTGATATATCTGACTCTTATGATACCATCCCAGAATTTAGATACTTGTTATGTAATATCAAAGATGGATTTAGTGATCCCTATTATGAAACTTATCGCGCTTTTCGATCTATTTGACTCTTTAACCTCACACTTTGGAGTGCTTAGAGGGAGTTAAGAGTCACAACAAAACACATATATTCCCTTAAAACTAAAACCATAAACGTAAGTATGATGGTAGAATAAATAGATAGACAGATATCATAAAAGTTGTAGTTTTTGGACATCTGAAACACATATGGTAAAAGACGGAATATAAGGAGTGAGGTGGGTATCGTATAGTGTAGTACTACGACGTAGTGGTGGAGATACTTATTGGTTAGATTTGTAAAATAAAACCATATGTAAAATTGCATTCGTAACATTGAATATTGTACACGATAAGTGGCATGCATTAAAAAAATTCAGATATTTTTAGCAAATTAATTTGGAGATGAATGAATTAAATGTTTTCAATATGCCATCAGTTAAATAAAATTATTCAAGGCCTTATTTTAGTAGTGGGCCAACTCCACTTTAAAAAAAATGGAGTTAGCCTCACTTTCATGTTCATGTAAGTCATTTCTATGATATTTCCGTGCTCAGATGGCAAAACGTTATAAATAACTTACCTTAAAAAATTGAGTTTTTCTCATTCCGGATTCTCGTTCGCAGATATTTCCTATTTACTGAAACTACTGTAAGTAATAGCCAACTATTATTTCTGATACATTGTTACCACGTTTGCTGATGTAAAACAAATTACTGATTTTTCATGACATCTTGAATCTTTGAATTGCTGTCACGTAAATTTCTTATAACATTTTACCACTTGAGCACAGATTATAAAACTGGTACACCTCTAGCTTGTTTCTGCTGCCAACAGAGGTCATGACAAATCTATCTGCCTTCAGCAGTCATTTTGAAGCTATCACTTTTGAAGCTAGACTTTAAGGCTCTAAATCTCAAAATGAACGAAAATCGAGTTGGGCCACTATTCAAATAAGGCCTTCAATTGTAATTTTACTTTATGTAAGTGTTCCATCCAGCATCAGCAATGATCGTTCATAGACGGCAGCACTCACCTAGTAATTTCTTTATTTTTGTAATGTTTTGTGGAACCATCTATTTTTTAATCAGAAATATGTTGCACGTGTAGTGAGCAGAGGTACTAAAACGGCTTCTGCTTAATTATTCTGTTTTTGATGTATTCTCTAAAGGAAAAGGTTTGGATGATGTCTGGGGAAAGAAAGATATTCTTCGTCATTGATCGGTAAGTCAAATCATAATTCATATTCTTTATGCTTATTGGGTTTTTCATTTCCCCAACGTTGATCCATTCCATATATTCAATTAAATTATGCAATTGTATTCTATTAATTGGACAAGTATATTTTATTAAATGGGCAAGTAAATTCTATTAATTGTTAAAATGCAATCTTTTAATTATGCAAATGTATTCTATTAATTGTGCTCATGTAATTATTTTGTTGAAATTCTAAATAAATCTTCAAAACCTTACAGTCCAGTAAATCCATAAATCCCACAGTAACCTTAGAAAATGGGTTGTATTATCTTATTTGTATATTTTTATCATTTGTAGTAACACTTTTATTTTTAAAAAACTAGATTTTTTTACTACAATCTGGGTTTTTTTAGATGCCATCTAGGTTTATTAAGTTTTACCATTGATGGCCTTGACCGTACTCCTTTGGAAATGTGAAATCCGTAGGAACTTCTCACCATATCATTACGAGACTAATATTAAGAATTATTTCATATCCAAACCTGTATAACTTACTCGATTCCAAGATTTTTGTTTTGCACACAGGTGTATTGATTTTTTCACCTCAATATAATTCCATGTTCCTGCCTAATAAATATCTTAGAATATATTTCTTAATAATATATTTAATTGTGTAATATTATCGACTTACATTAGTGCAACAATGGCTAAGGCATGGAAAGAATAACTAAGCGAAGAATTAATGAGCAAAATATATTTTTAGAAACTTGTATGATATTATTTCAAATGTGTTATATTAAGTTAAATAAGCGTTGAAAAGTTCAGAACGCTTTATTGCATGATGTTAACGCACGCGAGGCATTACTCATACCTTGTAAAAAACCTAGCGCGTCCAAATTATACTTTTATGCATATAACCACACTTTCCGGGAAAGTTTAGAATATTAATATGTTTTTTATTTAAAACAGTGCACGCACATAATATAGGACTATTTTCAACTCTTAAACACTCAACCTTTAAAGTTGCCGAGAAAGAAATATTCAATATTGAGACTGCTTACGACATACTATAACCTTTTATAATCGTTTACCGGTAAATCTTTATAAGGAATGAAATCATATTTTTATTATAGCTAGACATCTTTATATTTAAACAAAAAGTTAAAGCTCCTTCAAGTAGCTCTAGAAAAATAGTGTTTTTCTAAGTTCTATTGATTTTAAATATTGTTGCTGTTGTTGTTGCACCTAATGCCCCCTGACCTGGAAGTTCCAGACGAGGTCCATATACGCTTCGAACTGAGTAGTGCGACTCTTGTTTTTAATAGCAATACAACGGTTGGAGTTCGACGGCTAGGGACCACCACAATTTTACCGAATACCCCTAGGGGCAACATTTGGGAGATCGTACATTCTTTAACCACAGACCTCATAGGACATTCCTGTCTACGGATTCAACATGCCCATATCCGGCCTTGACACGGACGTATTTAACGGTGAGTGCCGGGGTACGATTCGAGCACCCTCAGAACCAAAAGCCGACGTGCTACCGATAGGCTACCTCGGACAAAAAAATTATATTATATACATATATATATATATATATATATATATATATATATCTATATATATATACTGGTTATCAAAAATTAAGAAAAAATCACAAAAAGAGGGATAACACGTTCAAAACTAGGCCAATCTGTTTAAAATTTCAATATGTTGTTAAGTAAAAGGTGCTGAACAATACTACATTATGCAAAATAGTGGCGCTGCAGTCGGAATACGTAATTTGCGAGGAGCATAAAAGTGCATGTCTCAGAGAAAGGCGGCAATTGTCGCTGCAAAGCTGAGATTAGACATCTGGTATAGCCAAATTGTAATAATTACCTCCAGGTAGCATTTGACCGAAGAACTGCGATGGCGAGCTATTGGGAGACTAGAGGCAGGACAAAGTCAGACAGAAGAGGCCAGATGGCTAAATGCGAGTCTGCCTGTGGTTCATAGACTTTGACAACAATTTCTAACCACGGATTCGGCTTCCAGGAGGTTCAGCCAAGGACAACCATACGCTATGACGAGTGCCGATGACCGATATTTGTTATTATACGCGCGAATGAATAGAAGTGCAACTCCGTCTGCAAGCTCCATCTGCAGATCATCCCTCGCTGCAAACACTGGAAGGTTGGTATCAACGTCAACCGTGCTTAGAAGGCTTCACGAAGGTGGTCTTTTTGCGAGGCGACCAGCCATTTGCGTCCCGCTCACGTCACGTCATAGCCGGGAATGTTTGCAGTGGGCACGTCAACATGTCCACTGGACTCGAGATAAATTGAGGGCTGTTCTCTTTACGGATGAGTCCAGCTTTAGCCTCCAAAGCGATAGTAGGCGTATTGTGATTTGGAGAGAACCTGGAACTCGTTTTCATTCATCACACATCCGTGAAAGACATGCATACGGATCAGGCAGTCTCTGTATTTGGGGTGGTATCTCTTTGGATGGACGCACAGTCCTCCATGTCTTTCCCCGTGGAAATTTGAATGCTCACACCTATAGAGATGACATCCTTGATGCTTATGTGCTCCCTTATGCCGGGGCAATAGGTGAAGTTTTCGTGCTACAGGACGATAACGCGAGACTGCACAGGGCTGGTATCGTGGATACTTATCTTGAGCAGGAAACAATTCAGCGCATGGAGTGGCCAGCTCGATCACCGGACCTGAATCCTATCGAGCATGTTTGAGACGCTTTAGGACAACGTATAGCTGCTCTCATTTCTCCTCCTGGGACCCTAGCCATGCTTTAAACTGCTTTGCAAGAGCAATGGCTCTTACTTCCTACCGAACTCACAGACCGCATATTTGACAGCATGACACATCGCTGTATGTTCTGTATTAATTGCTTCTCGGGTTGATCATATGCCATATTAAAGATATTTATCCTATACCAAACTGACACATCCGAATTGTGCTTTGTATACATATGCTAGTTTCTATAACACCATAATTGTCTGGCGATTTCTTTTTATGCTATTTTATACCTACCTATGTATTGTATAATGTGTATATGTTTCATTATATTCTACGCTTAAAATTTTGAGTAATCGCTATTTATGTGACTTTTCCTTAATTTTTAATAACCAGTGTATATATATATATATATATATATATATATATATATATATATATATATATATATATATATATATATATATATATATATATATATATATATATATATATACATACTGGTGAAATAAATTAAAAGAATTTGCATATTTTATCGAATTTCATGAAAAGAACTGAATTGAATGTAAAACCACTGCTTCTAGACAAAAATGCAAATCTTGTACGTCAAATACGTAAGCGTACACGTGTGTGTAGACGGATCTAGTAGAGAAACAGGCTTTATAAGTGCGTGTAAGTTAAGACGCATTTCGTTCTCTAGCACACCTCGGCAAATTTGTTGGTGTTATTTTGCAGCAATCGGTTAATTTCAAATTGTAACAGTAAAGATGAGTAACCACCAACGTTGAGATGATGTAATGAGGTGGCGAATTGTGGGGAGGCTAGAAGCATGCCAATCTCAAGTCCAAAATTGTAGAGAGTTCAATTTAACGCCCAGCGTCGTGTGTAACTTATGGTAACAGTTCCAGGATACCGGATCCATCGAGAGAAAGCCTGGGCAAGGTCATCCAAGCGCCACGACGGACAGAGAAGATCGTCATCTGTCGATTATAGCGAGGCATAACAGGATTGCTACAGCTTCTCAGCTCTCTCGTGATTTGTATGCAGCCAAAGGAACCCGTGTATCAAGGGTGACTGTTTCCATAAGACTTCATGAGAGAGGGTTGTTTGCAAGAAGACCTGCTGTTTGCGTCCCGCTCACTTCTACGAATAGGAGAATCCGTTTATCATGGTGCAGAGAGCATAGAGATTGGAGTATGGATCAATGGGCGACCGTTCTCTTCACTAATGAGTCCCGGTTCAGCCTAAACACCGATTATCGACGTACGTTCATATGGAGAGAAAAAGGGACCCGCTACCTACCCTCCAATGTCCGCGAAATCGCCCATTATGGCGAAGGAGGTTTAATGGTCTGGGCAGGCATCATGTTGGATGGCCGCACACCTCTCCATGTCTTTGTAAGATGTACTGTTACTGGTGTGAAGTATAGGGATGAGGTCTTGGAGCCCTATATTCGCCTTTTCAGGGGTGCAGTTGGCCCTGATTTCATTTTAATGGACGATAACTCGAGGCCACACAGAGCTCTTCTGGTCGACGAATTTCTAGAGAGTGAGGATATTCGCCAGATGGATTGGCGAGCCAGATCTCCAGAACTTAACCCTATACAGCATGTCTGGGACGTTCTGCATGTCTGGGAGGGCAATTGCAATTCGCAACCCCCCTCCGAGAGCCATCCAGGGAATGAAAATAGCGTTGCTGAACGAGTGGGACCAATTGCCCCAGGAAATGATAAACTGCCTTATTTCAAGTATAATGCTGCAAGACCTGTATATCTGTAAGAGGGGACCATAACCCCTATTAACCCATCTATTAACCCATTTTTTTGTTTATTCTGCAACCGCTGTTTCATACCTTCCGACTCCAACGAGTGTGACGCACGATCATGCGTGTGTATTACGATTATTGAATGGTAATTTTTTTTCTATTGTATCAATGTATTTATATATCAAATTTCATTAACATTGGTACATTAGTTCTAGAGATAATCAACAAAGTCTGAAAATTCTCTTAATTTCTTTCACCAGTGTATATTGTATCTGTGGCTTGGTACAAGAAGTACCCAATTCTGTACAATGGTTTAGAAAACACTTTTAACGCATCGAGCAGACTTAGGAACTTTTTACATTGAAAATAATATATTTTTAAAGAGATACAAACAACAAAGTTATCTTCGTCTTTGTCTCTTTATTTTGTATTTGTGTTTCCTTTCATTAGGGCAAAAATACCTTTTCATTAAGAAGGTTTGAGGCCCTGTTTCAATTACACTTCCGTTCATAGTAGTGGTATTTATCCATCGTCGCTTACATCGTATACTAGTTAGCATTGCGAACTTCTGAATAGCGAGATCGTTTTCAAATCCCGTCAAAGGCATAAAACGCTCTCGAGCTGTCCAGAGGGAATAGCATTGGTTCATTTGCACCGTGCTTCCATAATACAGTAGCCAATAATTTCATGGTGTAGAATAGCTTATGTATTTCATATGTCCTGTATATTCTTTTGTCTAGGGTATAATTATTTCATAGACAGAACATTACCAGGTTTTTAGTGGCATGTATTTGTCGGTGTTACATTACAAACTGTCAATCTATTTATGAGGTCATAGAGGGTGGGAGAGGGCATGATCCCCCAGATGCCAACTCTGATGTTGTTCTGTCAAAGTTGAGGTGGCACCTGGCTACATCGGACTCCGTCCTTGCGGGGCCAATATATTCCAGAGCCGTCCCCTTCATCCCGCTAGCATATATTGACCTCGTCTGGAATACCTCCGTACAGGGGACCTTAAAAGCAACAGCAAAAACAAGGTCAGATCAACCCCCCCCCCTAAAAAATATATATAAATAAATAACTAAATAAAAAATTTAAAAAAAAACATACACAGCACTTCTGTTTTTATATTTTATAAATTCTGAAGAGATTGTAAATATAGTGCAATATTTTCAAACGCGCATTTCAAATGTCCTCGATGTTTCTGAGCATCCATTTTATTTGCATAAGATAATAAAAGAAAATCGCCTTATTCCAGTCATTTATAAACTGCATTTCTTTGGCAATAAAGCAAGTCAAGTTTTGTTTTCAGAAGAAAAAAAAATGTGAGAAGCATTATTTGGGAGCTTTCGAGGATAAGAAAAGCTATAAAAGTCTGATTTCTTAAGACAACTCATTTTCCTTCCTTCTCAAGATCAATTAGCGCTTATAAGGCGGGATTATTTGGATTTCATATACATTCTCTCTTCCCTAATTGAAGAAACGATTGTCTGGCACTACAAGGGAAGAAAACAAAAAAAATCTTTCATTTATACCTAACATAGATATTTTATTTTTTGAGATGCACTTCCTGTGCTTACATCTTGATTGAAGAGAGCTATTTCGAAGGATAAAATAGTTTTGAAATAAATAAGTATTTCTGATATATAGATAGATACTGAATTTATACCACAAATTCTGAACGGCACAGAATTTAGTTTTAGAGCATACGTATTGGCATAGTATGTTTCAATGTAATAAATGAATTAAACTGACTTCCGGCAAAGCAGTTCGAGATTACTTAAAGCCGACCACTCACGTAGACTTCTGGCGTCTGGGACGACAGACTTTTGATAATTGGGACGCCAAAAGTCTCCGTCAGTGGGGTGTCTTGGTGAGACGCCAGATGAAAAATATCTGGAGTCTGGAATCTCAGTCCAGACCGAATTTCTGGCGCCAAAAGTCTCCGTGAGTGGGGTCCTGGACGCCAGATACCAGACTCCTGAAGGTTAGCCGGCTTTAGTTTCAATCAGTTTACCGCTTGTTTTCAAACAAAATGGAAGCTGAAAAATTAATCTCTAATCCCGAATTTTTAATACCATTCATTGAACTGTATAGAAAATTACCGTGCCTATGGAAGGTTAAATCAGAAGATTATTTCAATAATATTTCCAATTATATTTATATTTTGTGGATACGTTAAATTTTTGAAATATTTAAAATTTTGTTTTTAAATACTAAATTTTTGATTCCGCTAATAAATTTTCCGAACCGGCACTATTTACATGATTTTTTCCCTTTAGTGCGCGTTGAAGGTTACCAGATAAGTTATCTTAAGGATTTATAAAAATTTTCTTTAATAAATTTTTAAACGGCAAAATAAAAGATTAATATTTTGGTGTAACTTTTGCTTAAGGGAAACGTTTTCAGAATTCTAACTCTAAAAAAACAATGGGAACCTGTACAAAGTTATAGAGACACCTAGCGAGGAGTTTCAGGTTTTAATTTTTTATTCCAAAATATTAAGAAAATAAAAATAATTTATTTGAAGATTTTGAACCCACTCTTAAGATTTTAAAATAAGCTCAAACTTCCTACCAAAAGAATAAAACTATTTTTAGTGGTTTATAAAACTGGGGTATATTATTTTTTGTATCTTACATAAAAACAAGAATTCGTTTAATCCTAATAATAACACAGATCTATCTCTCTGTCTGGAACACTTTTTCCTTTTCGTTGCCATATTCAAATGTACTTTGATTATTGCGTTTTAAAAATAAAATAAATTGAAATTAAGCTTTAATAAACAAAATAATGTAGAAGAAAATATTCAAATTAAATCTAATAGAACATACTAAAGTATACAGTACAATTTGAAAAACATATATTTTACTGTATTTTAATATTTTTTGCATAATGTCCAATCGTCTGCCGCATTAGCAAGAAAAGAAAATATTTTTTTTGTCTATTTCGTTGTTATGCACGTGACAATAAATTAATTTAAAGTACCATAAACGGAAATCACATGATCAACAGTTAATAAATTAAATTCTATACATTAATCTTTAAAAATTCACCAAAAATCAGAAAAGGGAGTTAAAAATTCGAAAAAAATTTCATTTTAAAGGAATTTGTATGATCTTTCTTGTGATATAAATTTTATAACCCTCAAATTATTATTTTAAATGCAAACTCAAAAAAAGGTACTAAAACAGATTAAAAATTTAATTTTAAAAAATCTAAGAAGAATTTTTCAAAATTCTTCTTTAGTGAACCCCTACACTATGAGAAGAATCGCCATGCAATATTTCAGCCGTTTAGGTCCAGCGGTTTGGTCTGTGCGTTATATGTCAGTCTGTCAGTTACGGAAATGTTATATATATATATATATATATATATATAGATTATACTTTCCTCTCGATCAAAATATATAAAAATATTTTTCAACTTGTAAAATTTTGCATACCGAAAACATCAATGGTTTATATTTGACACGGGTTCATTTATGAACTAAAATTATGAAACAATTATGAAACAACTAATTTAAATATTTCCACCGCAGTTAATGTATTAATCATTTAGCGTAATAGAATTAAGTAAAGTGATGCTATTATGTGATGTTCAGATTTTATTTAATTTTTTTTTTAAATTGCATCTTAAATGGATCATAATTGTACTGATATTGCATAATTTTAAATAATTAGAAATGTGTATAATTTAATAAAAAAAAGTAGAGAAGATATTAAGTATACAAATAATATTGACTTTTCAGATGTAAATTCATAAAAATTAAAATTAAAACGTCATTTTTGGCGATCTAACCACTAGTAATTTAAGAAATATCGAAAAACTAATAACCTTTCAATTGGCTTTACAAAGGGTTTAGGGATCTTAAAAGTATTTCTTTACAGATATTGGAGACACATTAATGAGCAGTTTCGAGTGACTAAATTCGATACTTTTTACAACATATTTCAAAATCACACACATAAAGTAACGAAATAATTCCGCTTTAAAACTTAAAGGAAAGGAGTAAAACCACTTTTAGTGGTTTATAAAATCAGGGCATCTAATTTAAAAGAAAATAACTGACAATTTTTTTTTTGTGGAGGGGAGAAAATGTTTATGCCTAAAACGCACTATTACTTTAATATCACTTACTATTTTAGGAAATTTAAGGAGAACGCTAAATAATTCAACATAGTTCCTTATGACCGAATTCGAATTCTTATTTTGAATTTAAAGAATCTATGTTTTTTTAGTTTTTTTTTAGCTTTAATATGATTTATTGAGTGTATATTTAAAGCGAAGAGTATGGATACTTGTATTTATTTCGGCAAATAAATAACCATTTAAACTGGATTTAAAAAGATTAGAAAATTTTAAAAAACTTACTACAAATATCGAAAACATATGTTTATGAATAAGTTTGTGCCTCTGATTTCGATACTTTACACAATTTCACTTCCATAACGTATAAAGTTACGAAATAATTGTGCTCTTATATAAAGAAATTAAAGGAGGAAAACAAGAACGATATTGATTGGATTATAAAACGACAAAAAATGCCGCTAATTTTTTGCGAGAGAGCATAGTGAGCGTTTATTACAGCACGGCAGACCTACATGAACTGAGCTAAATCAGGCATCAAGAGTGTGCGAAGGCAGGTGGCCTTGGACGCCAAGAGTCCCCTTGAGTGGCCAATGCCAGGCGTCCGAGTGGCCAAAACACCCGGCGTCTCAGATGACAGAAGTCTACGTGAGTGGCCGGCTTTATGGGAGTCACCACCTTTATACAAGTAGAAAAGTCAGAATTTTTGCTGCTTGTTCGAACTTCTATAACTTTTTTTGTTATTGTTTATTATACATGAATCTTTCAGTATTCCTTTTCTAAACTTTATAAATTGTGTTAACTGAATTTATTAAGGGAAATTAGTAAGGGAATTTTATTTATAAAGTAAGATGTTAGATTTTTTTTCTGAAATTTTCAAATTTATATTGATACACTGCGCGACTCATAAAAACCCTAATAAAATATCAGTAATAATTTTTGCATTTTTGTGATTTAAAAACATTAGGTATAGTTTAATACTCATTTAAATTTTAATGCACAAAATAATATTTACTCCAGGACAATCAGATTTTAAAAAACTGAAAAAGCACATTAAAATTGCAAGTCAAATGCTATAAATTCTTAGTATTTTTTTTTAATCTGTAGTATCATTATACAATTTCCCTGAAAATTTAAAATCAATACCTGCAGTAGTTTCTTCATACAGTGAGCGCAAGCTGGAAAATCATCGTTACGAAAAAAAGACTTAAAGCTTCATTACTGGTAAACATTGGAACTGCTTCTTTCCTGTCATTGTTTTGAATAGTGTAATTGAAAAATTGTATCGTCGTTTCTTCTAAATGATTCAGAAATGTTCAAATATTCAAAAAATGCAGAATAATTAAAATTCTACTTTTTTCTACGATTTAAAGGTGGTCAAGAAACATTTGCTATGCAGCAAACAGGGTCATATTATACTTAGATTTATTTCAGTGCATTTTTGTTCAAGACATTTTTTTCTTCTAAAACTGGCCATTGATTGTCAGGTGCATGGCGAATTGGTCGGCGAAATCCCAAAGTAGTTGTAAAATCTCGTTTATATCGGGCTTTGGTTATATGACATAATCAAAGCTAGAAGTGACCAGCCATTTTGCGAATTTGCGGTAATATATCTGTATACCGGAGGTAAAGGACACCAAGTCCATTTCTTAAAAGTAGACTGTTTAACTTTATTCCTTCATTTTTACCACTATTTTCAGTAGAGAAAAATTGTTACGCGAATGTTTATACAGAAGATACCTTGTCCATTGAAAATGGCACCATGTCCTATCATTGTGTAGAGGTAAAATCCGTAAGTGGATTACTTCATGCTCCCCTGTGAAATTCAAACATTGTGACAGTGTTCTATGCCTCCTAGGTACAGATATACAATGGTTAAATATTAAAAAATAAAAAGATAATGATTAAACTATAATAAACGGGAAAGAAAAATAGACAATGGAAATATTTCGTAAAAAGTTAATAAAAACACTATAAGATTCAAAAGCTATATATCATATAAGACAAAAATTGCTAGCGGACAGCACGCAAAAAGTCTCTTGTTAAATTTAAAACACTCTCTTGTTTGCTACAGAATACATAGGTTGTCATATCGTGCGGGTACACTATTCCATGGGATTCATCGAATTGCTTTTTCTGATCGCCGCATTTAAATTTCACCTTGCATTTAAGATGATTCATTGACATTATTAGCCGGACGGTGGCCAAATGACTAGAGCGCTGGCTTTCGCTACCAAAGTATGTTGGTTCTAGCCCCAATATTGGCATGGATGTTTGCAGCAATCGGACCCCATTATAACGAACTTCAAGGGACCAAAGGTTTTGTTCGCTTTATCTGGCGGTTCGCTATATCCGAAACGTTAGGAAAAATGCTAGAGTTCACAAAATTTATAACTCATTAGTTGCAATGTGTATTCAATATTGATGAATTAAAAATGATAAAATATATTAAATATGATCATTAATGAATTAAATCGATTACATTAAACTGACACAATGCTAATTAAATTACGTACAATAGAAAAACGGCGGGACCAAAATTTTCGTTCGTTATATCCGTGAGTTCGTTATATACCGTGTTTGCTATAACGGGGTTCGACTGTATATGAATATGTAAATTATACGTAACTTCCAATTAATTTCAGTATGTTATTCTCTGGTTTTCAAATTAATGTTCCAGACATCAGATGTATCGGCAACGAAATACATCCACAGCCAAAAGGATATAAAACTCGTTACGTAACATATGCAACAAAATATTTACTCAATTGAAATTCGAATGTGAATACGTCATATTCATAAACCGTTGGTTTAAAATCAAGGAATACTTTTTACAGAAAAATGTTTATCTCTGCATCAAATTAATCATTCAGATGTCATTATTTTATTTTGTTCAAATAAAACTTTTATATTTTATAAGGGTTAATACTTTGAAAATTTCCCTGAAAATGAACGTTTATATTTTTTCTCTCTTGTTATGACTAGTCAGTTAGATATTATTTCTCAAAGAACCTTTGCCGAAATTAATACAACGTTTCATGTAATCATAAAAAATATATCAAAGTTAAAACATCTTTATGTTTTATTCTAGATTGCTAGACCCTTGAGATTAAATTTATTTTTAAAGGGACTCCATTGCTGAAATTAATACAGCATCTTTTGTGATTTTTAAACTATATCAAAGTTAAAACAAGCTTGTATTTTCTTTTATCTTGCGGTGAAGCAAAAATCCATTATTTTCTACCAGTATAAAAAGAAAAGTTTTAATAACGTCTATTTCGGTCCATTAATCTTAATTCAATATTTAAAAGTATTTCAATCTTAATAATGTACTGAACTCTGAATTAAAAGAATCTTCATTTCCAATTCTTAATTTACTTCCTAAAATCTTCATGTTTTTTGGAAGAAAAAAAATATATTTCAAATGAGATTCAGTTAAATTATGTACTTCTCCATGCAAACAGGGAGAAAATATTATAGACTATTTAATTCCAGTACGTAATCGGCTTTATTTGTAATTGAAATACTTTTTTAGAAAACTAAAAATTTAATTAAGTCTACACTTTTTAATTTTTAATGCGTTAAAACTATCTTTCATAAATACAAGTACCTTTATCGACTTCCAGAACTACACTTTGATGGAAATCAAAGTGTATCTGAAAAAATCCCAATTATTGGGAAAGTGTGCAAGAAAACGTTCCGAAATGCATCATTAACTTTAAAAGAAGTATAATACGCTATTTACGTGCTTAAGACATTCTCATGAAAAGTTGTTTGAAACAACCTATATTTCACATTACGGTATAGCCATTATTCTGGAACAAAAAAATAACATGTTGTATTATCACCCCTAAACTGATGCCAAGACATTGTATTGTCTGACCATCGAATTTATAAGACTGTGGAATACAACCTGTAGAGTTTATTTCAGTTATTCTAGGAGGGCAGATATTAGCTTCTTCGAGCTATGTTGAGAGCTGAAATTTGACTTTAGGCAATTGTAAACCGGTGTACATCGGGGATAACTCAATCAAGTGAAATCTTAGGTTTCTAGGTATCCATCTACCATATAGGCTCGATGTGGTAAGGAATTACGTATAATATCCCATATGTAGCTCTGTCCCACCAGCCTCTAGAGTTACTTATGGCGGTAGACCCCATCTGCGTAGCATTGGTAGGTTATAGTCCTTTTACTACACTAGCACATCACTGTGGCTAATTATCACGATTCTTGCACACAAAATCCGACCATTGTCGTAAAAACTGTGTCTCTTGGAATTTTGATGGAAAGTTGAATGTTCTAGGCTTTAGCCAGATGCAAGATCTTGGATAGCTACAAGTACTTCCCAGATAAAGACACTAACGTGTTTTAGAGTTGAGACCTAGAATCAAATGACTTGAAGTCCATCAGCTATTCTGGCTATCCCGACTTCAGTGAGTCTCCAGTTTAGAGGAAGAAAGAAAGGCACAAAGCACTAATGGTCTTACATGCGAACACATTCTTTCAGACTCCGGTTATCAATAACTTAGTTTGATCTTGTACCAATTGCTGCTCAGAGGTAAGATTTCTGATTTTCAACTGCATAACATTTTAACTGGTCAAAAAGAGATACCTGTATGCTGATTCCGTAGAAGACTTTAAATTTCCCAGAGATGAATATTTGAGGTGTTATATATTAGTCTCCTTGCTTTTTGGAAATAGATTGTACGAATACTTAAAAATCTGGAGACGTCTGGCCATGATTAGTCATCTGCCATAGGACGATTCACTCGAAATAGGCCGCGAATATTATGTAATAACTCTCGCTAGGGTGAAGCAATCTGAACGAAAGAGCGTACAACGTGCTCCTCAGTAAGTGGCATACTTCTCAGATTAAGCAAGATTCGCTTCGTTTGATTATGTTAACTCGCAAACCACCCGTATATGGGCCGCTGAGAACCGCTTTGGCACTTATCTAACACCGCTCAACGATAAGAAAAAAATGGCGTGTTACGCGATGTGTCCACTGTAGTTCCCATTTCCTGAGTCATCGATGTGTACCTGGACATTTTTGAATACTTCGTAAATCAACTCGGTGATCGGGAGCTAACGAAAAATTACTTCCAGCAAGGTGGAGCAACGTGTCACACATCTACTAGGAACATGGCGGAAATTTTATCCATCTATTGCAACAGGGTAATTTCAAAGTGGTTTTGGTAACCATGAGTGCTGGATCTGACACCACTAGATTTCTTCCTTTGGGAAAAGTCTACCGGAACAAGCCTCGTAGTGTGGAAGATTTGAAAGTAAATACCGTCAACTCCGGTAACTTTGGCCTTCGCGGGTAACTTTGGCCCATCAAAACTATTATAATATACCTATATACTTATATACTTATTATAAATATTACATTTAATCCAGCTATTGGCCCTTACAATAAATAAGTGTTAATCACTCTCCTTTGTCTAGATACAGCCCATACAATCTTTACCGCTTGTTGGGCCAAAGTTACCCGTAAAGGCCAAAGTTACCCGTAAAGGCCAAAGTTACCCCAGCTTACGGTATCCCACGTGATATTGCTGTTATTCCCTCCGATATTCTTGCTAATAGGTTAAGTAACATGGAGCATTGCGTTGAAATGTGTCTGGAATGAAAAACAGATCACTTCCTGCATCGCATGTAAGGCAATCGATTACACATACATTAAGGTATGTTAGCGTATTTTTTTGGTTCAAATTACTTCATCCTTGCGAGAGTTATTCCAAGATATTTGAGGCATCTTTCGAGTAAATTACACTAAGGTAAGTGTCCCAAATATCGCCTGCTCTAACTTTTTTTCGACATTTCATCCACTTTTTAGTTTCTGATTAGGCTGGAAACTCAATGAACATCCCTAAGAACCATTTCCTTTGGTATCCAGAGATCAACCAGCTCCAAAACCAGTGTCAGTTTAAGTTATGTAGCTAAATTGGAAAAACTGAAATTTCCAGTGAATCCCAGAGCTGTTCCTAATATCGCCTACCTCTGTTCCTATTACCGCCTACCAGGCGAAATTAGGAGCACCTGTTAAAAGTCGTTGCTAGTTAAGTCCTTCTGAGCAAGACTGAATGCTGGAGTTGAATGAGGGGAGGGGGGAAAGGGAAAAAGAGAAGAAGAAAAACTCAAAAAACAAAAAAAAAAGAACAGAAAATCTATTATTGAAAAAGTTAAATAGAAGTAATACCAATAACTTAAACCTATTTTGGCCAGTTAATCATTCAAACAGAAGGGACATATATATTTCCTGCGCTCTCCATTGGCTGCATCACAATATTTGCGGTTCCACTGAAATCAGGAGGTACATATGAGCCACTCTTGACGACAGCTTCCCTTCTCTGCCAATGACATTTTGTATACAGCTGATTTCCCTTTCGAGTAAATCACCTGTACATTTTTACTTTGGACAGATGTAATGCCCGTTTCGTCAATATTAAAAGTTCTGGTAGGGTGGAACTTAATTTTCTCAAGTTCTGCTTTAAGAATTGGGAAGAAGGATTTCACGTTTTCTTCAGTGAACCCTATGATTTTAGCTCTTGACAATGACTGTGGAGTTCTGACTGTTAATTGGGAAGCGTCCCTTTTCAAAACGAATTCATTCACTTTCGACCAGCTGAGTTTGTTTTTTCAGAGAAGGGATGGCGAAGATTGTTTTTCAAGGCAAGATGATAGGCCATCTGCTTAACATTGTTTCGAGTCAAACCAAACAAATTGGATTCCATTTCCTTGCAGTAGTTAACTTGCTCCTTTTCTAAATCATCCGTCAGTGCAGGTTTTCTCCAAAGTTTCTTTCTCATCACTATTCTAACCTCCACAGTTCGATCGTTTTTCTCATTCACATATTTTTTAATGTACTCACGAATCGTAGATCTTGGAATGCCAAAATGTTTGGAAACCTTTAACGTTCCCCTTTCTTTTTTCAGAACTGCCTAACATGCGGCCTGCAGACAAGACGTACTCCATGTCTGTCTATTTTTAATTTCCTTTAACGTCTTAGACAAGCGGCCTCCAACAAAAAAGAACGGAAAGTGTAATAAAATAACTAACATTAAAAAGGAAAGAAGATTACAATACTTAGTTTTTAATTACAGTAGCTGTTCCAAATATCGCCTGGTAGGCGATATTTGGATCAATTTGGTAGGCGATATTAGGAACACAATACAGGCAACACAAACATGCTAAGAACGAAGTTTAAACCGCAGTTTTTTCAAAAATAATAGCACCTCTGGATTTTCTGTTTAATGCACTTACAAATGGTATAAGCAAAATTAAAATTTGGATGCACCTACCTGGTCATTCACTGGATACTTTGGAACCAAAATTTACGAAGAGAACAGCCAAAACAACATCAGACGCCATATAGTTTCTATTGTCCGTGATAAGAGTGTTGTCACTAGTGCCGCTGTTAGTTCAAACCCAGAGCTAAGAAGTTACTGCATTTTCTCATACATAGCGCGAATCGTACTTTGGAAACATGTGTAGGCGATATTAGGCACAGGGGTGATATTTGGGACTTTCACTCTATACTTGATACGAGACTGGTCAGTTGTAACATTCATCTAAATTGTTTATTCCAGCTATTAAATCTAAATGCTTACTATCTAAGAAACTTACGAATAACATGGATATATTCCAAAAAAACGCTTACATAACGTAATTTCAGGAATTTTCTTAATTTGCATGTTCTTTAATTCACTACTGTGTTTCAAATAACCATACACTAAATTTTCACTGAATTTCAATTCCCAGCCATTTGGTATTAAGTTTTCTAAAGTTATCCTCAGTTTTTGTTTGCCAGTGTTAATTCCCCGTCACACAGTGTATAACTCGAAACGAAAAAAAAAATCATCTCTAAACGTCTTCTTACCTTTTCATAAAAGAAATTCACTTTACTACTATAGCAATTTTCAGAGAAGATAAAGCTATTTTTTAAGTCCTTTGTAATAATATCCGCTATATAAAGCACGAGAGAGCATTCTTTTTTATTATTGTTTAATTTGTACGAGTATATTAAGTTTTGGGGTCCATGGAGTTCAAGGAGTAGAGAGCATACAATGCTTTTGAATGAATGTTGCCCTTTTTTATACCTGTGTTTGCTGTGCAAAGGGTGTTAAGTCCTAAATGAGCTAAAATAATTTATCAAACCAAGCATGTTTGAAAAATCAAGGGGTACAGCAGGGTACAGAAAGCTAGGTCCAATTACACGCCTAAATAATTTTATTCATCAGGAAAAATCTGGGATGCGTGAAACAAAACACAAACATGTTAGTGTTAAACGGGTTATGTACCAATCAAGGACACTCTTTACTCAACAAAAATAAAAATAGAAAAATTTACTAATTTAAAAAACATTAAAGATTAAACTTAAATAAAATGACTTTACAAAAGCCGTTTTTTAAGTCAATCCCGTTTTTCTCAAAACTACGAATTTGGACTTGGCACTCTTTTCACTGCAAGCACAGATATAACACTTGAATTAAATGCACAGGTTAATTTTTATATTTACTATTTCTATGGGCATAGACACCATAAACATCCATTAATATAAATATCCTTAAACGTAAAGCAAAATATTTGTATTCCGATAGCAGAAAAAAACATTGTGTACGACGTTTCGCCAAATGTATCATTTATTCTCTCCACTGAATAGATACATTGGATAATCAACGAAATGTTTGGTTCATTTAAGCGATCTAACACCACGTTCAGTCTTTAGGGTTTGCAAGAACCCACGATATGAAATAGACTATATGAGGTTGTATATTAATTATTAATGTGCATTGCCTTGTAGACTGTCCTTTTTTTCCTTTGTGTTATTAATTTACCCAATCATGACAGTGAAAAATTTCAAACCACGGATATTGTAAAGGACATCCTTAACATAAAAAAAGGATTAAAAACCTTTTTTAGGGAAACCCCAAATATCATATTCTTTGTTCCAATGTTTTAAAAACATTTTTTACTTTTTATTTATTTATTTTTTATTTTTTTTATTTTTTCTAATGGCTGGGATATCTGACCCTATGCTCATCTCCGGGGGGAGCCGGACAGCGTGAGACCACTTCGCCTCATGCGTTGCCCTGGGTGCACCACAGGGGGTGGATCCACACTGCACCCGTTTGATGGTCCGCGAATTTTTAACCGAGTCAAGTGGCGGGACCAGACCAACTGACCCAGCACACCTAGATGTAATTTGAGAACTTGGAGGACATTGCAGCCACGCCCTATTTTACATGCCCCTGCCACCATTAGTGGACACGACGGTGTATTTTTTGAGCGACCGGCCTCGTACCCGCAACCCTCAGATCACTGGCTCGACGCCTTTGACAACCGGGCAACCGCACCCACACGTTTATAACAAGCATTTAGGATTGCTTACAAAATAAACAAACTTTTAAGAAATTACGAGCGAAATTAATGTAATAATAGAAAGTAAGTAAATATCTCCATTTCCTTAAAAATTCGTGAAAATCCCTATGTATTTAACATCACAAAGAAATGGAACCTAAGTTTCATTTGTCCCGTAATCATTAAAAATTATTCTACATGCGTTTAGAAAAATACATCTTTAAAATCCTAATTTCTACTCAGAGAATATAAAAGAGAGACAAAAATATCAGTTAAATGACGTCTATTTTTCAATATTTGTGGAAAAATATTTTTCAAAAATTTCATGAGGTCGGATTATTACTCAACACAAAAGGATATTAATGCCGTTTATTAAGTAATTAATTATATTATAGTCAAGTCTATTTAAATATTATATTATTAATAACAAAGAGAATTTGCAAGTGACATAGAGCAAGATACTCAACACCATCTGCTGCTTTTATACGATATAACTGATATTGTATAATACTTGCAACATTTTCAGGTTTGAAAATAAATATTTCTTTCATAATGTAAGAATGTAATAAGCTATTATGAACTGAATTTGATATCTTGGATTCTTTTTAAAGAAATATTCAAGCGATGAGTTAATTGTCCTTTAAATGCCTTTTATGAACTAGTGTAATAATATCTATAATGAATTTTCTCATGAACGTATTTCTTTCCCTTTAAAAGAAGTACACCCTCAAAAGCGTATTATAGCACTCCGTTTTTTTTTATATTTCTTGAATATATTATGTTGTTTACTTGTTTATTAATTTTTAGTAGCAAACTTTTAGTAGCAAAAACAGTGCCTCCACTAGAAAGCAGTTTTAGCTTTACTGTATTAGTTTTGTGACTATCTTACAATTTGTTGTTGTTTCTAATGTGCCCTGGCCAGCAATTCCATACCAGGTCCGCATATTCTTCAGGATTGTGTGTGCAGTTCCGGTTTATATAGCACCACAAGGGTCGGAGTACGTGTTAGCTAGTTGTCCCCTCAATTTTGACCGAGCACACCCCCAGGGGTGAACATCTGGGGGAATCGTATCCTCTCCCATTCGCTCTGACATCATAGAGGGACTTCCCGGTATAAAATTCAACGTGCCCACATCCGGCCTAGACACGGAATATTACAATTTAATAGATGAGAGGGTCAAATGATTAGACATTAGCCCTAGATTGTCGATGAAATAAGTTCTCGAGTAAGTTACTCCAGTGGTTTTTTTAATTTGAAATATCACATCAACAATTTTCGTTTTAATATTTTCTCTCTGCTGCCTCTGCTGCTATTCATAGGCATTCTCATCTCAGGACTCGCTGTGTCAACCTTTATGAACAACCCTTATGAACCTATATGTCAACCTATAAGTCTCTGACACAGACATGTGTATTTAATATTAACGACGAATGAGCCCGAAAATCATTCTGCTGCATTGAATATATGAGCGAAATTTAAACAACGAGCTCCCTTGAGTCGGTAGCAAAAGTTGTGCTTTTGTCGAAAAAGATGTGTTTATGCCTTCGATGTAAGGGCTTCATCAAAACTTATGTACGGCATAAGCACACTAAACACGACGAATTAACAAACTTTAAAAGCTAAATAGTGTATGTGTGAAAAATAGCTACAAGTTAATAAGCAATATAAATTTCAGATGTCCACGATAAGAGGGCGATCAACGTATGTATGATATTGAAACAGTCCTTGGACGTTTCTCTGTTGCTAATCTGGACTAATGCTTTGAGAAATTTTCTAGCGTTCGTATTAAGTTTATAGACTGAACCCATGGTTTGTGTACGAGTGAATAAAAGGAAAGCCAATCCCAAATCACGTATTTCATGACTTGCAGAAAAACATTTATTTCTGATGAGGAATAGTACCCTGAAATCAGGACATCGTTGACAGAGCGATAAACTGCTCTGCCAACGATTTCTTGTCACGAACCTCATTTATCTGTCCCCGGCCGGCAGGTATGACTTTTATAGATATTAGAAACGATGGACTGCCGAAGCCGATTGCATCCAGCAAAATTGTTTGATACATATATGGCATGGAACACAAAACAACAAAAAGTAGGTTACTTAATGGAGGAATTGACAATTTAATAATCTAGCTTTCCGCTAAGGCTGGATGGTACCACAGTCGGACCTGTGCGGAAAGTGACGCTTTTTGCGAATCACAATTATATAAAGAGTTCTGTGTCTGTTAGACACCCACAAATATCCTTCTAGAAACAAGTCGCTCAGCAGTGTACCCGAGACCTCCTAGTAGTTTGTGCGAAGGAATCGGTACTGGAAGGTACTTGCAACCAATTCTTAATCCCTTTGTGTCTGCATCAGGCATGGACACATTAAATTCGTGGGTCGGTAAGTCCCTTCATGTGGTAAGGGGGTTGGAGGAAGGCAGGAACCAAGCAGATGTCACGCCTAAAAGTTCTCGATCAAAATTATGGGGGTACTAGGGATTATGGTGGTTTACCTATACGATGCATCTATTATGTTAAACCAAAAAATCTGTCGGTGCCACCACAAAAGGCAAAAGATAAAGAGTACCTGGAATAATTGGTATTGGAACAATTGGTGCACCGTTCACAATATGCCGTTTACATACCACTTAAAGAAGCTATTACCGTTCTTGTGTTGTAAATTATAAGAGCCTTATACATCATCATAAAGCAAGTAACTTTTTTGCTAGCTTCTCAAAATATTCGTGGTTCACATATAGCAAACCTACTGTTGTCAAGTACTTGTTACAATTTCATGAATACGAACTATATAATGAGCTATACGTGGGAGAGAGATGAACATTCGAAAACCTAGCATCAAGCCCAATGTCCTCTGGCAGATACACAGCTTAAGTGTCTGAAAGCCCATTCTTACAGGCATGTGCAGGGCGTTAGTGAATACTCTTTAACATTGGATTTACAATCATTAGTACAGGGTGTCCGGGCTAAAAGCATCCACAATTTATGGCTTATTTTTACTACCCATTAGAACTACCCATTAGAATTTTTTAAAAAAATATTTAAATAGAAAGAACACCTCACAAAGTTTTCATATCAATCATATATTTCAATCATAGTGTCATAGATTTTTATGTGTGCACCTTTTGTAGCACGACTAACGTCTAAATGGTTATCCAGTTCTCTCCAAGTATTTCTCAGCATATCAGGAGTTATTGCACGAATTGCTTGAATGATATGCTTCTTCAACTCATCCACAGTTTCAATTTTTTTATACACAACGGATTTAATTAATCCCCCTTCAAAAAATTCTAATAACTCCTGATATGCTACGAAACACTTGGAGACAACTGGATTACAATTTAGACGTTTCCAGCGGCATTCATCCAGCGGAAAAAAAATTTTGGACCTGCAAAGCAAAAATTTAAAGCAGAAATATGTATATGTGAATGTTAAATCATGTCTCAAATCTTATTACGAAATTCTCCCCTTTTTATGTTATGCCATGAAAAAAAGTACAATTTAATTTACAAACTACATCTATCAGCACAAATAGGAATGAGAATATCTCATGCGTACGATCCTATTTCTTACTATGATTTATGTCAAGTATAAAACTAAATATAACAAAAATTCCGTAAAAGAACTGTAGAAAAAAAATCTGAATTCCTTTTCGGAATAAATTGTATGTATTCCAATATAAATAAAAATGCAAATTCTAAAGTCTGAAACAATGTAAACATTCATCATGCACTTTCTTTATGAAAATAGATATAAAAAAAAGTATTCTTTGCGACTGAACTCTATCCAGGAGGCTTTTAGAAATTCTGATATATCTTACTGAAGATTAGGTAGAATGAACGCGAGGAGTTTTATTGCTGTTCATCTCCGAATGCATTTATTCAGTATAATATTAGATGAAATATATTTCTCATTTTAAGAATGGTATGTTAATAACACATTTTATTTTAACTGTGAAAGTCATTCAAATTGAAATGCCAAACATTCATTCCATGCGTTTAATTTTTTTTAAAAGCCCGTTAGTTAGTACATTTATATAGATCTTTATTATTTTTAGTTATTTTCAAAAATACTTTCTCAGTAATAATACTCTATTTTCAGCAAATTTTCTTTGGGAGAGACTTGCACTGTCATCAGCCCTGCAAAAAACTAAAGGATTGTCTAGCCAATCAAGAGCCAACCACTATTAAATTTACTGTAGCCAATACAAAAGTTAGAAGACTGAAGCAATGAGGGAACAATGGCGTAAACAGATACTGAGTTAATTAAGGAGGGTATAATGTTAGTTCGGGATATATTACAAGGGGCGTATATATATATATATATATATATATATATATATATATATATATATATATATATATATATATATATATATATATATATATATAGAATCATTAGCTAGCTAGCACTTTAAATGAGTACGATTTATAAACGTATCTCTTCTATTCACATATCGTCTTCTATAGATAATTCATGGATCAATGAAACAAAAGTACACTGTTTCTGATAAGATATTACATGTAATAAATCTTAATCAAATAATATTAGAAGTAATAGAATTACTTTCTCTTCTTTTTAATCTCGTGTTTGTGTGTAAACTGATCTTATCTTCTATGTGTGAGCGTGTTTCAGAGCAGTGGCGGCTCCATCTTTATTTACAAAATATAAGTAAAGTTTTTTTTATAAAAAATGTGTCAATATTTTCTTTCTCCGTGGATAGGTGACGACTAGAGGCGAGGCTGAAGCGTAGCACCATCGTTAAAGAGCTCTTTCGGCTTAAAGAGGCTGATCTATAGCCAGATCATACATTCCTTTGTCAGCTATATTACTTGCATGGGAAAATTTGGAAGGAAGCAAGTTTGAATTTCGATGGTTTGGTAACATAAAAGTGAGCCATCCATAATGTTTGATTAATAAAAATATGCTTATGATGTTCCGTTAGAGAACCCTTTTATGTTTTCATACAATTATATAGAAGATATTTTATCATATCTTGTTTAGTTGTATTCTCACGTTCCTTAGTAATAAAATTCCGACTTTCTCTATTGTCTTTATAGATTCATTTCCAATCGTAGTCCATTTTAAATTGATTAAGCTATTTTTTAGGTAAAAACTTTTATTTATGTGTTTTCACATATATTTGTAATGTGTGTGCTATGATACATACGTTTTTTTCTAAACAGAAGGGTAAAAATTACACAAGCAGGATGAATTAACAATAAAACTGGAAAAAGTAAATATGATTTCAAATTTGAAACAAAAGTAATTTTACTGTCAATTTCTATTAATACAACACTTTACTTTAATTTCATGAAAAAATGAACTGTTAAGAGAATGCATTGCAATTCTGTTACAAATAGCCTTACTTCAAATTCCTCATGTATAATATTTTTTTTAAAAAATAGACTAACCACTACCTAATACTTCCAAGATCATATTTTCTACATTAAAAGTATTAATTAGAGATATGCCATTTCACTGGATTGTTCAGTAACACTTTATATCTAAGAAAACAATACATTTGTTATCCGAGATATCTAGATATAAAGTTACACACGATCATACTTTAATCTTGAAAATTATTAAAGTATGATCGTGTGTAACCTAGTATTATAAAGATGTTTAGATAAAGAAAAAGATTAAACTTCAATTGTGTTTAACCTAAGATGTAACAAATAAATATATATCTTACCTACCACATTAATTGCCTTTCATGTGGCCAAAGAAATGTATTAAAATGTTTCCCAGCACTAAAATGTAAAAAATGATGTGAAAAAATTAGTATTTAATACATATAACGTTAAGCATTCAGAATTATATAATGTACTTTTTGCTTTTAATTTGACTTCTTTCAGATTTAACCCATTGAAGACAGAAGGTCGATTTTGAAATTTGCCCTATTAAAATCTATTAAAATGTTTCCCATTCATACGAAAATTAAAGGATTTTCTACTTCTCGTGGTATTGTAATGTAACTGTCATGTAATCCTTATGTAACCCTTATGTAACCTTTTGTATTGTTACACGTCACGGCCGCCGAAGAATCATGCCTTCATAGTTGAAGAAACACCGACAGTTGGGACCTTAGTCAAAGGTAGTAAGTACAATTGACTTCGCTTGGACCTGAGAAAGTTGAAATTGTGCAGAAAAAAATGTGATGTGGAAACTTCCTAGTATCGACCTTTCATCCAAGAATCCCAATAAATGACCACCCAACACGCTATTGGGGAGGTGTGGTTATTCTCATGAGTATCGATCCGACGTCCTGATCGTTTCAAAACGCTACCGAATTTGAGTTAAAAAGATACATATGTTTTGTTTGAGAAGTAGAAAATATAAACTCCTAAATGCATTAAGCGGACTCATGACTCTGAAGTCGAGGAAAAAAGGCATACTTTCGTACTTTTTGACTCTTTGTAACTATTTCAATTTACTTCCAATTTTTCCAAATTTTATGTACATGATAAATTGATATATTTATTTTAATAAACAAATTTTCAACTCTCAAAGTAATTTTAAATAATTTTAAATATTTTTTTTTAAATCCTTTAGATATACCTTGTTTTTTAAGTATTTTTATTGTATACTGGCTTGCGCGCAGAACTAGGAAATTAATTTTACACTTAAATGCATAATTCCTGTATTATATTAAAAATAAATAATTCAAAATTCAATTGAACATAAAATATTCAACATTAAAATATTTTTTTAATTTTTTTGATAACTGCTCAAAATATACTTAAAATTTCCTTAAATTTTTGCATGAATTTACCTTGAAAAAATAACAAAATGTGCAGTGATTGCAATAATTCTAGTTCAGACGCAATAAAATAACATGATTATGCAGTGATAAAAATTTTATGGAATTATGTTTCATAGTTTTTGAGATATCAGTTGCGGAATGATGCAAAATTGCATTTTGAGAAAAATGAATTTAAAATTTTTCTTACCATAAACTTGATCAGCAATTAAATATTTAGAATATCAATATCTCCGGAACTAAATGGAATATTTTCATGCAGTTTGCTTTATTTTGTTCAGAAATGATCAGGTTTTAACATATATGTTTTTCAAAATCGAATGTTTTAAAGATTTAAGAGTAGTGAGTCCCCTTAAATCTGTTAAAATTTTATAATAATTCAACATTTAAATTTTTTTTTGTTATACAGGGTTCCCACCTATATCCGTTACACCCCCTTAACTTCTAAACGGTGACAGCTTAGGCCATAAAATGTGTTTCTAGGTATAGTAAAAAGGCTATGTGCTACCCGATGATACTTACAATGCCATCTATCGGCAAATTTTAGAATTAGCGTTTTTTTTTTATTTATTTAAAAAAAAAAAAAAAAAAAAAAAAGGGCGCGCGGTACGAGAAACGGGAAAAAAAGTCTATTACAAAGTTGTTCAGCATTATCGATTTAGTAAGAAAATACACTTTGCGCACATTAATACTCAAAACAGAATGTAAAAAATGAACATTTGTTTGGTCGTGATTTTCAACACTATGGCGTCGTTGCACCAATGTGCAGCGAGAAATCCAGTCCAGAGTGCAAATGTGTATAGTGGCAAATAGAGAGCATTTTCAGCAACATAAATAAATGATCCTGAAAACATGGAAGTGTCTCTGTCAATTTTCGAAATCGTCACCAAACAAAATGTTCATTTTCTACATTCTCTTTTAATTATTAATGTGAGCAAGGTGTATTTTCTTACTAAATCGATGATGATGAAAAACTTTGTAATTGACATTTTTCCCGTATTTCGCACCGTTTTTGAGATACAAACGCTAATTCCAAAACTTGCCGATAGATGGCGATGTAAATTGTCTCATCGAGAAGCGCATAGCCTTTTTACTATACCTAGGCACCAACTTTATGGCCTAAGGCATAGGTTCTTAAACTGTGGTCCGCGTAGTCTTTACTGGGGGTCCGCAAACAATTTTGACATTAACTTTACATCCCCCAACTTTTCACTTTTAATCAAATAACTCATTTAATAAAAATCCTACATGGTCGATACTTTTTGTATTTGTTGTTACTTAACCAGTTATTTACATAACTAAACAATAATTAGTAAAAAAATTATTGTTTTTATTCAAATGCAAATACGGAAAAATAAATAAAATAAGGCAATTTTTTGCAATGTTGTGACTATTGCGCGGCGCGGGAACACGTAGCTATAAATAAACTGGCGATTCAGGTGGATCGTTGGCTAAAATTTGGATTTACACTGAAACAAAATATAGATAAAAGTGACTCAGATAATGGAGCATCAACCTTGAAATCCATCTAGAAACGTAAAATTAAAAAATATCGTGATGAGTATTTATCATTTGGAATATCTTATATATGCAATAAAGATATGGAAATACCTATCTGGAACACGGAATATTTTTGTTGAACATTTAATGGCTCAAAAAGCAGCTTTTGGAATTAATTTTCCAGTCCTGATTCTGACAATAACTGGATTAGAGATCCATTCAACGTGAAGTTACTAATGCCAAACATTTATCTATACTTGAACAAGATATTCTTGTGGAATTATCATGCGATATGTCTTTGAAACTACAATTCAACAAAACTAAACTCACAAACCTTTGGTTACTTCTCAGATCTGATTACCCTGCACTTGCAAATAAAGCACTCCAACATTTGATTCCGTTCTACACAACATATTTATGTGAACAGACTTTTTCAGTACTATTATACATGAAATCAAAGTGTAGAAACAAACTCAATGTAGAAACAGACCTTAGAATAAAACTTTTCAACATAGAGCCCGACATTCTGGTCCTGGTTTCAAGAAAACAACTGTACCCATCTCATTAAGTACAAATTATTTACAGAAAACATAGAATAAGATCGATTTAGACCAATATTTGACCAAGAAATGTTTGTATGAGTTTAATGTATTATGATTTGCAGCATTTTTAATTCTTTTTACTACTATTTTTATGAAATTTATGGTTTTTATTTTATATCCTAATAAACATGTTCATCTCTATAAATGCTCAAGACCATTTATTAAAATAACCAGCGATACATTTTTACCAATATTTATTAAAAGTAGTGCGTATGAGATTATTGAGCCAGAAATTAAGTATCAAGAACGACGTAAAATGCCTAGGGTTGGGAGGAGGTTCTTCAAAAAAAAAAATGTTTTTCAAAAGGGGGTCTTCGGACTACATAAGTTTAAGAACCCCTGGCCTAAGGTGTCACCATTTAAAAGTTAAAGGGGGTGTAATGGATATAGGGGGGGAACCCTGTATATTGTTATCGATTTTCTGTATATTGTTATCGATTTTTGGGAATCCTGTATATCAACGTGAAATATATAACAAAAGATAAAGAAATGTTTCTATATATTGAAGACCTCGAACGTCTTGAATTAAGAAGACTTTGATAACTTAACTACAGGAGAGAATTAAAGTTTTATCCCAGACAAGCGAATTCCTTATCCTATAATTCAGAATTAACAAGATTAAATTATTCAGAGGAGCTGATTTAATTGTTGAATATGTGCCCGCATAAACATATAAATTTTATTTAGACGCAGAAAGAGTAGACATATGAGCAAATAAAAATTTATTCTCGACATTTTAACGTTTGGTTTACTTTCAAAACCACAGTAAAATTTCAACAAAATACTTCAACTTCTACATGTATAGTTCGGTATATTATTTTTAAAGTCATAAAAATAGAAACAGACTGACATTACCTAGTAATAAATATAAATGATAATTTCCATATTTACAGCAGTCGGGGAAGGAGATAATTTAAAATGCATTAAACTGCTACAATATGATGTAAAAAAATTAAACTAAATATTTATAATTTCACAGTCATTTTTAACCATTTGCATTTTATAAAGCCTCTGCAGCCTAGTTCCGTTTCTCATTTCCTTAAAACACATACAGATTTCGTTATCCTAACTGTTTTGCTTACTTCGTAGTTTATAAGTTACCATGGTAGCAATGTATGTAACTAATATCACATTTCCTGAGGTTACGGAGCTGACACTGCTTTCATCGACTGCACCTAGGATTATTTGTAATATCAGAGTAACTTTATTAAAATGGATTACAAGGGTTTTTTCATTCATATAAATTTACATTGCACCGGAAGTTGTAGAAACTTGGTGGATGACTAAGGGTTTGCAGGGTTTAGCCCTAATAATGAATTGTAGTGCAGGTGCATAAATTAAAATTGCATGCTTCTTTCTTTACCAAGTTCCTTCCATTTCTTAATATTCGGGTGCTGAGAGTTCACTAGTTAAAACTTTATGTTTGTACTAAGTATGGTGGAAAATAGTGCAGTGTTGAAAATTCTTTCCTATAACAAAGCCAAGGATTTTAATGCTAGCCTACTTCAAGTATTCCTTACGTAATATTCTAAATAACATTAGTAAATTTAGGATAATTTTAAAAATCATTGTACGTTGTTTGTGCATATTTATTTCTATCGATTGACTTTTAAATGATATTGTATTTTAAGTAATTTAGAACAAACTAAATCAATAGCTGACATTGATAGAAATATTAGTCTCTCAGGATACTACAAAAAGACGATAAATGTATCCATTTACTTCCTGTTTCCAATTTTAAAGGTAAGGTTAGCTCCTGTGATGCAAACACTTATCGAAATCTAAGGCATCGCTCTCCTGATTTTGAATATAAACCCCATCTCTCAAGTTCACCGAACTCAGATAACCACTTGATCAGGAGATACTCGGGGGGTCATTTGATAAGTCCTTGCAGAAATAATGTAAATGACTTTATATTTAAAACATTTTATTTATTTTCCTATGTATAGATATTGCTTCACTTTACTAATTTACAGTCATATTCATTAAAAGGGTCCAGGTGTAAAACCACTTTACGCCAAAATCTTCGTTTTGAGAGAAGCGAATTTGAAAGTTGGAGTAATGTGGTTTTTCTACGACACGACGAAACTTTATCGATATTTTTAACAGCTTTAAAGTGGTTCTGCTCCAGACATGAATGCACGTGGTGTTAGTACTCCTTGAAAGCTACAATATGGCGCCGCCAACTCATTTTCGTAAAAATGGCTTTAAAGTGGTTTTACCCCCGGACCCTTCAATTCTTGATGCACTAATCACTAATGCTTACTCCACACCAACGGCGACAGCAACAATAGACAGACACATTTTGCTACCTGTCTCTGTAGCTGTCATAAAAGTCTTTCACACCGCTAGGAGATGGAATGAAGAGACAAATTTTTTGCGCATGCGCGTAATCTTCTCTTTCTATTTTGATTGGCTGTCCAGCATGGCGGCAGAGTCAAAAGTTGAACTTTTTCCAACTTGACACCGTAGAGACCAGTGACGGAGGCGAACCGGGGGAGTGAAAAATGTGTAATACGCATGCGCAACAACGAAGATACATGATTTTCGTCTCCGTCGCTGGTGGTGTGGAGTAGGTATAACACAATGTTAAGCGTTGCTAGGGTCCTACTATAATGATAGCTTAATTAATGTTCAGTTCCTTTTTGCTTAGACATTCTCGAATATTGGCAAGATATTTAGTTGCATCGGTGGACATTGCTTTGCTGCAGCACTCCCCAAAATCCACAAACCTCTCCAGAGGTAACGGTATCTAGATGAATGATACAATATCAGTAACAAAGTCTTTTCCACGTACCTCTAGCCACAAATGGTTAACAAGCATGATTTGCATGATAAAGGAGAATAAAGCTAGCCATTAAACATGCAATGATGTCCTTCCAGAGTATTATAGGAAAATTGTAATTTAAGACATTAAAAGTTAAGAACGGTGAACAGAAACGGGGAGTCGGGAGACGTAAAAGAAGGTTCTCTCAGAATGTTATACGTAAGTAGAAATTTAAGCTGTTAGTCGTAAAGAAAGTGAGAGAGGGAACACAAAAGAAGGTCTTCCCAGAATGTTGTACGTAAGCGGTAATTAAAGCCGTTAATAGAAACGGAAGAGAACCAGGGAATGTAAAGGATATCCTCCTACAACTAGTATCAACAGCAAACTTTCTATGTTAGAGGTGTGGTCATTAATAATCCACCAAATGTCAATCAATAAAGTTGTAAAAAACTGTTTTATTTCTATACACAAGTGGATTTTTAACGTTTTTGGACGTTTTTCAGCTGCCCTATTTATAAAATCTTTTCAAAAGAACGTTTTACTAGTTTTTCCAAGTTAGTATGGATTTCAGAAGATTCACCAATGAATTTACAGTTTCTCAGAAGGGAATAAGCTAACAGTGACTGATGGTACACCGTTTCGAATTTACTTGCATGTCCTATGGACATAAAATTTCGGATTTAAAATTTAATGCAAACTTTAAAATTTTTTGGCCTACACGAAACCATTTTGTTTTCATTTGAAAATATTTTTATGTACCGTAAAATTTCTTTTTTTTAATCTTTCTGTCGCATTTTAGATGATTTTAGATCCAAAAATAATATTAAAAGAAATAATCCCATTATTTTAGTTCCTACTTTATAAATATTATTTTTCACGAACAGAGGAATTTCAAACAAAACTGCAATTAACCGGAATAAAGACTTACCTTGGATTTGATTCCCCACTCATTTCTATTCACAGATTCACTGAATGAATCACATTTTATTTAATGATTTTCATTATTAAGGATAAACATTAATGGCTGTTAATGAAACAGACATGGGATTTGGGTTTTAATAATGGAATTATATCATGCACTTAAACTGGTTCTAAAATAATCATCTTTTAGTTTAAGTTTCTGCAATAAGAAAGTACTATGAAACCCTGTCAAGAGATTTTTGCATTGAAGTAAATAGGATAGAAATCTAAGAAAATAATTCATTTTTCCCTTGAAATTAAATCAATATACAGGTTGATTTTTATTAAACTGACACTACTCAGAGCAATCTATAGCACGGTCTATCAACCAGAATTCCACCAAAATTGATAGAGGGTCTAAAGACGACATGGGAAAGAGTTTTCGCGAAAAAAAAGAAAAGAAATAATCATTCCAAATGCCTAATTTTATGCCAAATTAGCATCTTAACCATTATCTTTTAGTCCATGAAAGAACACCTGTTTTTTTTAAACCACTCGAAATTGCATAATACTGGTTGATATATCAAATTAACATTGTACTTAAAATGTGCATTAGGAAATAGTGTGTTATCTACTCCTATTACAATTATATACGGGGTGATGTTTTAAAAACTGACACTACTGAGAGCCATCTGTAGCGAGATGCATCAGCCGGAATTCCACCAAAATTGAAAGAGGGACTAAGGACGACATGGGAAAGAGTTTCCGAGAAAAAAAATAGTTCTAAAAGTCACCGATAGGGAATATATGGCACTGTTGTTGTAGACGCACCCAAGAATTTGCATAAAATGCAAGTAAAACATCAAAATGCAAATTCACGACTACGTAGTCGACAACAGCGCCAGTATTTGGGGCTATAAAGATAAGGGGTGAATACCGAAAAAAGTTGAATAAGCAGACAAATGAATAATAAAAATAATTCACTGAAACACCGCTTTATGCAGCAAATCTACTTCTCCCTCCTTCAACGTGACCACCATAATGGTGGACGACACATTGCATCCTGAACGCTACGTTTTCAACGGCCGAGAGTAATATGTCACCAGGAATGTTTATGATAGTCCGGGGGGTATGCTATCTTTAGGGCCGCCAAGTTAGGGACTCCACTAATATACACCTTGGACTTTAAATAACCTCCCAAAAGGAAGTCACATGGGTTAGGTCCGGGAAGCGAGGTGGCTATGCAAGTGGAAAAAAAAACGACTGATGATCCTTTCTGCTGTAAATCGATGGCGCAACAGATTCCGCACCAATCTTTATAGTCCAAAATACTAGTGCTGCGGTCGACTATGTAGTCATGAATTTGCATTTGGATGTTTTACTTGCGTATTATGCAAATTCTCTTGTGCGCCGACAACAACAACGTTATATCTTCCCCTATCGGCAACTTTAAGAACTATTTGTTTTTTCTTCGGGGAAACTCTTTCCCATGCCATCCTTAGTCCCTCCATCAATTTTGGTGGAATTCCGGCTCATAGATCGCGCTACAGGTGGCTCTGAGTAGTATCAGTTTAATAAAAACCACCTTGTATCTTAAAAATATTCCTTAGTGGAGTCAATTCAGATTAAGAATATTAAAATGAGATATATAAACACTGTCTTTTTTTAATATTTTGCAACAAATATGATGTTATGAACAAATCAACTTGTTATAGAAAGTTTGTATGTAAATATGTAGTTACATAAATTCCTACCCTTCTCCTCTGGGTGATACAATGAAATAATTAAACTACGTAAGGAATCATGTAAACACTTGATTGTGCTATATCTTGAATAAAACATTTCTTTTCACATGAAAATATGTAGACCAAAATCAACACATTTGAATGTAAAATTATAAAAATTGAAAATATTTCACAATTAATAACCATTAATAAAACCTTAATTACCATTAGAAAATATCTTTGTAACAGGAATAAGATATTTATCTGAAAAAGGAAATCTGATTAAGGAAAGATTTTGGCTTCAATTAGGTACAAAACAGATTTATTAAATAAACAGCTAAATCACAAATGTAAATTATTTTGTAATACGATTTATTTCCAACGAAAGGACATTTCAAAGGACCATTTGCAATGACCTTCCATTTCAAATTTAAAAAAAAATTCTTCTGCTGGCATACTTCATTTATCATATTAAATTATTTTCTTTGATGCAGGAATTTCCTTTAATAACTATGTCTGCATGTTCTTCTCAAACAATATGAATCAAAGGCATTGTGCTATGAATATCCCCACTATACATCCCAAATCATTACGATAACGAATGGAACACTTCAATTAACGTTTGGATATATTCTCATCGTTAACATAGCATCATTAAGATAGATATGGGTTGTTAGTAAGAATAGGTATTCATAATAGTGTAACCTAGATAAGCCATTCAAAAATGGTAACTCAGTTGATGATGTAAGAAAGAGAACGTGCGGCATTCTCATGGAACCGAATGAACGACAACAATCATAATCACTCTACATCAACTAAAGTGACTAAGATTTATATTACCATCCAAAAGATTCTTAAACTAGCGCCATTTTAGGCAACAACTGTTGACAATCATGAAAATGGAGAGAAGGTTTGTAAATATATACGTAAAACTCCCTAATGTGATGGGCAAATTTTAATTTTGAAAAAGATAGCAATATATACAAGTTGATTCCAAAATATATTTAAATAAAGGATTTTCCATAATTTATTAGTTTTAGCAGGTCAAATTGATATCACAATGTAAACTGTTCAGGGAGAGTTTTAACTATTCAGTTTTAAAGGACTAACTTCAATTTCTAACCTCCGGGAGTTAATTTTTTCCCTTATTTTTCTTTTTTTCGGTAATTCTGTTAGATTTCTAGAATTAAATTGTCCATTTTTACGTAAGGCAGACACTTTCAACAATTTTCCATGGCATAAAAATTATATGAATTGCAAGTAAGTTGCCGATCTTCTGAAGTGACCCAATGTCGTGTCATTTCCTAAATATCATTCTCAGATCACATCTTTTTCCCTCACTGTGATTCTAATGAATTTTTCACACCACGAGAATATTCCATTTATTCTCAAAATATATGTTCACAGTTTTTTTAAACTATTATCGTTTGCATTGCGGTTCAGTGTACTTGTAACTTCTAAAACCATGCATTATTCAAAACTTTTGACACAGCTTCACAAAATAAGGACTTCTCAAAGTATTCACCTGTACAGAGGCAAGAGGAAACATTAATTAAGATCTTTTGCAAGAATTATCACTCGAATACAAATAAGGTCTTCATTTGTCAGAAAAGTTAATGGTCTTCTAGTGTTCAATGGAGCATGTCTTAAAAGCTTCCGAAAAGTAAAATATAAACAATAGAAATAAACAAAAAATAAAAAACAAGCATAGACTGCTAAATCACTTTAACATAAAACATACCCTGCAAAAAAACAAAGCAAGCATTTTCAATAGAGGATAGCGCAGAATCTTCATATCCCCATAATGAAAAAACAAATAAAAAATCCAACAGAGATAGATAAAAATAATACAAATATAGACAAGAAACAAACAGAAATCCAGCACTTTGGGCATCCACGCACCAACGGCAAGATTCTGTATGCCGGAACTGAACCATAAAACAACAGAGGTAACCGACATGTCTCTTCTTCAGGGGGCCTAACCATGTCAGTTACCTCAAAGGGAACTTTCTGAATAGGATGCAGGTAAGCCCAAAAGACATCCCAAGGCCCCGAGTCCCCCAAGTAAGCAATAAGTCAAAAAGAAAATGAAGAGACAAACACAACTTACAGTATGGGCTCAACGCACCTTACATGCAAGCAAAAATAAAAGAAGCGTACATACCCCAATTCCGTAAGTGACGGTTATGGCGAAACGAGAATATTCCATTTATTCTCAAAATATATGTTCACAGTTTTTTAAACTATTATTGTTTGCATTACGGTTCAGTGTACTTGTAACTTCTAAAATCATGCATTATTCAAAACTTTTGACGCAGCTTCACAAAATAAGGACTTCTCAAAGTATTCACCTGGACAGAGGAAAGAAGAAACATTAATTAAGATCTTTTGCACGAATTATCACTCGAATACAAATAAGGTCTTCATTTGTCAGAAAAGTTAATGGTCTTCTAGTGCTCAACGAAGCATGTCTTAAAAGCTTCCGCAAAGGCACTGTTCTCCTAGACACCAACTCTGAAATTCTCCAATTCTTCCCTGTCTATGACTATACAACATTTTAACTGGACCGAAGGATTAATTTCTTTTTCATTCAAACTCTCATATAACTTTCTTTCCTTTTCAAAAAAAAAGATTTAATATATTTTCAATGGCCTTTTGTTTTATTTACTTGTCGAAAAAATGGAAAGCATCCAGTAAATTTTCATTACCGATAATACTTAATGTTGAGTCAGAAATTTCAGTATAAAGCAAGAGAGAAAAACCAGATAATTAAAATTCCTAAATTGACTAATTTTCTTTCAAGTTTCTTTATAATCAAGTTTTAAAAAATTGTTTTAACTAAGAAAATAGCAGAAATATGTTTTATTCAAAATTCCATGCACGTAGCAGACAGTTAAAATAACAAAACTAGCAAAATTATTCGTTTACGATTTGAATAGTTTTTTCATCCCCAAAACTAAAGTCTTAATTTTAATAACTTTAATGAAAATTGTCAAATGCACTGAAACTTTTCAATTTTGTCTCTGAGAAAATTAAGAGTAACTGAATTTTATATGCAAAAATTTTAATTAATTTTCTTGCAGATATTTTGTCAGATATTTAACCTAACAATCACCCGCTAATTTTCTTGATAGCTTAATTTTCTAGCTAACAAACTGCTTTGCAATATATAAACGTATGTATACTTAGGTTATGTAATAAATTCTCATACAAAAAATCTTTGATGTCGTAAATTAAAACTATTTAAAATTTACATTTCCCCAAATTAGTATTTTAACATGGTCTGTATAAATTACGTTACGGTCTAGATAAAAATTTTATATTAAGTTTTAATGAAATATTTCATCATGTACCCTTTGAATGGAAGAGAAAATATACATGTCGATATTTCTTAACTGTTATTTTGGACACTTCTTTCCCGTCTCCACAACAATAATCAGACGGCCATATGGTTAAATTTACAGAAGATAATATTTTGTCACTATTTGGGGAGAGGTCTCTTATACGAGCACAGTTAAGATCATTTCCCGTCACACGAAACTGTGAATAAATCACCCATGGCTATATTTAGATCTACTACTGGAAATATTAAGGGAACGCACTATATATAACAAATATATTCAAACATAAAGATATATTAAACCACTTAAGTGGCTCTGTATACTTCATAAATAGAAGCACTAGATTAATATAAGTTATTAGTTTACGGTATGTTTAACATTTACTCAAGGGGAATTTAAAGACTTCGTAACGACAGGCGAATTTTAGATTTAGAATTGTAATTGTTAGTTTGAATTCTATCGACCTATTACCTCAAACACAAAGACGTTTTCTGATTATATTTTATTATTTAAATTGTTCTAGATATATAAAAGAAATCCCGAAAACAAATATCTGAATATAACGGCTTTAAAAGCATAAAAAGGACATCATCGTGGATTAGATATATTTTTAGAATGTGATTTTCGAATTTATTTCTGAATACGTTTCGCTAGTTTATATCACATATCATATGAAGCTTTAATTTCATTTTTATAGGATAAACCTTACTAATAACTCAAAACTGAAATGGCATAGTCACGCGACGAGTGATTTTTTAAGAATTACCAACCTTTAAACCATTTCTGAAATTCATGTAGAAGTAGTTCAGATGTCTTAAAAAAGCACAATTTAACTTGCATTTAATTTCAGATATTACATTTTACGTAGTATTCGTTAATCAGGTGGCTGTATTGTAAAAAAAAATTCAGATTACTTCAGAAAACCTTAAAAATTTAGCGTTTTTATTAAGAACTGCAGACATTCTCTACCAACACTCCAACAATTAATCTTTTATGAACCGTCGTGATATCTTATGCATGTGATTTGATATATGCAAAACAGAGAAAAACAGTGTCTTAAAGTAACACTACATGGTTTAAAAGAATAACTGCTCAACAGTTTACTGTTCAGTTTATTTAAGTATCATCAATTGAAATTAATTCATATACTAGTGTATTATCACAGATAAAAAGATATAAAAGCAGGAATATCTTAAAAATATCCCTCTAAATAATACCCTCTACATCACTCTCTATAATAAAAACCATTTAGAATATTTTTTAGATTGTATACATTAAACAAAATTTAACCTTTTATATTACCGAGGTATTTTAAGAATACTATGTACGAAAAAATCAGTTCAGAAGCTCGCAAAAAACTAAAAATAAGTTTTGCACAAATAATTTCTTGTACTGTTAATATTCAGTTGCACAAGCTAAAATTCATGAAATTAACAATAGAGAAAATTACAACAATAGTCAAACTCGTAACTTCAAAATAGTTGAGGCATTCTACAGCGCAGTCCTCATTATAATTTCTGTAACAATGAAGGAAAATCAATTTCTGGGAGGAATTTAAAGAGAATCTGGGTTACCGGCCTAAGGCCAAACATCTTGAGATAGAAAATGGGGATTATTTTCTTACAGGGATGACAGCTGTGAAACGTCAGATTAAAATGGAATTAATTGATTTCCGATTTCTAATGAGGACTAGCTTGAAATGTACTTAATTCATATACAATTAATTGCAGCTAAAAGTAAAGCATGGTATTGCTTCCGAATACATAAATCACCTAGTCTATGAATACAGACGTAATGCTTCATTATACGGTCAGTTTCAAAACTTTATAATAACCTAGCTTCCCGACCAGTATATATATATATATATATATATATATATATATATATATATATATTTACTTGAGCAATTTGTAATTTTGCCTTAAACATTTACAGCTTGTGTACTGTTCATCAGGGTTGTTGAGCCAGTTACACTTACTTACACAAATTTTCCACTTTAGTGTCCAGGTAATGCTTTAACACATTTTGCCGAATAATTTATAAATCATTTACTAATAATCCTTTTAATAACGATGAAATTATCTAGATATTTAAATTCATATTTAAACAGATATTTTTATGAATAATGTTTGAGTAAGAAAAAATAATCGCGTTCTTTTCTTTATATAAAATTTCTTTAAGACAGTTTATTCGTTTGAAATAAGAATTAATGAACGCTGATTAAAATTTCACTGGGATACCTTATAAAGAATTTCAGTTATCTACTCTTAAAAATTCCTAACCATGAAAAAATCCTTTGTCATATAAACAGAGAAAGTACAGATGTATTGCACTATACGCATATATAGTACAGAATGGAAATGTTATACAGAAGGTCGTTCGCACTTTATGGAAACGATGTTGTAATTTATTTTTGGAGTTTGCATTTTAAGATAAAAATTTGGCAACTTCAGAATAATCGTCTGCTACTGTTTTGTTTTCATTGAAATGTAAAATAAAAAATTTATTTTGAAAATGGTTCCTAAAATTGATAGATGGCTCGAAGGTTACCTAACTGGGCTTTTCGAGGAGAAGTATTCATATCAACAAATTATAAAGCGGTGTAAAAATCGCGGTTATGGAATTTTAAAAAAAAGGTAATTATAATATATTAAATTTGAAAGGAAAAAAAAGTCTAACTGGAAGTAAAAATGAAAACACAACCGCGAAACCTCATCCTAAGACTGTTCGAATGCAGGTAAATATCAAGAAAGTGAAGTCTCTGATCCTAAAATAATATCGTTGACTCAAAGATCTATTGTATCGGAACTAGGAATGTCTTCTGGCATTGTAAGTAAAATCATTCATAAAGATTTGAAGTTAAAAAAGATGTTTAAACCTACAGTTCATCTGCTTTAGCCCTTTTTTTAGCATATTCCTGAAAGAAAGACAAATTGTAGAAAATTATATGAAAAACACCTAGCTGCTGAAAAATGAAAGTATGTGGTAACAATCGATGAGGAATGGTTGTATTTAAGCGAGTGTAATAAAAAAAAGATAAATTTTCTATTGCTCAACTGAGAGGAACGATCATACGAAATGGCTTCGCCAGGGTACGGAAAAGTTCCCAAAGGGATTCATGATACTTGAAGGATTTTGTTACAACGGCAAATTAAAAATCAAAAATGAGTCAAGTAAAGCAAAAATTAATTCACTCTACCATTAGCCGAATATTTTATATCTAATTTTTGAAGAACAAATTCCAGCCATATATGGAAAGGACATTGATAATATTGAGCTTCATATGGATAAAGCCTCTAGTCATACGTCTAAATCAACTGCCGCTTATTTAGCAAAGAAAGAATCAGAAACAGGAATAAAGTGTATTCCATTTAATAAAATACCTGCAAAATCACCTGACGTTTTTCCAATGGATTTTTGCGCTTACGGTTTATTAAAATGAACCTTAGGAAAACGACATCGAAGAACACTGGACGGACTTTGGAAAGCGGTCCAAGAGGAATGAGGTAAAACTGACATGACAGTACTAAGAAAAAGTTTACTTTCATGGGAAATTCGATCTAGATCTATTGTCAAGAACCATGGCTATCAGTCAGAAGCAAATCACCTAAAAAAATACGGCATTTATACAAAAAACTTAACTTTCAAAATCGTTTCCATAAAGTGTGCGAACGACCTTCTGTATATGGCTACGGAACCTTATTGAAATATACGGTTTGCGCTCCATGGTTTCGAAAGCCTCATTTAACCCTTTACACATCCCTAAGAAATTAAGAATATTTTTGAAAAAACTTTCAACACAAGGATGCACCTTGTTACAGCCAAGTTTTTTTTAGGTAAGAAAAATAACTTATGATGCAACGCTGCTTTAATCTTATAAATAACTAGGGGCTTCGCCACTAGGCTCGCTTCGCTCGCTCCTCTGTTATGGCTAATAGCGAGATACATAGGGGTGATTTTCGGGCAATGTAACAGCTTCCATCCATTTACTGTTGTCACCCTTAATGCGAAGGGCGTTTCATCATTGGTGAATTATCAGCTTTAAAATTCAATTAAAAATCAAAAATTTAAGATATATACTTGAAATGAGGTTTATATGAATAAGAAACCTTTCGGCTTCCAGATAATGTAAATATTTTCTTTGTAAGATAAAAACTCAAAGAGCATCGATATTACATCCACATAGGGGACGACATTTCTTGAAAAACAGTGTTTAATTTTTTGATGAATATATTAGTCTGTTTTAAAATATTTTTAAACAAATAAGGTCTAGTTTGAAAGAAAAATGTCTGTAGTCTTAGATTGTAAATAGATCAAAATTCTACGATCAGTTTTTGGCGAGTTATCGTAATCTGAAGATGAAAAAATCAATATTTTCCCACAAAACATAAGATTAAAAAAACAAAGTCCGATGAAGTTGAGACATGTCTTACTTTGCCCCCCCCCCATTTTTCTGCATCCATTGGTATCGCTCTCGACCCCATACCCCCAGCGGTTTCGGAGGAGATAGCGTGACAAGCTTTTGATAGCGGCAGCGGGAGTTACTTTTTTTTAGAATAGAGAGATTATCATAATTAAAAGACTTAAAAGATCGTATAGTGGATGTTAACCTTGGTTTGAATCCGCGCCATTTACTAAATAATGCAGGCAAAATATGAGGTACAATTAAATACAATATTTTATTAAAATTCATAGGTCTTAGTTAAATCATTAATAAACAATTAAAACATTAATTATAACATACATTAATTAGAAATGTTCTAGCTCCTTATACCTATTTACAATGATGGAGAGAGAGAAGAGGAAAAGAAATTGTACTCACACCGGTTGACCATCTCATGTCAACTGAGTCTTCTAAAACCGGTTGGCGCTGTCTCCCGTCGCCAAATCAGTGCATGACCACAGCGTGCGGCGTTTAATTACCGTTTCCTTTCATTTACATCTCGTTGTTTCAAAAGCAACCCCATGTCTGAGATACCCATGCAAAGTCGCTGATGATCTTCACTGCCCGTTGAAGATCCCAAAGTAGGGATATCTAAAAATTGAAAATTTGTAACTACGCTTCTTAAAACTTATCGTAAAAAGTCATTTAGTTTACTGCCTCAACAAGATATAATTTCAAAAAGCTATCTATATATTATAGCAAATGTACTTGAGGCAAATGTACGAAAGAGTGGTTAAAGTTCAAAAATATTGAATAACACCCGAATAACACAACATTCATAATCGAAGCTTACCGCATCAAAGTAACCTAATGTTAAATCCCCAGTCACACTACACTTTTGCAATCTCTTTACCTTATACGTCCATCTAACTCTCCTATATAACTTTATAAAATAACATGGAATGTAATTTAAAATGGTTCATTCGTTTGATAGTAAAAGAGTGGAATATCAATGAAATTCGTGGTATTTTAAATAACTATACATTGTGTGATTTCTTTCTTTTTAAATCATTAACTTAAGAGTTGTTTCGTAATTGCACATAGCTTACTGTATTTAAAAAAATTGTCTGGTACTAAATTATACATATTTCTGCAGCGTTTGTTTCTGTCATAAAGAGAGTTTCCTATCTTCAGCTTTGATGAGCTATGCATGATCTTTGAAATAATTATATATTGTATCATTTCTTTTTGAATCATCAATATGAGTGTTGTTTGTTAGTTACACATAGCTTACTGTAATTTAAAAAAGTGTCTAGTACCAAAAGATATATATTTCTGCAGCATTTGTTTATTTCTGTGATAAAAAACATTTCCTATTGTTTGCTTTGATGAGCTATACATGATCTTTTAAATAATTATATGTTATGTTTATGATTCAAAAACAAATAAATCACACAAGTGTTGTTTGGTATTACACATAGTTTAATGTAATTTTAAAACGTGTCTGTTACTAAATTATACATATTTCTGCAGCGTTTGATTCTGTCATAAAGAGCTTTTCCTATCTTCCGCTTTGATAAACTATACATGGTCTTTTAAATAATTACTAGTTGGTATCCGTCAAAACATGACGGCTAGATAGTAAATAAGTGTACTAATACACAATTTATACTCAACCTATCATTGCCAAATGTTGAAAATCATAATAATGATCAGAAACAAATTAATACGTCTAAGCGGCCTCTTGCTTAGTAAGTGTCTAAAGTCAGATTTAAAAATGTCACTGAGCATGCACAGAGAGCAATTTTTATTGTAAATTATCGCTCATTAAACAGCACGAAATTATTTGGACCAAATCACTCCAAGTACTTGCATTCGCAGATGGCATTGATATAATTGGGAGGTCAAGGAGTTCTGTACGTGAAGCTTTTATTCTTTTAGAAAATGCTGCAACCGATATTGGACTTACCATCAACGAAAGCAAAACTAAATACATGGAGTTTATGACTAATAACTCAGGCAAAGAACCATTTCATGTAAAAAACTACTCCTTTGAAAGAGTAGATCAATTTAAGTACCTAGGCACCATGATAAGCAATGGAAATAACTTTATTAAAACAGAAGTTAATCATAGAATAACTATGGGAAACAAATGCTTCTATGGCCTGAAAAAACAACTGAGGTCAAGGCTCCTCAATGTAAAAACCAAATTGAAGATCTACAAGACACTCATTGGGCCGGTTGTACTGTATGAAGCGAAACATGGACACTCAATAAGGACACTGAAAACCGATTGAGTGTATTTGAAAGACGGGTCTTGCGATCTATTTTCGGACCAGTATATGACAATGGAAGATGGAGAGGACTTTTGAATTTTGAACTTGAGAGGAGATTCACAGAACCGACAATCTCAAAAACCATTAAAATCTCTCGACTAAGATGGTTGGGGCACGTTTGGAGAGCACAGGAAAACCTACCCATGAAAATACTAACTTTCAGGGTGCCAGAGGGAAAGAGAAAAAGGGGCCGCCCCCCCTCAAGGTGGCTTGATGGTGCTGAATGCGACCTCACAACGCTTGGTGTGAGGGGTTGGAAAGGTGCCGCGCTGGATAGGGAACGCTGGAGACGCATTTTAGAGACAGCCAGGGCCTGTCGCAGGCTGTAGTGCTGTAGATGATGATGAAACAGCACGAAATAAACAATTTCCATCAGGTTTAATCTTATATTTCCCAAACATATTATCATAAAAATAAAAATGGCTGAGAGAGATCTAGAGAGACTCCTCGGAATAAACGTGTTTATCATTAAAACATGTCACTAAACAAGCGCAGAAATGAATTTTTAATTGCAAATTATCGTTAATTAGCAGAAATATTTTCTGTTACAAAAACCAAATTTGACAAATCTGCAGATTACAATCTTTCGTTTAAGATCAAAATGAAGTAAATTGGTGTAGTACTTTTCTCTCTCAGACTGCCCAAAAAGGTTGGCTTAGCAATTTAAATATATAGATACGTTGTGTGATTTATTTCTTTTTGAATCATAAACATAAGTGTTGTTTGGTATTTCACATAGTTTAATGTAATTTTAAACATGTATGTTACTAAAAAATACATATTTCTGCAGCATTTGTTTATTTCTGTAATAAAGAACGTTTCCCATCTTCTGCTTTGATGAGCTATGCATGAAGTGCACTTTTAGACAATAAGTGAAAGAAACAAATCAGTTGCCTCAAAGCGTGGATGATAATAACCAAGATCTTTCCGAGATAAGAAAAGCTATAAAAGTCTGATTTCCTGAGATAACTAATTTTCCTTTCTTCGAAGGATCAATTAACGTTTCTAAGGCGGGATTATTTTGGATTTCACACGGCTCTTGTCTTCTCTTCTCTTCTCGAATTGAAGAAACAATCTCGAACATTACATTAGAAGAAAAATATACCCTTTCATCCCTGCGTACAATTTTCCCCCAACTGGGAAAAATGTTCTACAATTTTCTTATTTGGAATAATGCATCAAGAAGTTTAAGACATTTGAAATTAAAATGAATATTACAAACCAGTTTGATATCGAAATTCGCCTTTCTCTCAGTAATACATTAAAATGTTTTACAGAGTTATATCGATATCAATTTCTTTTTTCTTGGAGGATTGATGTTAAAAGAAATACATAGGGTTATTTTCTTAAGGAGTTAATAAATCGAACGAATTGAAAACTAAAAATTTCCTTCACGAATGATGTTGAGTTTAGTATAAATAATAAACGATTTTAGTGGTTGATACATAGGGCTAACTGAAAACTGAAATTTGTGTTACCTATTTTACTACCGTCTGCCAGTAAGAGTTGAACATAAGATCGCAACTAGAATCCAAACACTTAACTCATCATATATGGCAATTTGAAATGTTTAATGGGGTCGTAGACACATCATTTCCCAAAGAATGATTTTGGAGTAGTTTTCAAGTTAATCCCACTGCCAGTTGCAACCTTTTTATGATTACTTCCTTTGCGTGCCCTACTGTAAATTTGTATTTTAATCTTTTGTAGGCAGGCTACGGAATATTCCGTGTTGACTTCAACAACGCTTCCCTGCGGGCGACGGAAAATTCCGTCTCACTACGTCTGCCAGTTTTCTGGGAGTTAGGGCTAGGGTTTTCGATTTTGAGCAACATTTTTAAAACCCGAGTTTCGGGTTTGACGGGTTTTTTTTTTTTAATTTAAGACCCGGGTTTATTTGGTTTGTTCCAGTGGGTCAATAGCAAAGAACTAAAATAATAAATAATTTATTGGAAGCATTTAATTTATTTCAGAATTTCAAATAGAAAAAATAACAGTAAATAAATTTAATATTAATTAACATATACATATATGTATAACATAAATAAAAGTGGTAAAAATATGTCATTTTTTATAAAACTGCCTTACAACCATCATTGCACTCAACGTATCATCATTGAATTGGCTTCTGAGTTTATTAGCAAAGCGACCCTTTACAGAAAATGCTCATTCTGCTTCCACCGAAGTTGGTAGAATTGTTGTTATAGACCTGAAAAGTTTATCTAGCATTTCAGGTCGACTTTTAGTTGCCCGAAACAACTCAATTTCTTTTCTTATATATGAACCAGATTTTGATTTTTTATGATTTTCCTTATTATAATTCTCTTGCAGAAACATACTAAGCTCATCAGATAGGGACATTCGTGTAGTACAAGCACCAATACTTGTAGCATCATCTTCAATGCCATCTTTAACTCCCACCTCAACTGCTACTTCTGATTCAGACTCTGACCCATTATCATTTACGTTGAATAATCGTTTTATTGAGGTTGTTGCCAGATCAAATATTTTGTTTTTAAAAATTTTACTACGAAACTCATCATATGATTTGTCTTGGTTCCAAATTAAGGAATATAATTGGTATTCTGCTGTATTAGATAAATAACTAATGCCCCGGGTTTATATTAAAAATTCCCCGGGTTTCAGGTTCATAAAACCTTTGAAAAACCGAGTTTTCGTGTTCGGGGAAACTCGGGTCAAAAACCATAGTTAGGGCCTTTTCACATACAAATCCGCCAGCGTCAGAGTTGAAGATTGCGTTGGCGCTTTTTGGTTAAATAGGTCAATGATTGGGTATATGTTTGGTTAGAAAATCTTACGTTGACGTTGAGGGATTTTATGTGAATAGGCCTTTGGGCTAGTTTTAAACGTATGAAACTGTCTATCCACTACGTATTCATAAACAGTTATTTATTTGTTACTGAGAGAGAGATTTTATTTAATTATTCTTTATGTGATGAGGACAATAAATAGAAATTGTTGATAATGTGGGTTTGAAATAAAACATCTCATTAAATTTCAGTGAAAACTTGATATATTTTGTGAATTTATTTTTTAAGAGTTTAGTTTATGCTTGTTACTTCATAAAATCACTAAAAATATCCCACGGAACGCGGGCTTGTAGGGAAAAAATATCCCGCATGTTATGTATTAAATATCTCTCTAATTACAATTTTTTATGCTGTAATTTCTCAAGGGTTATTACCAGTAAGATATCACGATGAAATTCTGCACAGATTTTCTTTGTTCCAATATACTTTAAAGGGAGAAAATATACTCCTTTAAGAAAAACTTTGTAAGGTATACACAAGATTCGATTCACAAGAATCGAACTTTTGAATGAATTAAAGAAGCTGCTTCAGATATGCTAATTTCGGCATACGCGCTTAGTATAAATTCCACGCAGCGTCATTAATGAAAGGGGGAGGTTGTTAAGGTTAAAAAGGTGTTATCCTGCGCTAGTGCTTAGCGGGCCAGAAGTTTACGTGGCAGTACTGCTGGTTTGACTTACTGTTCGTGAGTATAAAAATATATTGTTCTTGAAAGCTGTGTTTATACATTCCGTACAAGTAGTACGCATGCTTATTGCTGTAAAAGCCAATTATATGTGCAACGAATTCAATAAACATTGTTTCATGTATAAACTGTGTTTGTATATAATTCAAATAGAGTGCCACTTCAAATTATATACACCCAAGTCTGGGTAGAAGTGAGCATAGATTCTCTATACTGGCGCCCGAAATTATATATACCCTGGTAGTTAGCGTTACATTTGTAACGAACAACATAATTGAAATTAAAAACTGTGTACTGTGAACTTATATTGATAAAATTGTTGCAAGTACTTATATACTATTTAAAAAATGAGTGTTGTAGAACAAAATCCTGCTGGAAATTTTCCTCGGGTAATTATGGTACAGCATTTTGCGCCATTCGAAGTCACCTTCAATGGCGGCCCCTCAAGCCAATTCCTAAAGAAAATTGAGCATTACTTTCAGCAACAATGCACCCCAGAGGGGGATAAACTTAAAATTGCTCTAGCCGCTTTAAGAGGTAGTGCATATCAGTGGTACACGTGTATGCAAAGCAGTAATCTGATTTTTGACTATTTGTCATTCAAGCAACAGTTTCTTAGTGTTTTTCCAAAGACCTTTAATCAAAGTGAAATTGAAGCGGAAATTTATTCGCTAAGGCAACGTGGAGGTCAGTCTGCGTTAGATTTTGCAGAAAAGATTTCCAAGTGTGAGGAATTTTTAGAAGGGTAACGGAAGCGGTAATCTTAAAAATAGTTATCCAACGTTTGAAGCCAAGTGTTCAAGATTTTTTAGATAATCAAACAATTACAAGCAAGGTTACCCTCCTTCAAGCTTTGGCTAAATATGACAATAGACATTTCTTCGCTACCCCTCACCGTCATTCAGGTACGAGAAGTTTTATACAGCCGCGCCAAAATTTTTCGCGAGTTTCAAACCAGCAGCGTAAGCAGTACCGCAGGCAAAATAATAGAAGCGCACGGCGTTATAATGAAATTAGTGCTCTTAAAGTAAATAATATGGAAGCACCTTACTTGCACTGGCAAGTTGATTCACATGATATGGTTCAACCTGTTGAAACTGTGTGGTCAAATGTATTATTTTGTCCGAGCAGTAATCATTATTTTGAGAATAGTGAAAGTCAGGGTATTTTTGTGGCTTATATAGAAAGTGAGTCTAGCTGGAATGATGAGGTAATTCGAGTACAGATTTCTGAAAATAGTGCCGATACTAATGCTAGTGGTTTAGAAAATAAATCATCGGACACTACTATTAATGTTATACCTGATATTATTGATGCTATACCTGATATTTTAGATGATATTCACACATCTGTTAATAAAGGAAATTTAGTAGATGACGAAGTATGCGTTACGGAAGTTAGTGAATACTTATTAGTTGACGACAATAAAAATTCTTTAAGCGATAGTAGGAACTCGCTAGGTAATGATGTTATTGTTTCAAGTTTCCAGCCGAATGAGGATTGTGTAGGCCAGGTTGATAATATGGTTTTAAATAAAGTACATGAAAACCATACTGAGAGTCAGGATGAAAAGTTTACACAGAATTATACTGTAAGTAGTTTAGCTGATGCTTCGGAAGTTATAGACGCAGGTTGCATTAAAACGCACCAGTACGAAAAGCTTAATCTTCCTAAAACAGGTCCATGTCGCTGGCCCGGCACATTTGGAATTTCGAGTTGAAACTTTCACAAAAATTAGTACCTAATTAGTACCAATTAGTACCAAAATATTAGAATTAGTACCCATCAGGATCGCGAGTTATAGCGTGTCCAATTCTGCCGGGCCAGCGACATGGTAGCCCGGCACTTTTGGAATTTCGAGTTCAAAATTTCACAAAAATTAGTACCTAATTAGTACCAATTAGTACCAAAATATTAGAATTAGTACCCATCAGGATCACGAGTTATAGCGTATTCGATTCTTCAGGGCCAGCGACAATCAGGTCGCTTTCGAGCCCGACGCTTTGGAATTTCGAGTTGAAACTTTCACAAAAATTAGTACCTAATTAGTAATAATTAGTACCAAAATATTAGAATTAGTACCCATCAGGATCGCGAGTTATAGCGTGTCCGATTCTGCCGGGCTACCATGTCGCTGGCCCGGCACTTTTGGAATTTCGAGTTGAAACTTTCACAAAAATTAGTACCTAATTAGTACCAATTAGTACCAAAATATTAGAATTAGTACCCATCAGGATCACGAGTTATAGCGTATTCGTTCTTCCGGGCCAGCGACAATCAGGTCGCTTCCGAGCCCGACGCTTTGGAATTTTGAGTTGAAACTTTCACAAAAATTAGTACCTAATTAGTACTAATTAGTACCAAAATATTAGAATTAGTACCCATCAGGATCGCGAGTTATAGCGTGTCCGATTCAGCCGGGCTACCATGTCGCTGGCCCGGCACTTTTGTAATTTCGAGTTGAAACTTTCACAAAAATTAGTACCTAATTAGTACCAATTAGTACCAAAATATTAGAATTAGTACCCATCAGGATCACGAGTTATAGCGTATTCGATTCTTCCTGGCCAGCGACAATCAGGTCGCTACCGAGCCCGACGCTTTGGAATTTCGAGTTGAAACTTTCACAAAAATTAGTACCTAATTAGCACCAATTAGTACCAAAATATTAGAATTAGTACCCATCAGGATCACGAGTTACAGCGTATTCGATTCTTCCGGACCAGCGACAATCAGGTCGCTTCCGAGCCCGACGCTTTGGAATTTTGAGTTGAAACTTTCACAAAAATTAGTACCTAATTAGTACTAATTAGTACCAAAATATTAGAATTAGTACCCATCAGGATCGCGAGTTATAGCGTGTCCGATTCAGCCGGGCTACCATGTCGCTGGCCCGGCACTTTTGTAATTTCGAGTTGAAACTTTCACAAAAATTAGTACCTAATTAGTACCAATTAGTACCAAAATATTAGAATTAGTACCCATCAGGATCACGAGTTATAGCGTATTCGATTCTTCCTGGCCAGCGACAATCAGGTCGCTACCGAGCCCGACGCTTTGGAATTTCGAGTTGAAACTTTCACAAAAATTAGTACCTAATTAGCACCAATTAGTACCAAAATATTAGAATTAGTACCCATCAGGATCACGAGTTACAGCGTATTCGATTCTTCCGGACCAGCGACAATCTGGTCGCTTCCGAGCCAGACGCTTTGGAATTTTGAGTTAAAACTTTCACAAAAATTAGTACCTAATTAGTACTAATTAGTACCAAAATATTAGAATTTGTACCCATCAGGATCCCGAGTTATAGCGTGTCCGATTCTGCCGGACTACTATGTCGCTGGCCCGGCACTTTTGGAATTTCGAGTTGAAACTTTCACAAAAATTAGTACCTAATTAGTACCAATTAGTACCAAAATATTAGAATTAGTACCCATCATGACCACGAGTTATAGCGTATTTGAATCTGCCGGGCTACAGTGACGCTGGCTGAGTTAATGCAACTCACAGCAAATGACTGGTGTAAGAGAGTCAAATAATAATTAGAATTAGAATTTTAATTTTTATGTTGAAAGTTTAAATCGTATTGACATTATCTTCTCAAGAAAATTTTTGTTATTCACCAAAAAAGACTGTTTTAAAATTATAATACCACTGACTCGAAAAGTTTTTTTAATACACACATTTTGGTTGAATTTGACCCGGAACCAAAAAAGATTTCCGAACCCTGCCTTAGAGGATGCATTTATTAAAAATTCGTGCCCAACTCGAAGCCCGAACCTTCGATTGAGATGCTTTCGTTTTCGTTTCGAACAGAACGTTTGGATTATTGGGTCCTAGAGCTGTAGATAACAGTTGAAATAAACATCGGTATCCGACACCCAGCTGTTCTACTTGAGTGTCTTCTTACAAAAGGGGCCCTGTTGGGAGGGGGTCGTTCAAAGTGTCATTCCTGTTGCGGGGGGGGGGGGGGAATCTCCGCCAATTCGACTCCTCCCACCACTCGTAAACAAGCGGTCTTCCCCGTTGTGTCAGCCAGGGAGTTCCGGAATTGCGTTCTTTTCAATTTATATAGTGGTCAAAGAGTTAAGACGGTGTTGTGACATGATGCTTCTAAAATGTTTTGATTAATTTTAGCTTTGAAAAACTTATTTCTGCTGTCGTCGTCGTCACCGGTAAAGTGAAAATATCAGGCAAGCTGTAATTATGTCAAAGAAGCTACTTGAGTCTGCGGTGTGAATTAAAAGTAGTTTAGCAATTTCGAGTATTAAAGTAATTTGTTATAATTGAATATAAAAGCACATTTTAAATCGAATCAAACGAGGTCCAAAATTAGGTGAAATATTGAAAAGATATGCCGATTGTAACAATTCTGATCCTTCCAGAATACTTTTATCAAGTTTCGCGGCGAGATATTCAAGTGATAAACATTTAAAAAGTGTACACAACTGTCGAACGGATTCAAATCTAATAGTAAATTGATTAATTATTAAATCCATTACTTTATAAAACACCTCGACTTTGAAACATCGTTCACTTTCTTCAATGAGTTCATCTACTTGTAATTCAGCAAAGAATTTTTTCACAAGACGCATTTTTGGGGGGGAAAACAAGGTTTAATAATCCATACAGCTGATAACTCAAGGGTATCGTTTTTTTAACAAACTCTCAATTATTCCCTAAGTTCTGAAATTGGGTTAGGAGTGATGAAAGCATCTCAGCGGATTTCTCTATATCTTCATGAGTACCATGCAGCATTTTCGAGACTGTATTAATAGGTTCGAATATTTTACTTTGCACAATTATCAAAATAATTGTTCCGAAAATTTTCCTTTGTCAGACGAGTCTATTTCTATATAAATGTGTTGTGGAAGAATTTCACTTTCTGTTTGAATTGTTTCAGGCGCAGAAATATTCGTAATATCTGCATCTGTTTTGTCTGGAGAATTATTGCCTTGAGCTTGCGATTTGTTTCCATTAAAATTCAACAAGTGCATTATTTGAATCGACTGTTTTAAAAAAGTTCATATTTTAGCAACTTTCATTAAAACTTCCTTTTCGGCTTCTGACATTTCTATTCTTCGTTTTTTAAACTGAGTCCCACTTAGTTTTTTTTACATCTCTAACTACAATGTTAATAAATATATGATATTTATTAACAGAATTTAGTTAACAGAATATATATAAATATATCTGTTAATTGTTGATAATTTTTTATTTATTACTTTTATAAATTTTAAAAACCATTTTATTTTCTTACGTTATAAAACTAAATATTATTCTGTATGTTGCAACCTCAATTAACATAATAATTTATAAACAGACCATTTACTTTTAAAATTATACGTCGTTGAATCCAAAAGCACACTGTATATAAGTAATTTAGTAAAATAGTCATAAATTTTACAAAGTCAATTAAACGGAACAATAAATTACAATCCCCAGTGCACTCAATAAGTTTTAAAAATTATGTAACACATTCATTCCAGAATCAACTTCAATTCCTTTCACTGCACAAAATAAAGAAAGGGAATATGAAACTCTAAATACTACGCTTGCTTTAAAAAAATCCCGAATATTTGCCTCGATTCTGCGTCGATGTTAACTTGCGCTCGTGGGATTCCCCAGATGCATGTAACTTTTTTGCTGTAAAACGCAACTTACAGTACGTATAGTAAATGCCTATAGTAGTGATTTCAAACATTCTTAGCAATCATCATGCATTTTTATAGGTCTATAAAATGCTAAATTTATAATGAATATTTTCTGAAATCAAAGTTATGATTTCAGTCAAGTGCATACTAATATAATTAAAAGCTTTGTTTTATTTATCTAAAAAATTATTTCATTTATTTTTTGTATATTTCATAGAAAATCTGACAGATCGAATTTTTTATACAAAAGTTTTCACAAATATTTATTTCACCCTTTCTAATTTTGCACCCCCATGATTCGTGCGCATGGAGCAGTTCGCTCCAACTTCTCCACGGTAGCTACGCCTGTGATGCATAGTGCTACCATGTCGCTGGCCCGGCACTTTTGGAATTTCGAGTTGAAACTTTCACAAAAATTAGTACCTAACTAGTACCAATTAGTACCAAAATATTAGAATTAGTACCCATCATGACACGAGTTATAGCGTATTCGAATCTGCCGGACTACAGTGACGCTGGCTGAGTTAATGCAACTCACAGCAAATGACTGGTGTAAGAGAGTCAAATAACTTATGGGTCATTCTCAAATAATTGGCAATTTGGAGTCCCGAACATGTAAAAATCACAAGGTTAACCTGTCGTACGGTGAGGCATCCAGAAAGTACTGACAACCGATCGCTCGGTACAATCCCGCTCGGCACGATCGCGAAACCAGTGATGTCTAGTAGGGTGGAACGAAAAAACTTTTTTTTTAATTTCAATATGCTCTAGTTTTCAAAAGTTGCCTTTTAACAAAATAAAGACGAAAATTAAATATTAGCTTAATTGGTGCATGTTTTCAGTTAGCGCAAGAAGGGCAAAGTTTTGGTTTTTATTAAATTTTTGACAAATTTCGCAATTATTTTGAAATTGAATACACTTGTAGTACAAAAAAGTAACAAAATATGTAATTTAAACATTCTTTTTAGTCAGGAGACCTGCTAAACTGATTTTATAATACGATTTACTTCATAAAAATAGTACATATAAGGGCACTTAAGGACGAGGAACTTAAAAGACACTCGGACATCACGGTGGAACGAAAATTTGTTTTTCGGAATTTCAATATGCTCTAGTTTTCAAAAGTTGTCTTTTAAAATTAAAATTAAGAACATAAAATCTTTTTGCTCTACTAAAATATTTTTAAGTGCCGCAAAGGGCTTCAAAATGGATATTTTTATGAAAAAGTGATTATATTTGTATTTTTTGTTAATTTCTTTTATAGTACACACATGGTTTCCATTATTTATTTCACTGACACATTGAATTGTTTTATTGTTTCAAATTTTGGCATTATCTTTTGAGAATGTATTTTTGTTTTTATCAATGCATCTCTTGCAGAAGTACCACGAACGGACAAGGATGACACGGTAACTAATTTAACAATCCTTTCTACTACTTGTGTGTGACATGGAACGTTGTTGAAGTCAATAATTTGTTTCTCGTGATCAGATTCTTTTGCTTCCTTTATAAACTGTTTTAGTTTGAAATCAGAAAAATGCCTCATCATAGGAGGTTCTGTTACTTTAATACCATTCCATTAAATCTTATCAATATAGACTTTGGCATCAAAGTTTATACGTTGATCTAAATTCTTTCTGATGCCTCCTTCATTTTCCGCCCTTGCTTTTAGAATCCGGCGTAATCCAAGCTCTCTTACTTGACTGCGATCGTCTAATATCATACAAAGGAGGAGATTTTCAGAAGCGGCAAAGTATGCATTTCTTTGAATGACAGGGTCAATTACACTTTTAAGTGTCTGATTGAGATAACGTGAATAGCTTACAAGTTTCCACAAGTGCTTCGATCCACAGATACAAGATGGTTTCAGCTTTATGTTAAACCAAATTGGTGCATAAACTTTCAAAATGTACTCAGTATTCGGAGATTTTTTGCAGGAAATTCTGTTCCCACATACAAGCGAAGCATTCGGTTTGCTAATGTAAGCCATCGTGAATGACAAAATTTTCCTGGTTTTCTCATGGACAAATCAAAAGAGCACTTTCCAACAGAGATTGCATTATGCATTTCTAACAAATATTTTGGGTCCACACTTAAATCATCCTTAATTTCTAGTAAAGGAATGTTATTTTCAATAGGTGAAAATTGAATCACTGGAAGTTCATAGCAGTTTTCTAGTTGTTTACCTATTTCTCCTCCAAATTCATTTGGACCTTTAGTCTTTCCATTTAGGAAACAAAATAGGTGACGTAGGGACAGTTAATTTAAATTATTGACTTCAACAACATTCCATGTCACACACAAGTAGTAGAAAGGATTGTTAAATTCGTTACCGTGTCATCCTTGTCCGTTCGTGGTACTTCTGCATGAGATGCATTGATAAAAACAAAAATACATTCTCAAAAGATAATGCCAAAATTTGAAACAATAAAACAATTCAATGTATCAGTGAAATAAGTAATGGAAACCATGTGTGATTACTATGGACTTTTGAAAAGCATGAATATTTTTTTCAATATAACGTTTTGCCTTTATAGACATTACATTAATATTTTTCTAATTAAGTGTGATTTGTTTATTTTAACTAAGTTTCCTTCAATTAAAAATTGTTTTTCGTTCATTCTAATGTGTATTATAAGAATATGCTACTGTAAAATTAATATCATGAAAATCGCGAAATTCCACAAAATCAGTTGTTCTGTTATGGCATCTAAAAATTAGAAATACTTAGAATATGCGAGTTTTCTGTCAAAATATCATATTTTGAATATTTTATTTACAGAAAATATACATTATTTTAATATACTATAAAAGAAATTAACAAAAAATACAAATATAATCACTTTTTCATAAAAATATCCATTTTGAAGCCCTCTGCGGCACTTGAAAATATTTTAGTAGAGCAAAAATATTTTATATTATTAATTTTAATTTTAAAAGACAACTTTTGAAAACTAGAGCATATTGAAATTCTGAAAAAAAAATTTCGTTCCACCGTGATGTCCGAGTATCTATGATATGATGTCGTCCGATTTTTTTTTTATTATTTATTTTTTTAAAACAAAATTATCTTTATTAGAAGACAATTGCATAAATCAAAGTGTTCGAAAGTATATTACAGAGCCAGAATTGCCAATTGCAATAGGACACCAGAGCAGATATAATATTTAGTTATAAGTACATGTGATATGGGATACACAAAATAGAGTAACAATCAGAGAATGCAGCAAGCATATGCAGGCAATGCCTAATATGAGTAAGAGTAAGACAAACAAAAACACAATTTAGTAACTCGCGTTTTTTTTAATTTCTTAAAAATCAATGCTTCTTAACAGGAAAGTAAAAATAAAAAATACGTCCGGGCAATTTCATTTTTGACCAGAAATGTTTTATTCAAAATATGTTGTTACCACCGTTGCTCCCTGACTTATTGGAGATAATGCTTGAACAATGATCATGACTGTTTCAAAAATTAAAACTCGATTATTTAAAACTATGACAGTGGAAATGAGCAATATTACAGCACAAGAAGCGATATTAGTAAATTGGTGATGTAAAATCAATTGTTTAAACAGTGTCCCTTAAAAAATTGAATCTTCTGTGGTAAAAGTCATTTCACTTCAATGATCGTCGCATTTCCCTTTAAAGCCTCGAAGAATTGATTCGATAAAAATAAAGTGAACAAATAGACGGAAAATCAAAACGAGAGGTTTCCTTTAGTTTGAGAGAATTATATTTTAAGGTTCGGCTCTTACCGGCTATATAACTAACAATAAACTCCTATGAATTTCCATAGGTAATTCAATGGTAATTTCAACTAAATTACCATAAAATTGAATATCTGATCATCAAAATGATCAAATCGTATATATTAAAATTTGACACGTTGTTTTATTCGAAGGTGATATCAGACTTTTTTTTTGTCTTTGGTGTCATCATACAATTCCCACAATTCATTGACTCATCTCACTGTAGCTGTATAATGTCCTACACTGCTTACGCTTGTTTGGCGTCCACTGAATCCAATGAATCCTCTCAATTGGTACTGAATCCCAGATACTGGAATAAAAAGAGGTAAATCACATGGTGTTATCTGGAAAAAAAGAAGTAATTAAGTCACGGATGTCAATAATTATTTAAATAAGTTTTTTTTTAAATTTTTTAATTCGGTGAATATATTCAAAAAGCTGGTATTATATCCAAGATTTCAACCCAATCTGGTTTTCTAGACAAGTGTGCTACCTCCTTCAGTTTATTTATCTTCATTTAAAGATTAGCTTGAGAAATAGAAGTTGATAACCTCTTGTTTGAAAATTTGATGTGATTGATTGTGTGTAAACCGGAAGCTGATGTCAAGAAGGATATATGCTTTTCGGCCCTGGCTCCAGGTCTATATAGTTATATAGATAACGACAATTATATACATTAGAACTTATTTGAATTTTTTTCTAATTGGGGTGTTATTGAGACATATGTTCCGTGCATAACCCAGCACAGTAGGCCAAACACTAACTTATATACATTTTCAAATTTAACGTACCTCTATTTCAGTCAGTATATCCCTGTTGAGTTTTTCTAAATTCGTCGATGAGTTTTCAGAGGTTCCCTCAAAAATATTTATTAGTTCAATGAACAACCACATGCTAGAAGGCTTTCTGGTGATTGTTTTTTCTCCTTCGCTACAATTAGGATTGTCGAACTTCACTTGCTGACTCTGGAGTATTTCTTCAATCCAGCTGGGTAGACCATAAAAGCCAGTAGCTGGCATTGTAATTGCGAGACATGATGTTCTTTGTTGCTGAAGAGTTTCGCAACTTGGACAAAACGACACATCATTGATGCTTGGATACTTTTCTGTCATTTTGCCTACCATTTCTGCCGCTGTGCTCTCAGTGTTTAACATACTTAGTTCTCCTGGGCATGCTTCCAAGTTCGGAAAAGCTGTCATTAGAAGTTCTAATCTATGTTTATAGGTCTGAGAGGTCACACCTTTGTTAGCTAAAACTTTGCAGAAGCTAAAAAATTTGTCTGAAGATGTGTTATCATTTTTTGATTCAATTAACTCTTTCAATGCAGGGCTGTCATTGTAAGCGCAAGAAACAACTTGGGCAAAACTATCGAAGGCACAAGTGTTTATCAACGTAACCTTTGACACTGTTTTGCCTTTGTAAGCGACTGCTTTTAACTCAGAGGCTCTATTTCCATTCTTCAACAGACCAACTCCTCTTGGCCCCTTGTTTGAAACTTCTAAATTAGACAAATCTGGCTGGCGGACTAAGTATGATCTAATACTTCTAAATTTTCGTTTTTTGTTATTTTCGTCACTATCGTCAGTTGGTCTTTTCACTGGTCCTTGTCTTTGAACATTTTCTTTTATTGGTGTGTAGCCTCGGTTTCGCCAATTTTCTCTCACGACATCCTCAGATGCTGTACCTATGTAACACTTTATGCAAATGTGTTTTTGGCTATAACCTTCGTCACTGTCAATTGGGCGTGAGCATGTGCTATAAATTATGTGCACTGGGTTTTTGCATTTGATGCACTTGTGAGCACCTCCTGGATATTGTCCTTTTGAACATTCCGGACACACGTCATTTGCAATATATTCTGGAGGTTTAAAAATTAGTTCATGTTTTTCAGGTGTTTTGGTTTGGACTGATCTATATTCTGTAGATAGGCTCTGGGGAAGGAGTGGGATTGGTGGAGAACCCGATTCTGAGTCTTGTTGTAGACTTCTGGGAGCCACTGTTGTTCTATATTCTGTAGATAGGCTCTGGGGAAGGGGTGGAATTAGTGGAGAACCCGATTCTGAGTCTTGTTGTAGGCTTCTGGTAGCCGCTGTTGTAAAGTTTTCATTCGACTGGGTGGGAGCAACTAGTTTTACTAGCCCATCTATGCACGATATGTGTTTTGTCAGAAACAAATCTAGTCTCATCGGCAATGAGTCGTTTTTGAATATTCTGTTTTTAAGATTGTTGAATGAACTTTCCACCAACGCACTGCTTGCGCGAGGTTTACCATATCCAAACATTGGTATCATTACTGCACCAACTAAAGGCAGATCTTTAACCAAATCGATGACACATGGTATAATTGGTGGACAGTAGAGTGCATTTAGGTGCTCTCCAGTATTGGTTGTGTTGTCTTTTACATTGGAGTATATACTCTTTACCCAATTTTCAAAAGAGTTTTCAATTCTTCGAGAATCTTCCCCAGCGTTTTCATCCAGCTCGCACTGTTGTTCGTTATCTGAATCGTCTTCTTCATCGAAATAACTTTCCTCGAACTGGACGTCGGAAATCGCTTTCTTGAGGAGCTTCCGAGACTTCTCTGAAGGAGAATCTTCTGAGGTTACTTCGCCTTTGTTTACAAGTTTGCCAATATATTCACTTTCAGCAACCATGAGTATGGCAGAAATTAGGTTTTTGGCGATTATTATATTACTTGCTTTTAATACTTCCGCTAAACATCTAACATAGAAATTCTTCACTCCCGAAGACATTTGTTTAACAGGCCGCCATGTTGTTATATTTTTTATTACATGTGCGATGTCACATCTAATAAAACAAGCAGGGATCCCCGCACCTAAGCAAATTTTAATCCAAACATATCCCATTCGTTAGTACTTCGTTAGCACCGGTTAGTACCGCAAAAATTTTCGTTAGTACCGCATTTAAAATAAATTTATTGCAATTTTTTATTGCGGAGCCAGCATTTCACCAGCCCCGCACCTATGCAATTCTGGAATTTCACTAGTGTCATTCGTTAGTACTTCGTTAGTACCGATTAGTACCGCAAAAATTTTCGTTAGTACCACAATTAAAAGTAATTTTATTTTTGGAAGATAAAATTAAATAAATTACTGACTATTGCCAGATGTTTATAGAAGTCGTAAAAATGTTTGATAAAAGTTTGCAGACCATATCTATTATATATGTATTTTAAATGAAGCATTCCGGAAACTTTTTGATCACAGTAGTACGTATATGTAGTTTACCCTGCAAACCAGTCAAAAAACACACATAAAAACAGATAATGTCGTGTTAAAATGCTCCATTCCGTCATTCCTATCTGATCCAAATGTCTTACCAAAATATTATTTTTAAACTCTTAACATAAAATTGAGAAATAGAAAAATGATGGGTTTTATTATAAAATGAAATTTTTTTTAATCAACATTTTATAGTGTAATGTTTATTAAATGCCCATTTAAATAACTTTTAAAAGAGTTGTGCATTCCCAAAAGCTTTTTAAGTTCATATATATATATATATATATAATTTATCGGTAATTTTGTGAAAGTCTGTCTAAATTTTACTTTTAAACTTCGAGCAGGGCCGATCGTAGGCTGCGACTAGAGTCTTGTAAAAACGTCTCATCAGACTTTAAGCAGGCCGCGCTTTGAATTTTCGCCTTCAAACGTTATCAGTTGACTGTCTTATCAGGAAAGGGGAAAATGGTTGTAGCATCTTCACCCCCTATGGCGAGGTTCATTAAAATACATCCAAGGGAGGGGGGGGGAATTCTCCAACTGTCAACTCTTCTCCGCCCACTACCAGATTAAGAAACAAGGTCCGAACAGCGATTTATTTATTTATTTATTTATTTATTTTTACATAGCAGCCTTAACTTTCCCCTTTTCTGGAGTTCATAATCCAACGTTACCCATCCCCTCACCCACCCGCCCACCGGAAAAGGGGGCCAGTGTTTTCTAGTTGGTCAATGAGAAACGCTGACATAAGACCTCTGCTCCTACATACATACAGTTTTCCATGCAAGCGCCATCTGTATAAACAAGCATTAATTCAGACTCAGAATAGAACACGTTGATAGCTTCGTGGGTCAAAGACTCAAAACCACAACGATCTACTCTTGGGTCCAAAGGAAAGATTGAAACGAATACGCTATAATTCGTGATCCTGATGGGTACTAATTCTAATATTTTGGTACTAATTGGTACTAATTAGGTACTAATTTTTGTGAAAGTTTCAACTCGAAATAACAAAAGTGCCGGGCCAGCGACATGGTAGCCCGGCAGAATCGGACACGCTATAACTCGCGATCCTGATGGTTACTAATTCTAATTTTTTGGTACTAATTAGTACTAATTAGGTACTAATTTTTGTGAAAGTTTCAACTCGAAATTCCAAAAGTGCCGGGCCAGCGACATGGTAGTCCGGCAGAATCGGACACGCTATAACTCGGGATCCTGATGGGTACAAATTCTAATATTTTGGTACTAATTAGTACTAATTAGGTACTAATTTTTGTGAAAGTTTTAACTCGAAATTCCAAAGCGTCTGGCTCGGAAGCGACCTGATTGTCGCTGGTCCGGAAGAATCGAATACGCTGTAACTCGTGAACCTGATGGGTACTAATTCTAATATTTTGGTACTAATTGGTACTAATTAGGTACTAATTTTTGTGAAAGTTTCATCTCGAAATTCCAAAAGTGCCGGGCCAGCGACATGGTAGCCAGGCAGAATCGGACACGCTATAACTCGCGATCCTGATGGGTACTAATTCTAATATATTGGTACTAATTAGTACTAATTAGGTACTAATTTTTGTGAAAGTTTCAACTCGAAATTCCAAAGCGTCGGGCTCGGAAGCGGCCTGATTGTCGCTGGCCAGGAAGCATCGAATACGCTATAACTCGTGATCCTGATGGGTACTAATTCTAATATTTTGGTACTAATTGGTACTAATTAGGTACTAATTTTTGTGAAAGTTTCAACTCGAAATTACAAAAGTGCCGGGCCAGCGACATGGTAGCCCGGCTGAATCGGACAAGCTATAACTCGCGATCCTGATGGGTACTAATTCTAATATTTTGGTACTAATTAGTACTAATTAGGTACTAATTTTTGTGAAAGTTTCAACTCAAAATTCCAAAGCGTCGGGCTCGGAAGCGACCTGATTGTCGCTGGCCCGGAAGAACGAATACGCTATAACTCGTGATCCTGATGGGTACTAATTCTAATATTTTGGTACTAATTGGTACTAATTAGGTACTAATTTTTGTGAAAGTTTCAACTCGAAATTCCAAAAGTGCCGGGCCAGCGACATGGTAGCCCGGCAGAATCGGACACGCTATAACTCGCGATCCTGATGGGTACTAATTCTAATATTTTGGTACTAATTAGTACTAATTAGGTACTAATTTTTGTGAAAGTTTCAACTCGAAATTCCAAAGCGTCGGGCTCGGAAGCGACCTGATTGTCGCTGGCCCTGAAGAATCGAATACGCTATAACTCGTGATCCTGATGGGTACTAATTCTAATATTTTGGTACTAATTGGTACTAATTAGGTACTAATTTTTGTGAAAGTTTCAACTTGAAATTCCAAAAGTGCCGGGCTACCATGTCGCTGGCCCGGCAGAATCGGACACGCTATAACTCGCGATCGTGATGGGTACTAATTCTAATATTTTGGTACTAATTGGTACTAATTAGGTACTAATTTTTGTGAAAGTTTCAACTCGAAATTCCAAAAGTGCCGGGCCAGCGACATGGACCTTCCTAAAACTGAAGCAGTGTTCAAGAATTTAAATGATAACGATTCTGATATCGCAAGTTTCAAAGAGACTTTTTCGTCAAAAGAGGATAAAACTAAAGTTAAGGGGCATAAAAAACGTGAAAAAGCGCCTTCAGGTTCCAGCATTAAAACTGCAAATACTGAAGTAATTAAGGCGGTAAACAAGAAGTTGCATAAGCACCAATACCAAAAACAGAGTCAGTTTGTTGAAAAACATGACACAAGTAGAGAGATAAAGCCAGTAACTAAACACGTTGGTGCGGCGTATAAATTTGACAAAATAGAATCTGCATTAAAATCTAATACCGATACAAGCAAAAGTACGAAGAAAGGTAAAGTGTGCACTACAAAAACTCCATCAAAGGATGAATGCGTCGCTAATAAGGTACACAAGGTTATCAAAAGGAAGAATGACAATTTTAAAGTTCCTTTGCATAAGTACAGGAAACGGAAGATTTCTGCCGCCCAGCAAGGTTGGCCTCCTCCCAAGAGACCTCCTGTCCATCGTCAAGCCGGACCAGCTCCTCAGGACCTACGACCTGCTGCACGACGGATGCCCACACGGTCAACGAACCCCTTTACTAGGACTGCGACCATCAATAGAGGTTCCACGGATTGGACAGACTGGTGCAAGGAAGTTGCTGCATTCATGAGGAACAAGTCTTGTATCAATTCTCTTATTCTAACTCCCACCCTTTAATAAAACCGAACCAAATTGGTTTGCAGTTCCCCATTGTATATACTGTGTAAACATTTTGAGGGGAAGGGGTGAGCCACTGGAAAAAAAACGGCATACTGTTGTTTCATAAATTTTTGAAGCGGACATGTAGTGACTAGAAAAAAAAAATTCATACTGCATAATATACCAATTAACCACTAATGTACTAACTTCACAAAACATGACACATGTGCATTATAAATTGGGGGAGAGCAGATACAGACAAGAAATGTCATGCTGTGCAATTGTGTTGTCACTTTTAATTAAAATAGATATTTTAGGGCGCAGTTGGCCAGCCCAGTATCCGCAACTCTACAAATCCACTGTTTGATGGTGTCACCTGGACCCTTCGGGGTTAGTTTTGTAAAATGGTAGTGGCGTTTTTCCTCCACACAACGTGTGGAAGGTTTTTTGGCTTTGCCACCCAGACATGGGTGTATATAATTTGAAGTGGCACTCTATTTGAATTATATACAAACACAGTTTATACATGAAACAATGTTTATTGAATTCGTTGCACATATAATTGGCTTTTACAGCAATAAGCATGCGTACTACTTGTACGGAATGTATAAACACAGCTTTCAAGAACAATATATTTTTATACTCACGAACAGTAAGTCAAACCAGCAGTACTGCCACGTAAACTTCTGGCCCGCTAAGCACTAGCGCAGGATAACACCTTTTTAACCTTAACAACCTCCCCCTTTCATTAATGACGCTGCGTGGTATTTATACTAAGCGCGTATGCCGAAATTAGCATATCTGAAGCAGCTTCTTTAATTCATTCAAAAGTTCGATTCTTGTGAATCGAATCTTGTGTATACCTTACAACTTTAGTAAAAAAAAATAGATTTTTTTCAGTTTAAAGCTAGTAAAAACTCGTAAATTTTCCTAATAAATGCTAAACACAAACTGTTTAGAGACTTTACCCGCACACGAATCAGATAAAGAAAATTCATATTCAGCTATTGTTAGAGCTGATATAACAGAAATTAAACTGGCTTTAATTTTCGAATCATTTTACAAAAAAAAAATTCAAAATTTTGAGTATTTTTTTATATTCATTATAATTTCTATAAAAAGATCCTACATTAGAAAACATTAATTATCTACTACAAATAAATAATAAATGAAAATTTGCCCCCAGCACCGTCTGAATGATCTACATACAGGGAACAAAATATTCCGTAATTAGTCTTGCAACGCTTATTTGCAGGCAACGGAAAGTACCGACTTTACCTCGTCTGTGAGTTCTTAGAGAGTCGGGACAGTTTCCTGCCCTTAAAACTCACTTTATTTGCGACGGATTCCTAAAAGGGTATTTACATTATTCAAAGTATCTTATAATTTTCTAAATTGAATTGATTTTTTTTTATGCGATGAAGCAAAACGGCTGAAACTACTCATAATGTTGATTAAAATTCAAAATATTTTATTGAATTCCGACCACAATGTACGGACTTTGAATGTTTTAATGAAATCGCCAATAATAACCCGTCACAGGTAAATGAAGATATGTGAAACACCCCCTTATAAAGGGCTTATAACAGCCATACTCATTCTGCTTTTGTCTCTGGCCATAAGCTTAAGGAAATAGTGGACGTTAATATTTATTCATTTTTAGACTATTTATCTTAGAGTTACGGAATTTTGAACTTATATACATTTACTATAAATATATAGAATACCGTAAAATAAATTCCAATCTTATTAAAATTTTAAGATTTTTAAAAAATTTGAAATTTATAAACAAAATTTTAAAATACTCCTTGTGACTTAATTTTTTAGATAAGTCCTCGATTTTGCATTTTAATAACTTTAAACTGTATAACAAACAAATCTGGCTGTAATCATTTAATTCTTTGAATAGTTAATTTTTGTGAGATTTTTTTTTTCTGAATTCTATCCCGATTTTCATCAAATTTTTGCCTTTTAATAAGTTATAAACCAAATTTAATTACCTTAATTAAGTCGAGTTGTAAAATGCATACTCAGTTTCTTTCTAAACAGTATCAAGATTCTGTCTTATCAATTTCATGAATTTTGAACAAAAATTAAGTCGCATGGAGCGTTTAAAAAATCTAAAAACCTTGAAAAACATGTTTGGAGAAAAACAGATTTAAATTTTATTTCTGCACTTACCCTTTATAAATTACTTCGTACATGCTTCATAAATAATTTTTTACTTCAAAAAATGTATTTTGGTACTATTAACCTATAGATTTTTTTAATAGCACAATAAATATTACAATGAAAAGATTTGCTCAAATAAAGGTCCACCGTTCCATAAGTTTGCTACATTACGCAGGAAGCAACACATAGCACATCATTCCTCGTAATACAGGGTGTTTAAAAAATAATCATCCGAATTAAAATAATCATAACTATTCATCTATTAATCCGTTTTGATCGAATAATGTATAAGCAGAAAGAGGGAAATCTCGAGTTTCACTCAGTTGCCGACAAGTAGCGCTAACGCTCTTCCTTCAACCACTTCAGAATTTGTAAAGATGGCGACTGCACCACATAAATAATTTTGTGTTCTACTCTTTGCGAAGTGTGAGTCCGTAAGAACTGTCTAGCGTGATTTTTGTCGACAAAATCCTGGTAGATTGCAGTTCCTAGATATCACAGCATTAGGCGAAAGTATAAACAATCCCGGGTTTCCTGTGTATACAACAAAGCCGTTGAAACAGTGATGCAGACATGCTCCCAAAAGTTTGGGACGAATTTGCCTACCGTATAGACATATGTCGTGGATCCAAAAGTGGGCATATTGAGCACCTTTAATTTGGTTTGTAAAAAAACTTTATGATTAGCCATGTAACATAAAATTAATTTTAAGTTTCTTTGTTCAATGTTTTTCATAATATAATCATTTCAAATCGAGTGATTCTTTTTGAAACACGCTGTATAATAATGTAAAACATAAAACTAAAAACCTAATTGTATTCAAAAGTTATTTAGAAATTAGTGATTTATTTTTATGTTTGAAACACACTTTTGACTAATTTAGACAAATCAGGTTTGCACTTGCTACATGCTACTCTCGATACGTCATCAAAATACGAATCAGTACACCGATATCTACATACTTTCTTAGCATATTTCATTTTGGAATTGGAGGATTCACAAATATACGGGGATGCGAACAACGAGACCAGAAGGTGGAGCATTTTTGTACTGATTGTATTTTTAAAGCAATAATTTCCAAAATTATGCTTACAAAAGTACTTGCCTGGTCGTGTTGTTGTCAATTATACCACTTGACCGACAGCAACATCAGATCAAGTCCCGAAGGCTATGGGCGATGAAGGTACGGATCCTGTTTCGAATTAGCACCACAAGGGTCGGAGTCCGACTTGGCTAAATGACCAGTCACGTAATTTTGAACCGATTCAAGTGACGAGACCGGAACACTTGACCCCGCACCTCCAGAGGTAAATTTGAGAACTTGGAGGACATTCAAGCTACGCCCTATTTCACGTACCCCGACCACCATTAGTGAACACGGCGGAGGATTTGCAGCGACGAGCATCGAACCAGAGACGTTCAGATCACTGGCCTGCTGCTCTTTCCAACTGGGCCACCACGCTCTTACCTGCCTGAGAATGAGGGTGAGTGTTTCGGGTCACACATAACAGCTTGCTGTGCCGCATGCGGCCCGCTAGCCGCAATTTGATTTTCCCTGGTTTGTAACATACAGTAATTCCCCGTTACATTATTCATCACTTTTCTCTTAGACCTAGACATAAGATGATGTGTTCCTTCTTTAACAACTCGGGTAGTTTACCGAACATGCATTTATGGTTCTTTGAAGCCCAGTATAAATGGCATAAGTCAAAAACATTGATTTAAATATACCAAGTTATTGGCTTGTATGCCAAACTCAGAACAATAATTTCGATTTGAGATTTTTGTACTAAGAATTGTACTTCTGAATACAAAATTGATAGACTTAAGCCTGTTATATGAGTCAAAAGATTTTGGTTTTTTATAATCAATACTAACAAATAACTAAAAATCACTGTTTTTGACTTTTATACAAACAAAGTAGGGACAATTTTATCATTATAAAAATATAATAATTCAACTAAAAGAATTATAATTATTTTTTTATAATGATAATATTTTTCCTCTGTAAATATTTTGCATACTTTTTATCTGTCCAAGATGTATCTTTCCACATTCAAATTCCACCCTAACAACCATATACAGGGTGCGGCAGAAAGAAAGTTCCGATTTGGAACGTCAATAACAGAAATACGAAGCAAGATAGAGAAAGAAATCTTTTATAGTACCTGAGAAAATTTTTTTTAAATATTTATTATTAATTATCATTTTATTATTCTTTCTTTCTTTCTTTATTTATTTATTTATTCATCCATTCATTCATGCATGGATGAATAAATAATGCCCTCGGAACGGTATTTCTGTCGCACCCAGTATATGGAGTAGGAATCAAATCTATTAAATACAAACCCATTAAATTTCGAACCTATTAAACAAAAATCTATTAAACCGAACCTATTACAGTCCACTTAAAAATGGAACAAAAAATTTATTTTATTATAACTTAATTGTTGAGGATATAGCATTGAAATGAGTATCTAGTTTAGTGGTACTCATTTGTGTAATAAAGAACTTACATAAATGAAAATTTATATCGATAATTGACATTAATCTGTAATTAATCATTTATATATTAGTGTGGAACCAGTCACTTTAAATATGTTTTTCTTTATCGGTATGATTTCGGAATCCCAAAATTTTTTGTCACGTTTATTACATTTTCTATTTTAATTTCTCGTAATCAGGGCTATTCCTATTTTCCGATTTTTTTTCGGAATTCGCAGAAAAAGATTTAAATGACCATTTCACGGAAATGAACATGATACTTTTCTCCTCATTAATGAAATAAAATGAACAGCAATTTTTTTATTTTTTTTTACTTTCAGTTTTTTACAATTATAAAAAAAATTACTACAGTTTACCTCATTACTCAAGAGATTTCTTTATAGAAAAACAAGATTTTTAAAATATGACGTACACCGCTTTAAAATTATTTCCTTTCTGCTCATTTTTTTTATTTCCGCAAATTTCAATTTTTTTATATATCGAAAAAAAATCTTTCTCGAAAAAACAATCCTTCTTCGATTCGTATTCAGGTCAGGGATCGCTGTTTATAAGTGAGATTTCATCACAGATCTTTAAGGTTCCGTGTACTAGTCCAATTGGATTGGCTCACTTCAATGTTTACGTATGGAGAAAATGTGTCCAAGGATTGCCGACTTGCATTCAAAGGTTATTTTGAAATAAATTGTACTCCCTAATAGAGAAAGAAATTTGACACCTTTATTTAAGGGGGTCCAGGACACATTTAATTATATTTTTGTATTATCGAGTTAACCCATTAATGCCCAACATCGAATTCTTTAATTTTCTTTACCTAATTATGTTCGTACAGGTGCAAAATGAACTGAAAAAATAATAAAAAAATTCCTGCATTAAAATTTTAATTTTTATTCAAAATAATGTTACCGTCCTATAAAAAGGACGCTAGGCATGGGAGGGTACAGATTTTACACAAACGCTTCAACCCTTAGATTTTCTAAAACTAGTCCTTTTAATGTCGTTTTTAGATAAATAAACGCATGAAACTAATGGAACTCTGCGAATAAATGTATAATAAAATAAACAGAAGAAATTTAAATTGTATTTTAATCATTTAAAAGAAATCAAAACAATTTAAAAAGCTAAAAATGCCAAAAATAATAGCTTAAAAGGCACAAATTTAATAAATTATGTCTTATGTTAAATTTTACACACTTTTATATTAAAATTTACTTATAAAAAGGGCTTATTAAAATACAAAATAATGAAAAAAGCTATTCGTAATTTTTTTTACGCAATTTATAAACAAGCTATTTTGTGCGAAAGATTTCAAAACATTTATCATGCAATCCAACTAAACATTTATTGCATTTTCTTGTGGATTTTTTGCCACGGTAGGCGCATCTTATCTGTTTTGAATTCACAACGATTAAATGATCTTTTCCGCCATACCGGACATCACCAGACACTCTTTTTGAAAGTTTTTGGTTTCCCTGCAGCCAGACTGTTATTTTGTCTCTTACTGTACTTAGAAAAATATGTCTGACAGATTTCTCTTCTAAAGTGGAGGAGATCTATTCTGTTACTGTCATTAGAAGGGCATAATCTGTACAGTAGCTACTCATTTTGGATTGATGCTTCTAAGCTAAACAAAAACAGTGGCCACCACCATATTTTAGACCGTATGGAACAACGGTATTGTGCCAGATTTTGATCCATTTGATCGGTGCCTCCCATAAATTTATTATATTGAGACACAATATACGGTTGGTCAATCTCTACAAATCTTTTATCAATATTCGACCAGCGTTTGGCCTGAGCTGCAGGTTCAATACAATAATGGTTAGACGCCAAAGTAACGACACTATTGTCATTCCACCGAAGCATTTTAAAATATTTGCTGTTCTGAAAATCAAAACTTCCCCTACTCTTCTTTTTAACAGATTTAACATCGCCAAGTGGACATTTTTTAGTTCTATTAACCCGTATAGTGCCAGTCATCGGCAACTTCATTAGATGGTGGGTCCAAATAAATATCCGCTTCATGGAATGTATCATTATCAGATAATTCTGCCATTAAATCTAATGCCTCTCCACAGTCAAACTTAAAATAAAAACAAAAATATAAATAAGAGATTTAAAACTTATCGATTGCTCTTTTCAGTATATTTAGATCAAATATAATTTGGATTAAAAGACAAAATTCTTAAAATTTACTAAATTATAGACATTTAAAATACACATATTTTTAAAAAATCCAGACAATTACTTATGTACAACGTAATTTTTCTTTATTTTTTAAAATCACTAAATACAAAACACATCCTTAGATTAAAATTTTTGTATTTAAGAGGCTAATTTGGTAATACGTTCATTACATTATCAAGAGGCTAATATTTCTCTTAAATAAGAAATTTTTTTAATCATTCCTTAATCAACAGAACATTTATTTTTAAATTATTTTCATAAATAAGGAATACTCAATAATCTTTATTTATAAAAATAATTTATAACATCATTTTTCTGAAAATAAATAGTATTTTCTTTTCTCTATGGTAATGAAACATCATAAATTGTGAAAAAAAGACGCATTCCTATAGCGGAACAAGTCAGAAAAACATGTACCCATCCGTGCCTAGCGTCCTATATATAGAACGCTACGCAAAAGAAAATATAACAGTGTTAAAAAATAAATAATAATACAGAAACTGGTCACTCGGGGAGAGTTCTTTTTTGATGAGGGGTGGAACGTTAAAGCGAAAGTCAATGAGAGAGGAAGAGATCGTCACCAAACATCCCCCACTTTTCGCCAAATATCGGCATTTGTCCCAAGGAAGAGTCGAACGGGTGTTTTTCTGCCGATTGGCAATGGTTTATTGTAAGAAAAGGCAGTGTTTACAAGAAACAGATGGGGAGAAATACACATCTGCAGTTACAATAGAAAGGAAATTTTAAACACTATATTACCTATTGGAACTATTATACCTTTTGGAATATTAACTGCCGTGATGTGCTGTATAATCTTAAATGTTTAAATGCTGATTTCTGAAGTCTATTTTCCAAGGTATACATTTGCAAACAAGCAAAACATCTTTCCCATTTTTATTAACTTTTAAATTGGCCAAAAATTTGGCTAACAGAAACCAAGTTATGAGAAAATATTTCAAAGAGGGGGAAATTAAAGTTTGAAGAAAATTCTCCTTATTCAAATTGCAGAAAATGGGAAAATTTTATAGTGTTGATAAAGTTAATTGTGAATTTTCATTAGAAGAGGTCATTAGGGTAGCACACTTTAAAGGGCAGGGCCGACCTTGCCAGTTGAACCTATTTGATCTGGAAAATTAAAAATATGTCTTAACTGAAATGGCTTTAACATATGAGCTGTTATTTTTTAAAGTAGTATAAGTCCATTTTTTTCATGTATCGAGATATTTAAAGGTTTGTATTTGAATGAATTTTAAAATATTGGCAAACGTTAATCAATGCGAGTGATGTTTTTACCACTATAATATAATTGCATTAATTTCGGGATTTAATTGCATAAATTATTTAAAATTAACATGTTTTCAATAAAAAAATTCATTTTTTCAAAGTTTTGTAATTTTTAATTGCTTAAAAATGGAGTATACGTTAAATATACATTAGTTTTACATCATTATCAATATTTTTTGGGACTCTAGAACCAATAGTTTTGCTACAGTCTTGCGCGCAATGGATGCTAGCCAAAACACAATTTTAAAATTTTCATGAAAATTAAAAATTAATTAAAACACCAGTTGTAGAACATTGAAATAATTATTCTATATAGAACATATATTAAGCTTTCAGTGGCAAAAAATTCATGTATTTATGTTTTATAGGGAATGAGAAATAAAACTAAATGTGACAAGATGCTAAATTCCATCTTCAGTAAAAAAGTAAGACTCCTGAGACCCCTTAAATGAAAACAAAATTACCGAAAAAGATCGCGTCTCCTTTGGCGAAAGAAAAAATAACAGTTGCAAAACCCAAATACCCTGAAATCTGTATCTATAATAATAAATTTTTGTATGATCCTGTATTTATAAAAATAAACATGATGCTAAATTTTATTGAGGTTTTCTGAAACTCCCTTACATTACTTCGGGAAATAGTAAGTACTACGATGCAGGGTAAAAAGTCCCAAAATATGTTGATTGCATGAAAATGGAAATCAAAACATGCGATGGTTTTCTTAAGCCTAAATAGTTAAAAGCTTCATAATTTTCTTAATGCCTAAAGAGTGATAAATACTTTCCGCGGGAAATGGTACTGGGGTGTTGATTATCCCCGACCCCTCATTTTGAGAATCGACCTCCCAGAGGCAGCAACCTTAAAACCGGTCTCAGGTCTCTTCTGAAGGGAGGTCTGCAGTGTTTTTTGTCTCGTAGGGGGGAAGTCGAGAAATGCGCCACAGTGAAGTGGTCATTGAGGCTAACCGTTTTGCACGCGTATCTTGGAATGTGCTGATATGAAGAAAGCACTTAAAAAGCAGACAAAAAGGGGATTTTTGTTGAATGCAGCAGGGGATGTATCCATATTTACATGATGAGAGGCGTTCTTAGGGGAACAATCCTCAGATGGCGAATGGTTTTCACAGGGTAGTATATATACGGTATATAAAAAAATAATAAATGTAACGACAGTTTCCAGCAGCTTTAAACTGTGTTTGTTTGATACTTTATCGCTTTTCCCATTGCTTACAACCAACATTCTTTGCATTTTTCATTACTATGGCGTCTACTTTCTGGTAACACTAGAAATTCAGTTCCCAGTATCCTAGGCTGGAGGACAATACTGTGCTATCTGAAGTGCTCTTAAGTACGAGGGACCGAGCAGACGCAATTGAATAACAGACGAACTAATGTCCCTCAAGCTTCCTGCTACGTGGTTCTTATAAATAGTTCTCCACTATCATTCTGTACGTCAGAGGGCAAACCATCATAAGTGACTTTTGTTCATTTTAGATATTTTTGTTGGAAGTGACTGCCTTTGGATGGAGCTTCTTTGAGGAAACCTGTCCTACATTCAAAACAAAATGTAGGGTGAAATATAGACTTATAAACTATCGCATATGTAAGTCCTGGTGAGAAGTAAACAAACAAAAAGATCTCCTGAAAAATAGGTAAATTCATTGAAGAAAATTCACTTATAATGACCTTTGACGTGCAGAATTAAACTTAATTAAATATATTTATGAAGCTAGACTCGGAAAAGGTGTTGGGGAGACATCATGGAGAACTATCCATTGCCCGATCGCCCCAGAGATGGGGCTGTGGCTTTCTGACTGATTACAGGACACGATTGCCTTGCTGCTCAACTTATTCGACTTAAAATCAAGTAGTTCCTCATGTCCTCTGCAGATACAGTGAATTGATAAATGTTGTACACATCCTCGCCTGCCTGGCTTTGACTGAGAAAACTGCCTCCATAGGTTATTAGCGGGATGGAGATAAATTGTTAACTTTATAGTTTAAATTTTACTTCTTTAGTAAAGTTCAATTTAATAGCTATATTTGATCGTATCACATTTCCTGTATCGTTTAATAAATATTGTGATTGAGGATGTTTTTCCAAAAACGACATACACGTTATATTTCGAAATTCTACCAGTATAACGTGAAATTTGTTGGTTTCTTGTAATGCAATCACCAAATGGGTGAACTAACATTGCTCCCTGGAACCGCCTAAGTTTAGACAGACCAGCCCCATAAGCAAACACTTATGGGTTCATACCCTCGTCACCTCTACTTACCCCATAGAGGGACTTTTCAGCCTACATATTTAGCGTTTCCATATCCTGTGTATACACTATGTTATTCAGCGGCGCTAGTCGGGATTTTAAACAAGAACCCTCATGTGCGAACCATTAGGCTGCCATGGGCCCGTGACTAAGGATGTTAGTCCATTAAGGAGACCGTCGATATTTATTTGAGCAAATATTTTTATAGTAATATTGATTATGTATTTTAAATATATATATATATATATATATATATATATATATATATGAATAATAGTACAAGAATAGTTTTTTTCAAGTAAAAAATCATTTATGAAGCTTCCATGGAAAAAGTAATAAAGGTAAGTGAAGTAATAAACTGAAAATCTGTTTTTCTGAAAGCAGATTTTTCAAGGTTTTTAGAATTTTATATGCTCAATGCCACTTAATTTTTCTTTAAAATTCATGAAATTGACAAGGAAGAATCCTAATACTGTTTACAAAGAAACTGGGTATGAATTTTACAATTCGACTTAAATAAAAGTAATTAAATTTGATTTTAAACTTATTAAAAGGCAAAATTTTTATGAAAATCAGGATGGAATTGAGAAAAAAAATTTACTATTGAAGGGATTAAATAATTGATACCCAGATTTCTTTGCAATACAGTATTATATAATTAAAATGCAAAGTCGAGGAAATATCTCAAAAATTGTGTCGCAAAGGACATTTTAAAATTTTGATTATAAATTTTGAATTTTTTTAAAAAACTTAAAATTATAAGATTGAAAATATCTGTTAAGTACTCTATATACTTATAGTGAAATGTATATAGGTACAAAATTTCATATGTCTATCATAAAAAGTAAAAAAAAAAATCCTCCATTCCCTTGATCCTGCTGTTATGGAAAAAATTTTAAAAAATCAGTTACATTTCATTTAGAAACTGAAGAGAAGTAATAATGGTCATTACTTCTCTTGATATTAGATGATATTATTTTTGTCCAATTGATCTCTTTACAATTTTCTTCATTCGATGAATATGAATATGCTGCATGAATAAATATATCATATACTTTCCAAATGTCAGTATACTTATTTTCATTACTCTTGCCCCAAAGTATAGATTGCGAGTCTAGACTTGTACTTGAATCTTGACCTCTAAAGCATGGCGGAAGGCAAAAAAATCGCATTTCCTAAGCTTTCGGTCAGCACTATACCTAATGAACTACTCCGGGGATTGGGAAAAAAGTCTTATTTACAGTGCAATTGCGCCACATATTTTTATCCTCTCCTAGAGACGCCAATGATGCTGGCTAGATATCCAATATCCTCATTTCTCCCGGACAAAGTAGTGAAAATTTTCTAGGGTTCAAACTCGTATCATCAAACATCTAAGCCTGTTCTCCACCATTCTATTTATTCCAGCGACGAGAGGGTCATTACTTCCAATAACCCCCTTACCTTCTATGTTATTTTGAACTGCTTCTGCTTTTCAACGAAATATTATTTCAAATTTCTTTCCTCACAACTTTACCCCTTTTCTAAAAGGAGTATTTTCATCTCAATTCCAAGTAATTGTATTTTCTAACGTTGCTAACTATACTACCTGTATCTTAATAGAACATTTGAAACATAGCAGGGCAATTAGAATTCGATACTGTATGTCCAGAAGAAGGACACTTTTGTCTGACCCATTGAGTTTGTGTTAATTTTAATAAATCATCCCCATAGAAACGCAAGTATGCTGTATCAAAGCAGGATATTATGCAGCAGGTTCCCCATATTATTTTTAAATAAAAAATATACAATGCATTTGGGAATTCGGATTAGAGACAATCACATCTAAAATGCTCACAGTCTAGATAAAGAACTGAAGGAACAAGTTAAAAGCAAGCAACCATTCTCGACTTTTACTATGTATTTTAATATTATCACGTAGAAGTAAGATATATACTGAATAAACCAACACGTTGTTACGATCAAAGAAGTTTTTTAGAATGATCACACTAATGAACTGTCCTCAGCCTGACAGAATTGTCTTATATACAACTTAAGAATTTTCTATAAATAAGGTAAATTAGCATAACAAATTAATAATAAACAGGAACTTTCTCAAAATTTTGAGAAAGGTAACATAAATTAGAACTGAAAGCAAAATCAGAAGTTACTGGCTGGATTCGAACCGACAATCTATCGGTCAGCAGTCAACTACTTAAACCATTTGGCCATGATTCTATTTGCACTTTCCTTCGGAATGTTGTAATATGTTGAGTGTTATATTTGTATATTTGGCCAGCTTATTGTTGTCAACAATATAATACCATTATTTTGGTGTTTGGATTGTTGCCAGAAAAAAACAGTGGTTAAGTAATTAACATGGGAACATTAAATTTACACGTTGACTAAATAAAAGCTCTGTATATATAATTTATGTCATTACATTCAATTCATTTCAGAAAATAAAATTTATCATACACATATTTATTTCTATAATCTAATCTGTTACGAAAATCACCCTCACGGTGATTAAATCAGCAATGCTTTGATTAGATTTACAAGATTTACATCGTAAAACTAACTGACGAATTTTCATTGTTCTTCAATAGTAAATTTTTTTCACATTCTGTATATAAATACAGAAGGTCTTTCGCACTTTATGGAAAGGATTTTGATAGTTAAGTTTTATGTATAAATGTCGTTTTTTTTTGGCGATTTGATTCCATCTGATAGGAATGGTTGTTGACAATAGCTCTAGTTTGAATTTTCCATGAAAGTAAAGTTTTTATTAGTACTGTCATATCAGTTTTACCTCATTCCTCTTGGACCGTTTATGGAAGTCCGTCCAGTGTTCTTGGATGCTGGTTTCTTAAGACTGGTTTTAATAAACCGAAAGAGCAAAAGTCCATTGGAGAAGAGTCAGGTAATTGTATAGATGTTTCATTAAATGGGATACATTTTATTCCTGTTTTTATCCTTTCTTTGCTAAATAAACGGCAATTGATTTAGACGTGTGACTAGAGACTTTATCCATATGAAGCTCAAATTCATCAATGTCCTTTCCGTATAAGGCTGGAATTTCTTCTTCAAAATTTGATTCTAAAATATTCTGCTGATAGTAGAGCGAATTAATTTAGGCTTTAGTTCAGACTTTTTTAATTTTTAATTTACGGTTGTAACAAAATCCTTCAACTATCAAAAATCCCTTTGGGAACTTTTCTGTACATTGCCCGAAGGCATTTCCTATGGTCATTCCCATCAGTTGAGCAATAGAAAATTGATTTTTTTTTACAGTCCCTTAAATACACCCATGCCTCATCGAGTGTTACCACAAATTTCCATTTTACTGCATCTAGGTGTTTTTCATATAATTTACTTCAATTTATTCTTCTTTCAGCAATATGCTTTAGAAAAACCAGATGAACTTCAGGTTTATACATCTTTTTTAACTTCAAATCATAAAGAATGATTTTATACAGTGTCAGAAGGAATTCCTAGTTTTGATTCAATGGATCTTTGAGTCGGCGGAATTTCTTTTAGGAATAGAGACTTCACTTTCTTGATATTCACTTGCGTTTGATCAGTCTTAGGATGAGGTTCTGCGGTCATGTTTTCATTTATACTTTCAGTTAGACTTTTTTCCTTACAAATTTAATATATTATAAATTTCCTTTTTGAAATTGCCATAACCGCTATTTTTACACCGCTTTATAATTTGTTGATACCAGTATTTCTCCTCGGAAAGCGCAGTTATGTAACCTTCGTGTCATTTATCAATTTTAGGAGCCATTTTCAGAATAAATCTTTTATTTTACATTCCATTGAAAACAAAACAGTAGCAGACGATTATTCTGAAGTTGCCAATTTTTTTTCTCAAAATGCAAACTCCAAAAATAAATTACAACATCGTTTCCATAGAGTTCGACCAACCTCCTGTACAGGAGTTATATTAATTTTTGTTTCTATCTATCTTCTCCTGTAATATTAACCCCGAAAAATCAATCAATTCGAGTGGTTTCACTTATTTTCTTCAATTTGTTAAAATGGTTTGTAATAAAACTTAATAGACTGTAATCTCAAAAAACAACACACATTAGATTAATAAAGTTTGACTCCGGCCACATCTCTATGACCAGTTTTAGTGATTACAAGAAAGAAACAGCTGCAGAAAATACTTCCCGTAAAACGTATTGAAGATAGAAGTTACGGTTTCCCAGATAAAATAAAAGAAACAATATCATAGAAAAAGAATGATGTTATGCCATATCATAAAACCATAATCTATAGTTGTAAATTTTCAAGGAATGCAGTTTTTATTTATATAAATAAAAAGGGTAAGAGAAAACAAGATAGTGTGCTTGGGAGGAAAGAAATTGAGACAAAGGAATATCATGTTTTCTTGTCCGAAATGCATATTGTATTTCACAAATGTTACTTTGTAAAGATATATTACGAGAAGTTTTGAAATTAATACTTGAGGCCTAAAAATACATGCAAAAACAAGACACGCCATGAGAAATGTCTGATTAAAATATGATAGGATAAAATATTTTTTTTAATATTTCCGAAATTATATAATTGATTTTTTTCGATATGAAATTTTAAAGAACTAATATTAAATAGAAAAAGACAGTTACCCGCAATAAAAGGATTACCTATAGGTATTGAAAAATATTTCAAACTATAGTATTTTCTTAAGTTTCTTGATCCATGATTGTTTATATACTTTCCACTCTGTCTATCAAAAAACTGTTAATAAATAAAACTTGATTTATAAATTCTTTTTAAAATGTGTATAATACTGATAGCGTTCTTCTCTTTAGCTGTACTATAACTCCGAAAATATGATAAAGAATTAATTGAATGATGTTGTTGTCTTATGCCCTTTGCCTAGACCAGGCCAAGTCAAAAATGGTTACTTGCGGAGAAATTTGGCTTCGATTTATAATGAAACCACAAGGTTTTATGTCCGACTTAGCCAAGTGCCATCTTCATTTTGATAAAACACCACCAGGATACGAACCCTCACATCTAGCAAGCTCGTACATTCCCACTCTGGTCCCATGGAAGGACTTTCCGGCCTACGGATTGAACGTGTCCATAACCGGCGTAGACACTAAGGCATCCGATGTCGCCTGTCCGGTTCGATATGAGCGCCCTCCGAACCCTAACGTGCCAACTCTAGGATGCCTAGGGTCCATTTGATTGAGTAAATGGGCTCAGTGGGTCGATAATTAAACGAGTACTAACAATCTAGCTTTTTCCACTAGGTTTTGAAATTTTCATCATGCGGGTGGCGCCCGTTATTGGAGACGCAGTGCCGAATCCGTTCTCTAAAGTTTTCTATCACTATGTTGGCTATCTCCGGGGGAATAACTGCATCTTCCTCGCGAATAGCTCATGGACGTGTTGCACATTTTCAACAGTTTTCTAATGATGTTGTTGTTGCTAATGCCCCCTGGTTGGAGGTTCCATTCGCCAGGTCCTAATAAGCTATTGGGCTGAAAGGGATGGCTCCTGCTTTTGAATTAGCACCACAAGGGTCGGTGTCCGACTTGGGTAAATGGCCGGTACCGTAATTTTGAACCGAGTCAAGTGACGAGACCGGAACACTTGACCCCGCACCTCCAGAGGTAAATTTGGGAATTTTGAGGACATTGCAGCCACGACCTATTTTACGTACCCCGGCCACAATTATTGAACACGGCGGTGGATTTGAAGTGAACCAGGAACTTTCAGATCACGGTCCCGCTGCTCTTGTCAGTGTTCTAGAGTTCCAAGGACGACCATTTGGTTTCCTTGGTAATGCAGGCACACTCATATTTGCAACCCATTGCAAGATTGTTTTTTGAACAGGAACGGCATAATATTAATAGAGAGAGTCCTTAATATTATATGTGTCGTGGTTACAGCATCGTTTTTTTCTAAAAAATGCCTCGATAACGAAACCGTGATGTTCAACGGGTAAACTCATGGTGTCTGCTGACAACTAGAAAAGCCGCCCGAATTGTTACCACATTCCGAGCTGCTCTACCCCCACCACCCACTCCTGCGATGCATGCCGATGTCTGCCTCACTGTTCCTGTCAGTATATGATAGTACAACAGTGAAAGCGAAATAACTTCGTCCTTTAACTTTACAAACATCTGGTTTATTATGAGACCATGTATAGGTATGTTTACACGGAGCTGTAGCTAGGTCCATCTTGGGTCATCTCTCCTCATTTATTCCCGCAATTTCGTTGAGGCTGACCGCTCTATGGGCTCCCTTGGTAGGTTATTCTCTCATAGTCATCTCTGCTAGGATATCTCTCTCTCTCAGCTCTCATCCGCTATCCGCACGGGAGCTCAACATGAGCTCAACAGAAAAGTGGTGCTGGCTACATCTGAGCCACTGTCTCGGATGCCGATTTTGCTGTAGATGAAAGAACTAATCCATAAGTGAGAGAGAAAGAACGAATAAAAGGGATTGTAGGATAGAGGGTGACCGGTCGATCCACGAGCTTATACAACACTGAAATGTTCAGAGGAGCTTCTGTCATTTTGCTAGGAGAAAGGTTGGGGATAGGAGCTAGGAGAAAATTTAAGTTCACGAACACAAATATTTTTTGCCGTAGCAAGCTACGTATCATTTTAGTGAGCTTTACAGATATTTTTACTGTGCAAGCACATATTTTTAATATTTAATATTTTTTCATGTATTTTCTTTTTTTACCTTCTCGTTTCTTTCGTTCTTTCTATGTTTCTTTTTATACCTTGTACCGCGCTCGTTCTCACGCTGTGAGGCACACCGTCCGTCCCCGAGTTCCAGGGATTTCCCCTTTACCCTCGCACCTCTCGATTTTCTTTTCACCCCACGCCTGTCAAGAAGTCTCTGTTCACCTCCTTCGTCGTCCTGATAACTATCTCATTAAGGCGACAATGGAACAAGAAAATTGTTTTTTTTATTTATCAACCAATTGATATGAAATTTTGTATACTTACACAGTGTTGTTTAGAAATGAAAATTCTAAATAAATAAAAAAATCAGAATGCAATTAAGATATTAATTAAAATTAGTTTGTTTATTTCTCTATTTAAAAATGCTCTATGCGCATAAATTTTTGTCTCAGATATCTAATTTTCTTTCTTAAGCTAGCTTTATATAGTTATAATTAAAGTTACTAGCAATATTTGATTGTCAGTCATTTATAAAAACTAGAAAAGAAATCGATAAAAATAGGTCATTTTATGCAAAATTTTATAAAAATTGTTGCTTTGATTGTAAAAATTTTAAGTTGTTTTAAAATAGTATAATGAATTTATTAGTAAGTTTTATTCTAACATAGATAAATAATCATTTTATGAAATTTTCTGAAAATTCAAGAAAACATATGACTCATGGAACATTCTGAACTTACCGAAACGACATGAAAACTTGTGTTGAGAAAATAGCATTTAAAGTTTTAATTTAGCGTAACATTTCCATTGTTTACGTTTGAAAAAATACTTAACTCGGTTAATAATGATAGGATAAACATACTTTTTTTAAATATAAAGCTGATAAGTTGCAGAATCATTTTCTGAAAGAAAAAAAATCTTTTAGGGGGACTTATTTTTGTCAATCTGAAGGTCCATTGTCGCCTTAACGGTGTTTGGGCACTTCCGATCTTGTGTGTAGCAAGACTGCAATAGAATTCTGGCATTTTTCTGCATCACGGGGATTCTTCCTTGCCTGCACTGTTTGACAACAGCAAGTCTAGAGTATTGTCTCAAACTACAAGTGGGCTTCCTTCGCAACGTTCTGCTGAAACGTCCTGCAAAAATACTGAACGAAGCCGTACCCAGGCTCTCACCTCTGACAAACTCTCTTACCAGTGACGTTCGGAAACCTGGGAGTCCATTCTGTCGCACCCTGTAGAAGTCGTTTTTCTGACAAGCCTACGCTAGTTCTCGACGCTCATGGGTGTGGGACGATCTGCTACAGAGATATAACACCTAACAAAAATAGAATTTAAAAAAGAAATACAATTACTTCATCAACCCTAATTGAGAACTTTAAGGACAGCAAATAATTGTAAAAATTTTCATAAATTTTAAATGAGATTATTGAAATGGAAATTTAATGTTGATCATAAAGGTGAAATAATAATGCAACAAAATGTATCTGCGAGGTTTTTATTGCAAAAAAAAGTGATAATTATGCAATCAAATGATATTTTAGCCTGTTTAAAAGCTTTAAGGACACCCCTAATTTTTATAGAAATGTTACTTAAAACTATTATTGATCTGCACGTTAAATACTCTTGCGTGTAGTGATTTTTCTGAAGTTTTCTATTAAGAGTTTTGTCAATTTTATAATGATGCCAAAAGTAAGTAAACTGACTGAATATGAATAAGGTGTTGTTGAATTTTTTTTGAATTGTCAGGAATGAGTTCTCGATCTATTGAAAAAAAGATAGGAAGATCTAAAACTGTCATCAACAATATTTTAAGGTTAAAAGACGAGTACGGAAAAAATTCAGCTGGAGGCAGACCAAAAGCCTTGTCACCCAGGGATGAAAGGAGGGTTTTGAAGTTAGCGTCAACTGGAAAATGCTCAAGTAAAGAAATTTTACGAACAACTGGGTTCGATCTGTGCAAGAAAACAATCTGCAGCACAATTAATAGATCTGGGAATTTCCAATACACAGGAAAATTGTGTAAACCATCTTTACTGACTAGACACAGAATCAAGCGTTTACAGTTTGCAAGACAAGTGATGACTTGGGACGACTAATGGATGCATGTTACTTTCTCCCATGCAAAAAATGAAACTTAGTTGATCCTGATGGTTCGAAGTATTATTGGCATTATTTGAGAAAAGAAGAAGAAATTTTCTCAATCCTTCAATTTGGTGGCGTATCCATTATGGAATGGGGCTGCTTTACGTTTAACGGCATTTACGTTTAACTACATTTAACCCCTCCTCTCCCCCACCAATAGTGATGGGAGGCTGTACTTGCACTTAAACGGCATCGGAAGGGCCCTATTCCTCTCAGCGACACAAAAAACTATGGATTCCACACTACTCTCGGTAATTTTGGACATTTTATTTCTATTCCTTCTCCCCCCAATGGTGTTGGAAGGCTGAACTTGCATTTAAACGGTATCGAGAGTATTCCTATTCGCCGCACCGAACCCGAAAACTATGGATTCGATATTATTCACGCTCATTTTGGACATTTTATATTCACATCTTCTTATCCCCGCCCCACCCAACAATGCTGATGGGGGGGGGAGGTGTGCACTCTCACTTAAATGGCATCGAAAGTGCCCTTATTCATCTCAGCGACATCAAAAATTATGGATTCGATACTACACTCTGTCATTATGGACATTTTATATTCCCCCTTCTTCCCCTTCTCCCATGCTGAGGGGTGATGAACTTGCACTTAAATAGCACCGGGAGTATCACTATTCATCTCTGACCTCGAAAACTATTGATTCGACACTACTCTCGGTCATTTTGAGCATTTAATTTTTACCTCTTCTTCCCCCTCCCCCCTAATGGTGGTAGGAGGCTGTAATTGCATTTAAACGTCATCGGGAGTGTCCCTATTCGTCGCAGAGAACTTGAAAACTACGGATTCGACACTATTCTTGGTCATTTTGAATATTTATATTCACCCCTTCTACCCTCCTCCTTCCCCCTAATGCTGATGAGCGGGGCTTAACGTGTACATAGACGGTATCGGGAGTGTCACTATTAATCTCAGCGACCACGGAAACTATGGATTCGACACTAATATCAGTCGTTTTCGATTATTTTTACATGTGCCCCCTGCCCCCCCTATGGGTGCTAGGGATGTCTTACCACCACCCCACCCCCCACAGAGTTTCTTTCCAGATTGTAAGTGATATGTGTACCAAGTTTGGTTGAAATTTCTTCAGGAATTCCAGACTGATGCTGGGACGAACGAACGAACGAAAGAGAGAGAGAACGAACACACACACACACCTTTATATATATATATATAGGTTTGAGGTCATTAAAAGCAATGGTGGGTGCACATCATATTAATATTTGTTTCTTCATTACTGTATTGTTTTTAATTTCCTGTCCTTAAAGTTTTTACACAGGAGGAAATAGTTTTTTGTATAATTATTTTATTTTCGTAATAAAATACATAGAGATAAAATTTGTTGACTTTTTTATTAGCTTTTCAACTTTATGATACACATTATAGTATACTTTGTTTTCATCCGATTTCAAATTTATGAAAAAAAATTAAATTTTTTGCTGTCCTAAAGTTTTCATACGCACTGCATATTACAAATTACATAATTGTTAGCACAAAAAAACATTGCTAAAATAATTTTTCCTCTAAAGACAAATTTAATTACAACATAAAACCACTTAATTTAAAACCTTAATAAATAGTAAATAAAAGTTCTGCAAATATTTGTACATTATTTCAACAATACGTTATTTTAACAATAACAATGAGATTATTCAGTCCTACTTTCTCGTGTGTGGTCTTTCTATCAAATGCGAGTATATAATATTTTCTTCGTCCTTTTTTTTCCAAATATTTTAATAAAATTCCATACTCCTTTTCAAAACAATGCATCCTGTTACTCCATTATAAACGAAATATATCTGAATATCAAGAAAAATAATCATATGTTGTGCTCCTGCTTTATAGAAACAGATAAAAAATACTGCCCACGGATAGAATTTTAATCACTAGGGTATAAGAAATTCTGATCTGATTCTATGCATATGGATCTTCGGAGATTTGCCAAAATTTATTCTAGGGATATTTATATTCTATGTAAATATTTAGGTCATGAAATGTCATCTTTCGGGAAATAGTACCCACAAAATACACAATACGTAAGTTATGATATCCATTTTTATTGTAATTCGAGATAAGATATAGCTAGAAAATATGGATGCAAATTTTGTATATTCCACCTTTAGTTTTTTTCAGTAATAATATAACAGGATTAAGAGACTGCGGTAGTAACCAAATGTGAAAATGTAACTACTAGTATAGACTAGTGTTACTTTAGTAGACTAGTAATTGTATAGAACTTTTACTAGTGTTTTTTTTAAATCAATGGAATTTTTATATCATTTTATTAGTCTTTTGTATTTATATATTAAATTTCATTCATAAAATATAAAACGATTTGTTGATAAATAATACTATAAATAATACTTCTCCCCCCATCTGCGTCGTTCGATTGCGCTTAAATGGTAGTCATTTGCATATCCCAGAATGTTATTTCTTTCATGCGAATTTGACGTATGTATCATCCTTCCTTCATGGTGTTGCAATTTTAATAGCCAAAAGTGTACCTGTAAAGTTTACTTTTGTTCATGAAAATAATTACAAATATATTTTGAAATAAAATGAAATTCCACGCTTATTCATTATATACACTGAAGTGCCACTGAATTAGGGATAGCAAAGCCTATACAAATTGTGTAGCGCTGCGCATCATGTATGCTCAAGTGAGGGCGCTGTGGTAACTGCATATATAGCGCGTACTGTGGTTGTTCTGAATTAGTTGTTGGAATTGCCAGTATGGGTAAACTGCCTGATTTAGACGCCTTCGATCGCGGACAAATAGTAAGTGCGCGACGCATGGGCCATTCAATTTCCGCAATCGTCAGACAGCTAGGATTTTCAAGGTCAACAGTGTCAAGAGTATACCAAGAATACATGGATGGTGGAAAAAAAACTAGCGATCGGGCAAAGTGCAAAGGACAATTAGCCTTGACAGTGCGTGGTGCGAGACGGCTCAGACGTATTGTACGTAGCCAGCGAAGCCAAACATTAGATCAAATTACCACCCAGTTTAATGACGGTGCCACTCGTACAGTCAGTAAACGGACTGTGCAACACTCGCTTCACCGTATGGGTTTCAGGAGCCGTCGACCTACGAGAGTACCATAGCTCTATACTCGCCATCGGGCTGCAGGTCTTGCCTGGGCAAGAGAGCACAGAGACTGGAGTGTAGAGGACTGGAAACGAGTAGCATGGAGTGATGAGTCTCGATTCCTACTACTTAACGCCGACGGGAGGCTGAGAATATGGCGTCAGGCTCATGAAGCCATGGGTCCTGCATGCCTGGATGGAACTAAAAAGGGCATGGTGGCTCAATCATTGTCTGGGGTGTTTTTTCGTGGCACAGTTTGGTATCTTTCGTGCGTGTACCAACTTCCCTCAATGCAATTCGGTGCGTAGAGTTGCTGGGTGATCACCTCCATCCGTTTATACCGTTCTGTTATCCGCACGGTAATGGAGTTTTCCAGCAAGACAACTGTACCTCTCACAAGTCCCGGTTGGCTACTGACTGGTTGGATGAGCATTCCTCTGACTTCTGTGTCATGAATTGGCCACTTAGAAGCCCAGGCTTAAATTCTATTGAGCATCTTTGGGATGTTTTGGAACAAGGCGTGAAAGGCCATCACACAGCACCAAAGAACCTTACTGAATTATGGACAGCTTTAGCCAATATTTGGCAAGCCATTCCCGTGGAATGTTTCCAGAAACTTGTTGAATCTATACCTCGTCGTGTGGCAGCCGTTATCAAGGCCAGAGGAGGCCCAACTCGTTACTAGGTAGGTATCCCTAATTCAGTGGCACTTCAGTGTATATTGACGTAACAGGAGACTTATGATCCACATTTTCATTCAAGCATATACAAAGTTAATGTAAAAAAAAGAAAATTAAAATCGTAAAAATGGAATTATTTTAGATGGCGGAAATAATTTTTTAGATACATCGTTTAGAGTTTTATATTGCAAGATAAAATTGTTTCATGAGATTTTCCCTTTATATGTGATCTTTTTTTCCCGTTCTTTCGTAATCATACGTAGTTATAGAATTTTAAATTTAATCTATTTCTATGGGCATAAAAAAGATTGGGAAGCGGGAAGACCTCCCTAGGAGACCTATCTTTTACCTAAGAGAGGTAAGATTAAAGATAGTAAAGGTCTTTGTAATAATTAAGTATTTTTTTTCGTTATACAGTACAGAAAAATCAAGAGATGATTACATTATCTTTATATTTACTATAAAACATTAATGGAGCGTGCTATCATGTCTTGTTCTCACTCCTAATGTTTTACTATGTTAAATATAAATAAAATTTTATGTATTAAATTACAAAAAAAATTCAAGGAAAACAGCCAATAGATAAAAATCTTAAATTGAGAAAACCAATAAAATAGATGTTTTTATTTTTACTAATTTTTATTGATGTTCAAAGAATTAACACGTTTTCAATAAAAGTGGTATAACTGGGGGTGTTTTAGAAAGTGTCATTTACATAAATACAGGTTATAGGGTGTTAAGTATGGGCCTGAATCCATAACTATTCCTTTCTTTTAAATAAATCTATATAGATGTGAAATAAATGGGTAGGGCTCATTTTATTCACATTATGTACATATCTGAATATACCACGTTTTGATACATATAACTCATTTTATTGTGACGTGGGACAAATTACACTTTTCGTATGCGCTTCATGGTAGTTTAACATGTTAGCATTTTTCTTTTGTTTGCATTGCTATATATATATATATATATATATATATATATATATATATATATATATATATATATATATATATATATATATATATATATATATATATATATATATCAAAACGATTGCTTAAGTTCACCTAATCACAGGTTATTAATTTTTTCTTAATTTTTATAGTTACCCTTAGGAGAACTCTATTTTGGGAAAGTTTGTGTAATATTTTGTCCGTTACAGAACTGACAACTTGCGGTTAGAGGGCGAATATATTGCATGGGAATGTGAGGGAAAGAAACTTAATTATTGCTGATCTAAAGTTAGAATGAAGAAAGATGTTATAATTTCGTAGTTTCCAAGAATTTCTTTAGCAGATACGAGAATCTCATGGTGTAGGCAAAACCTATGTGCTCTGGATCCTAGAACGTGAATATGGTGAACGATGGCCGAAATAGTATGATAAAAGTTTTTGATATGTTAAATTGTGTTTATTTCGTGAAGAATCCACACCCCTAACCAGAGATGACGACAGTTCACTTAAACTTTATGGAAAAATTTTAATTTAGTTTACGCGATTTAATATTAACGAGATATATACATGAAGAGCGTAGTATTTCGCCTGCCATATTAAAATTGTGGCAGTCATTGTAATCCGGTGGCGTAGTGAGAAGCAATCCAGTATTCAGTGAACACGCATCAGTTCGATTTAACCATATTTATTTCTTCATCCGATTACGACCACTGTTCCAAGTAGCGCACATTTTAGCGCTCGCTATTTTCAAGAAAGTGCCGCGACGCTGAGCTGAACGCCCGCAAGTAACGCGTTCCCAATTTAATCTGCGTAATTCTATGTTCTCATCAGCGCGGCCCCCATTTATGGCGCATGCGCAAAGCACAATCTGAAAAATTCTAGAATATTTTTCTGTTTACCTAAGCATTAATTTTCGCGCCAAACCCGGTATATCTAAAATAGATTCCCTCGACGGAACTTCAATTCATTTTCGAGAATCGAGGTCATCTATTTTCGACGGGGAAAAACCCTTTTTCCAACGCGTTTTGCCAATGATTTTAATGTTAAATTTGATTATTCTGAGGCCCCCCTGTAAATTGCTTAATTACTATTTAATTCTATTACTATTTCTAATTAATTTTTAACATATTATATATGTATTATCAATTTAAGCTTAATTTTCTTTCTCTGTTCATAACTTAACGTTCTCCCGTTTACTTGGGATTATAACATAGTTTTTGGGGATAATATACGTATATAGTATTTTAAAATAGATACAGAATTTTATCAAACTTTCGAAATACGTAAGGAATGTCGCTATGCATTTTTCTGGAAATATACAATCATGCTTTATATTAACTATTTGTGCTTTTAAGTATCATAACAGTAGTTCTTTTAGGATAGATTTTAAAATTTTCTGTTAAAAGATATTCCATTTTATTTCAATTAGTTAATATCTTTTTTAATACTAAATTATTACAGTGACTGCTATCAATATTATGAAATGCAATAACAGCAAAACGGTGCCCCGATCATCTCCTAACAGGACAGTGAATCATCTGCATATGCACTTTTATTAATATACAGCGCATTAAGCTTATCTATATCTATACTTATATATAAAGAGAGAGCGATTTGATACGTGGAGGGTAATCTTCAGAACCACTGTACCTATTTGAAAAATTCTTTCACTGTTTGAAAGGTACATTATTCCAGATGGACATAGGCTATATATTATGTATTTCGAATCAGTAGAAATAAAGTTAGGAGCTTAATCCTAACAATCTCCATTGTTACCGCTACTGTACTCTATCTCTTTTTGTGCCGAAGTCTTCAACGATCCTTAGCGTGGTGCTATCTATACTTATATATAAAGAGAGAGCAATTTTATACGTGGAGGGTAATCTTCAGATCCACTGTACCTATTTGAAAAATTCTTTCATTGTTTGAAAGGTACATTATTCCAGATGGACATAGGCTATATATTATGTATATCTGATCAGTAGAAATAAACTTAGGAGCTTAATCCTAACAATCTACATTGTTTCCGCTACTGTCTTCTACCGCTTTTTGATCCGAAGATTTCAACGATCGTTATCGTGGTGCTATCGTGGTGGGCTTCTGTTTTGACGCTAGCGGTTCGAACCTAGCCGTTCTCCGGAACACCTTTTTCTTTTAAAAAATTTATTTTAATTATTAACTAACATAAAATTAATTTAAGGTATTATTTAGGTTATTATTAAGGTAAAAAAAGATTTACAATTTATTGGCTATCAACTGGAAATTTATTGGTATAATATTTTGTTCAACCCGCACAAAGTCGGGACGGGCCGCTAGTATATATATAAAACAGTTCCGTTACTGACTGACTCACTGACTGAATGATACACTGACATACAACACACAAACCAAGCCACTGAACCGAAAGGGCTGAAATTTTGCATGACGATTCTTCTTATGGTGTAGGGGTGCATTAAGAAAGATTTTTGAAAAATTCTTAGATTTTTTTAATTAAATTTTTAAGCTGTTTTGTAACTTTTTTTAAGTTTGTATTTAAAGTAATAATTTGAGGGTTATAAAATTTTTATCACGAGAAAGATCGTAAAAATGTCTTTAAATGAAATCTTTTTCGAATCTTTACCTCGATTTTCGGATTTTTGGTGAATTTTTAAAGATTAATTTTTAGAATTTAATTTATTAAATGCTGATCACGTGGTTTCTTTTTCTGGTACTTTAAATAAATTTATCGTCACTTGCATAACAAATAAATAGACAAAAAAAAATTCTTTCTAATGCAGCAGACGATTGGATATTATCCAAAAAAATAAATATCCCTTACGATTATATATATATATATATATATATATATATATATATATATATATATATATATATATATATATATATATATATATATATAACACCAATTGTATACATTGATAGTCGTATTTATTATAAATATATATATATATATATATTTTGGCATTAATTGCATACGTTGATAGTTGTATTTAATTTGAATGTACTCCGTAGCGAAGTGAGGGTTTTCAGCTAGTAAAAACATATACTTATATGTATAATGCCTGTATTGGTTTATATTTTTCCTTCTAAGACTATATATTATTATTTCTCGCTTAGTTTCACTAAGCAATAAGAATTAAAACCTTTAAAAAAATCAGAGATAGTCTCGAAGAAAGTTTAATTTGAAGTCTGTAATTTAAAACCATCAAGTACCCATAAATCACAACTGAAAGTTGTCTTATTCCGAATTCTTTTTTGATAATCCTGAACTATATTTCTTCTCCAGAAATATTTCTTTTCAACTTTCATTCTTCTTCGTGAATCTCTTTCGAGAATTTCTTTTCAGAGATCTTTAAAAATACTTCTATCAGAGATTCTTGCTCCTGCCTTTCTTTTATTTTTTAAAAAAAAGGGAAAATACATGACAGTAATACAAATTGCTCCACTGATGATATTATGTATTTCTTCACGTAACTTTTTTAATCACGTGTATAAATCAAGTAATTCCTTATCATTTCACAAGGCACATAAAGTAACAAGAACATAATATATCCTTCAGTTATGAAAAAAATATTTCTAATAAAAATATTTATTTGATGTCATAGCATTGTTCTCCTATTGTCTTTTGCAAAATAAATGAAAGGAAGTAATAAAATATTCTTAAAAATTTAAATGTGATAGATATTGTAGTCTACATAATATTTATGTATTCAACTCTATACACCATTCTTTTCATAACCTGAATGTTTCAAAATTCTTTTTAATTAAACATTTACTGCAATAATTGTCATAAAAGTCATTTCACGGATTTTTTTTAATATGGTAAAAGTTGTACAAAATATGAAAAATATGCACAAAATGAAAGTCCACTGGAATATCTGCTACTGAAGCACATTAAGTATAATGGATTTAATGATTTAATGCTTTAAAATTTTTAACGTAATTTAGTAATAGAAAGTTATTTTCAGTATTTTTGCATTGTGTTTTTAACGGAAAATTTCTGTTGACATTTTAACCTATGCGACTTAGCATGAAACTTCAACTTTTTTTTTTCTCTCAATGAGAAAATTTTCATAACAAATATAAATTTTCCTTTTCACGGGACACTCTTTAATTTTCCTGCTATGAACTTTATCGTAATTCTAGTTATCCATCTACAAATGTATCATTTTTTCTCTACCTGCATGTTGTAAAAATGTGATTTTTTATTTGGGCATATGTACGTCGTACATTATATTGTATTGTTACTTTTCGTTTTCATACAATTACTTTTTTCTGAATAACAATAAAATGGTGAAATTATTTTTAGGAAAGACAAATTCTTTTTTTTAGATGATGGTAAAAAGGAAATACCTTCACGTTCAACTTGATTAATCCGTCTGCTATTGCAGAGAGAAAACATAAGTGAATTACTACTTTAAAATATTTTTAATAAATCATTTTTTCATGTAAATATTTTTTATAAAACACAAAAAAATTATTTTAATAAACAACGATATATTCGAAACCATTGTCATCGAACTTATTATATAAAATGGACATTTAAAATATTATGAATATGCATATTTGTTTTTTCACCTTATATTCTTTGAGATACCTCAAATAGGAACATGCACATATTCGCGGTTTCAAGGTAGCGTAGTGGTAGCGCGTCGGCTTTTAGTGCTGCGGTTTCTTGGATTGAATCCTGACAAGATCCATTAACCCCTTGAGGGGCAAAAACCTCCCCCGTTTGCACGGTGCAGATTTTTTGTTTACCCATTATTTTCAATTCTAAAATTCTTAAAATGTTTATAATTAAAGGATTGGAAAATGTTTTCACTTCTTTAAACTGATAACAGATGGCAGTACTAACCATTTTTATGCTCATTTAAGTAGAATACATTGAATGCAAGTGAAAAAAAGACTAGCTTTAGGCGTTTGCACTGTGCAAACGGCCCCTCAAAGGGTTAAATACCTCTGTGTCTAGGCTAGATAGGGGTACGTAAAATCCGTAGACCGGAAAGGCTCTCTGAGGTCTGGTAGGGTGGGAGAGGGCACGATCTCAAAAGATGCCGACCCTATGTGTGGTCGATGAAAATTCAGGTAGCACCTGAACCATGCTCCGTCCCAAGTGGTACCATTATAAAGCAGATCCGCACCCCTCAGCACGCTAGCCTATATGGACCTGGTCTGGAATACAACCAGCCAGGAAGTATTATAAACAACAAAAACAGGTATTTGCAATGGTAAAAGACGGATTATATCATTGTCACATTAACATACAATATAGCTGTAAATATCTGCTTTGTTCTAAGTTCCTTTTATTTAATTAATGAAACTCATGTCATATTTTCCTGAAGTGGAAATCCTAACAGGCCATTCCTTGACTTATGTCTTAACAGGTACATTGACGTAGCGAATGTCATAATAATTATAATAAATATTCTCACATAAATGAGCAAGTACCGATTCTTAACAAGCATCAAAAATAATTTATCGTAGAATTTATACTTTTCTTTTCATTTCAGAGAAATAGGAATAATAAGTGCTGATATTTCTCAAATTCTCTGATCCTTTTATCCCTATAAATTTTCGTAAGTGGCTTTCATCCTCGCATTGGCATGTCTTAAATTATTATTGAATGAAATACTCATTTTAAGCACTGGTATTATACATCTTTGGTAGATGTGATATAGATGAGGTGCCATGAGATTCGAAGTAAACAAATTAGGTAAGCTTTGCAATGTTAAAAAACTAATCTGTGAATAAGGAGATTGTAGCAAAACATAACTCAGCCGTAGTTAAAATCACGTAATTTGTACATTTGACCAATTAATATATCTACGATGAACAAAATTTTATATCATTCCGCATGTATTCTCATTTTTTTTCTTTGTAGTCCTGCATATATTTTGCAGTTCTAAGTACATTTCTTTGGTCTTTCATACTGTTTCATATGTTTGCGTATATATAAATATATACATAAGTATTATAAACTTATAGACATAAAGAAAATACATATGTATATATTTACTGTGTTAAGTACTATCGCTTCCGAAGAAAAACCCCTCTCTCTCTCTGTGTGTGCATGTGTGTGTATATATATATATATATATATCATAGGAAATGCATTCCTATCTCAATTAGTTAGTTAATGTTACATTTCTTACATCAATTATTGTCGTAAAAATTCTGCATAACAAGATTAGGTTCAATAGATTTAAGCCGCTATATATTTACTTTACTGATTATACTTAATGGGAAATTCGACACGTTCAATCTTTTTTTTTCTGAAAATATGGTATTCATATGATGTTATACCTTACTGTCAACGGTAACAGCGAAATTCAACACATTACGTTGATATTAAAGCCAATATGTGTAACCTAATACATTATACTAAAGTACATAGATATTATATTATAATATTTTATTTATAGAACTTTAAGGATAGTGCTCTAAAAGTTATTAGTTGATTAGTTTTCCTGGGGAATACTTAACTGATGCATCTCAAATATTGTTTATTCATTTTATAAAAGAACCTCTACACAAACAAATAGAACATAACTTTTATTTTTTTTACCAGTGTTAGATTTATATTCGGATTTCCTATGAAATAAATTATTTGTAGTTATTATATTTGAATGATAGAAACAGGCTTCAACAAAGAAACTGTAAATTACTTAATGTAACAAGCGTTAAAAACTGTTTTCCTTTATTCAGACTCATGATAAATAACACATACAGACCATGAGTTCACCCAAAAAAACTGTGAAATACTATTTCATCCCTCCACCAATGCATTATTTTGATAGTTATGTCTCGAAATACATTCTTTAAATTTATTCAGTGCACTTACCATTCCCCACACGGCGTAACCTAGCGTTGTTCATTCTAATCTCACTATGTTTTTTGCTAGTTTAACCATCATAAGGAATAGTAAAGCAGAAATTGCAATACCTTTTCCATAATTCATAACCGTCAATTTTTAGAGGAAACAGCGTGTGACCCAAATAGCAAAGGCTAGACAAATGCCGTCTGATTTTTAAATTCTTTTGATGAGTATAGAAAAATGATCGTTTTTCTTCATGAATGGAATCCCAACTAATCATTCTCAATGAGGATATTATAATTTTTTGCGTGATTTTTAATCGTTTTATACATTGAAAAACCGGTCATTACTGCTTTTTAAGTGTTCAGCTCTTACTTTAAAATATCTCAGCAAAGGTATCAATACCAAAAATGCATTCAATTTTTTTTTAAATTTCATAATGAATACTTTGTAGTATTATCTTTCTTGTTTAAGTTATTGGTTCAGAACATCACAGCGGAGTAACCATCAAGTAATAAGCATTATTTTTTTACTTATCATTTAGTTAACAACCTGGTAAGCAGTCAATCACTAGGTAAAACAAATAATTGATTCCCGCTAACACTGTGTGAAATTTAAAAGCATTTTTTTGCTCTGAAGGGAAATTGTTGATTACTTTTCCGTATTTGCGCACTTAATGAGTCACATAATTACATAGAAATCGATATACCTAATTTTTTTTAACCTTTCATTAATATTATTAGAGTGTTTTTTTTATGTAAAACGTGATCTATCGGTGTATCAAAGGTTAAAAATACACCTATAAGTATTTTTCAGGATTTTAAGGATATTAACGTTACAAGTCAGGTATGTTGAAAATATTTTATGCCAAGAGGAAAATCACATCTGCGAAATACTGTAAGATCAACAAATATGGAGTACTTGTCAATAACCTACAACTGGGCGATATTTTTCTGCAAAACCTATACTTTGTTATGATCATTCATTAGATCTGTAACCTAAATTATATCCTTCTTTACCCAAGTAAGATGGGAGTGAGGTATATGAGAATATTGAAATTTCAGAAAGGAGATGATAAACATTAACAAACTGATAAGGAACCGCAAATAATATACCCACCATGATCTTATATTTCCAATAATTAAGAACAAAATGTTTCAATTCCTTCTTTAATAATGTCTTTGAGTATAATACAGATTTTAGGAAAGTTTTAGGTAATAATTAGTAGTTGTTTTGCTCCACAAATAAAAAATTAAATAAATAAATAAAAAAAAAAATATATATATATATATATATATATGTATATATATTACATTTTATTAAATGTATTGTAGGGTTTTTTATATAAAACATGATATCTGAGTGCGTGTGGAGTTAAAATAATACCTAGTATATTTCATGTTTTTAAGGATATTAACATTAGAAGTGTGCTATATATTGCAGATATATTATGCAAAACACAAGCACATGCGAATATAATACCATACAATGAACAAATACGAAGCAGCTGTCTATAAACCTACGACTAGAAGGCCACAAATAAGCCAATAAACCACTGCGATCTTATATTCCGAATGATTAACAACCAAATGTTAAAATTCCTTTCAAAATGCATCCCTAGACTATAATACTATTTTAATGTAGGATAACGGTCCTCAGGAAAGCAACATTTCAGATGTCCTGCGTCGTGAGTTATAATTTTGGCAGTGCGCTAAACCCAGTCTGCATCGCTTGGGTAAGCAGTAAACAGTTAAACAGAAAAGTACCAAAATGCGTCCAAATTGTGATATATATATATATATATATATATATATATATATATGTGTGTGTGTGTGTGTGTGTGTGTGTGTGTGTGTGTGTGTGTGTGTGTGTGGATAGATAGATAGAGAGAGAGACACATATAAGCAACGATAAATAATCCTACATTAATAACACGCGGTAGTTTCGTTAGAAGAGACTACCTGATTTTTTTTGTTGAAAGTTGTAGGTAGTAATCATTAGTGCTCAATGGTTTACTAAATCTATTCTTTTAAAAATAAAATTAAAATTGGTAAACGAAGCTATTCTTACTCAAACATGCTACTACGTTTAGTTCCCGGAACTTCAATCTTGATATTTGAAACATATATAAGCAGTTCAATGGGAAAACGTTGAAATAATATGTAAGCCAAATTAATAGAAAACTCTCCACTCCTCTCTATTCATACAAATCTGAGTTAACAGATTAAGACACATAAATCACTGCACGTCAGGTGCTCGCTATTGTTAAATTGTTACTCCGATTTGGCACTGAGGCATGTCAAATTTGCATATTTACAGAGCCTAATCAAATAGTTTCATTTTAAGGAAGCGGTTTATTCCACTCGGAGAAATTTCCTTTTGTGCGTCGTGCTTATAGATTCTTTCTCAGGAAGACGGTTTAAAAAAAAAGTTTCCACTGATTCGTTCTCAGAATAGAAAATAAAAAGAACATTGTATTCACACACGTCGAGGAAATCAGTTTAGTTGACAAAAAGCAGTTAATATATTGTTCGATTAAAAAGGAAATGAACCTAACCTAAGAGCGAAGATTTCTGCATTTTGATGTAAGAATCAAGTATTTTTATTTTGTGAAACAATATGACTCAAAGTATATCACGTGATCCTTCAGCAAATATCATATCCGGGCTAGGGAAATACGTCATGTGCGACAGGTTTGAATCAGTATAAATGCAACCAGTGATGATTATAACAACAATATTATAAAGCAATATCGTTAAGTCAACCATGCGGTTAATGACATATAATTAATAAAATAAAAAATGAAGGAAAATCAATGTTTGCCAGAAAATGACGCGTGTGTTGCGTAAACAACACATAAGTGCAATTACAAAAACCCAACTTGGTCCCCAAAAAAGTGCCCGTTTGTTGGCCGTTGAAAGGGGTTATTTTCCATAACATTAGCTTTATGAAGTCTTTAATTCGTTCTGAACAAAATATGGCCGTTTAGAGGAGTAGCTGTCGGCTAGATAAGTTTCTCTGTGTATAAAAAATTAGCGCACCAAGAAGGAGTCGTCAAAATGAAACGAAATTTTACATACGTAATGACTACTTTGATATAAGTAAATGATAAGAAAATCAAAGAAAAATGATAATTTATTTCAGAGAAAAAGGCAAAAGAACGGAGGAGTTAATTCTCCTTTGGACCCCCTCTAGCGCAAATGCACGATGCGATACGATCGGGCATTGAGTCATACAAGTTCTGTATGATGTCTTGACACATTTCGTTCCATATTTGCTGTAACCTTGCCTCTAGTTCGTTCAAACTCGTGGAATGCCCAACTCGTCGTCCCAAATGATCCCAGATATGCTCGATTGGAGACAAATCTGGGGATCGGGCAGGCCAAGGAAGGGTAGTAACAGTGCGGAGACAGTCTTGTGACACCCTTGCCGTATGAGGCCGAGCATTGTCTTGTTGAAACATGGCTCCTGGGAGCCGTTGCATGAGTGGCAACACATTTGGTTGCGGGATTTCATGAACATACCGCTGGGCTGTCATGGTGCCACGGAACAATACTAGGGGTGACCGTGTATTGTAGGCAATGGCACCCCATACCATCACACCAGCTGTGGAAGCGATGTGTCGCTGTACAGCAAAGGCAGGATTGAAGCGTTCACCACGGGCTCTCCACACACGAACACGATTGTCATCACTGCCGAGATTGAATCTGGGTTCGTCACTAAAGACGACCTGGTTCCATTCCGCAGCAGTCTAGTTTCCTCGTGCGCGGCAAAACTCCAAACGGAGGCGGCGATGGATGGGCGTCAAGGGCAGCACACGTAATGGGCGCCGCGATACCAACTGTACTACAGCCAGGCGCCTTCGTATGGTTCGAGAAGACACAGAGGCCCCTAGTGAAGGTGCTACCTGTGCCTGGATGGCGGCCCATGAAGCAGTTGGCTGTACGCGTGCATTTCTTACGATGTGGCGGTCTTCTCGACGACTGGTCTGTCGAGGGCGTCCTGAGCCTGGTCTTCGTGTACATGACATCTCTCGGGTCCACTGGTCCCAACGCCTCCTCACAACACAATCAGAGCGGCCTAATTGACGAGCTACTCGCCTAGCTGACCACCCAGCTTCCATCATCCCGACGATTCACCCCCTCTCAAACTGCGACAACAGCTTATAGTGTCTTCGAACACGGCGTAATGGCATGTCTATCTCAGCTCTTCCTTTGTGAATGATTCAGCACACTCAAACAAGCTTTGGTTACATGTTTTATACTCCACAGAGTACGATGTTCAACGCCCTCTACCGGCTATACGTAATGCGCAATCACGCTGCATTTCTAATCATTTGCATATCTCCCCGACATGTACCTTCATTGCAAGTTTCGTTACGATCCCGCAATTATTTCTTGGTGCGCAAATTTTTTTGTCCATGAGTGTATATATACATACGAGCACGCTTAATGGAATAGCCAATTTGCCACGAAAAATTATTCTAATAAGCGGAATATCCCATAATCCGGGATCACATTGACACGGCCACAATGTTTCAAAGTACAATTAAACCAAGAAAGCATTAAAAATTACCTAAACCATAGCCATATTTAAACTATTATAATTAACAAATAATATGTTAATTAAAAGTAAGAAACATTTTAAACACATTAAAATTTAGAAATTTGATGAAAAATGAGCTATTTTATTGCAGAATATGCATATTTCCCTTAATTTTTAGAAAATAACTACAATGTTACTTATTTTTTGCTAAAGAGGTCGAATATTTTACACTGTTTGCTGTTCTCTGAATGCAGTAAATCTGTTACTTGATTTTCTAGTTTATAAATGAAAGTCTGCATTTGACTTCATTTCCAAGAAATGTTTTATAATATCACAAGCGTTATTAACTTCAACATGTGAAGGAACTTTTTTAAAGGTACATTCTTACATTTTTAGTCAAATTCATCTTCATCGACTACGCTTTTATCAAGTTGAGGGTCTGAAATTTCACCACATTCTTCCAAGTCATTGTTGAAGTTCAGAAAATTGGAAACATTTTCTTCTGTCATTCCTTCTGGTGGTAAATCGTTTGTGTTTATTATTGTTTTCATCATCATTTATTTCATCATTTGTTGTGTCTGTTGAAAATTTAAAATTTACGAAACAATTTTTTATTGCCTCAGAGGAAATATTATTCCATGATTCATCATATGAACAGTTGTAAGAATTGAAATGTTTCTAATAATTTTACTAGTTGATCTATTGATAGAAAATCCACTACTATCATCTATGCAAGCTATGATCTTTTTAACGATTACTTTTCTATAATTCCTCTTAAAAAGTGATATAATTCCTGGTCTATCGGCTATAAAATAGCTGTAGTATTCGGAGGCAAAAAATGAAGTGCTACATTTTCCAGACTTACGTCGACTTATGGGCTTGACAATTATCCATAGTAAATGTCACCGTGTTTTAAAAGTTGTTAGTTAGTACTTGAATAATTATAAGTGATTACTCATATGTATACATACAAATCAATTTATTAAACATTCACAATACATATACAATTCATATTATTCATTACTTAATTCCGATTACTCCTATATCATGTTACAACAATATTTCTTATCATCAATACATTATTTATTCTCATCAATACCCTCCTTCAACTATTCATTTCCATCGTTTAATTATAAGGCAATCTTCTTAATCAATAATCCCACCTATACATCACTAAGATTCTTAACTGATTCACATAAACACATTGCTAAATCAATATAACACACTATTCCAATTTTTTCGGAATTCCACAACCGAATATTTTACGATAGATACCTATGTACATAGCAAATCACATTAAGAAACATTTCACATTAAGCTAATCCCATCTAATTACCTTTGATTACTAGTACGTACTGGGCATTGGCAGAATTAGAAAAACTTTAAACTCTCCTACCTTATTTGAAGACACTCCGTCACGCCAAAGACCTCTCCTTACAACAATAGTTTCTCCGTTAAGGTGCGCCTCGCCGGGGTGGCTAGTGGGGGGGGGGGGGTTAATCCTCGGACGTCTCTGGTCCAGAGAAGCGGCAGGATCACCATACGCTGGCGGCATCAGTCAGGGAACCTGTTCCGTCAATGCACACTCATTTCGGCAGGGCGGGGGTCAGTCATCGGTCAGCTTCTTTCTTAGTTGTCGGCAGGGTAAGCGGTCTGTCACTCCGGTATATGGGGCTTACATCTACTTCTCCAGGCTAACTTCCATATCACTTCATCTCGCCATCTGTCGAGCCTCTACTCTCATACTCGTAGATATCTGGCGTAGACGACGGCCTCGGTTCGCTCAGGTCCGTCCGTAAGCAGCTTGTCCTCTCAATTTCCGTCTACATCTGGGGCTTTATCTCCGCCAGGCGCTTTCACTGCGGCCCTCTGTGCTCGTCTAAAAGCTGACTGCGTCTCTTTTGAGTTCTCAAACCAATCTCTTCCTTCTCTACCACATTTCATATCGAGCTAAACTTTTCTAATTACCTATTCAGGCCTCCAGTGGTGGCTATCTCCTGACCAATACGTGGATCCGGGGCCACTTCATTGGCCGACCATCTATTTTTATATTAATATCCTCTCCAATCAAAATTGAAGGGGGCCTACGCCCGTGCACCCTTCTGGGGCTTCTCACACTCCCAACTTCTCACGCTATTCTTCGACTCCTGCTGTGCTTTTTAACAAAGTTCCACATCGTAAAAACTGCCTAACCCCTTTTCTTATCTCAACTAAGCCAAATCTTTGCATCCAATTTCACGTTCTCCCAGCTCGTTAAACGCATCTGTTGACCCCTTTTCTTGTTTTCAACTCCCCCAACTTGTCACATCTCATCTTTCATTTCGCCTACGCAGCTCATTACACCCAGCTGTCAAGGCACTTATTTGTCTCCTTTCCTTCCGTTATATAACCTCTACCCCTCTAAATATCGCTTTCCGCACCTGCGGTGTCCCCCTCTCAATTTTCTGATAACATGTCGTGTCTCCACGACAGTAAATTTCTGAAAAGTGTGGGAAATGAAAAAAAAAAGATCAATGTCGTCATGGCTAAAAATTATTCCTCTAAGCGGGATAGCTTCAAAACATGATATTCTATTAACCGGGATATTCTTTTAACAGATATTCCATTAAGCGAGTTCGACTGTATTGTATATATATATATATATATATATATATATATATATATATATATATATATATATATATATATATATACACATATATATACGTGTGTGTGTGTGTGTATACACACCAAAGAATTTGAAAACAATTCTTATTTATTGTATACAAATTTAATGACACCCTCGGATTCCGACCAGAAATATGGGGAAGTTATTTAAAGCAGATACCTCACATGCCTGCTTAATGATCTGCAGGGTCAATATAAATTATAACTTACATTGTTTTTAGCTTACAATTTGGAAAAGGAGTTGTGATTTATTAAAAAAAAGAGAATATACTTAACAAGTAATTTAGGAAGACGCGTTTTCTTGTTACATATATTTGTGTGTGTGTGTGTGTGTGTGTGTTTGATGTATGTATGTATTCATGTCTGTGTTTGTGTGTGAAATAACTAAATGTAATTTTGTTCCCCTTAATCTAAAACTTTTTCATAAGTTTTAAAGAAACCATATGTACTTCATACATGAAATTTATTTTAAATGATAAATAAATCTCACACAAATACAATTTTTTTTCTCTCGTAAAACATTTGTAACATTCCTTTATTAGATAATGCTATTTTTTTTAAACAATTTGCTTTTTTTTTTGCCAACGCAAAACGGACCCACTCGCTAAGTAAACAGAAGTATACTGCATTCCATATCCTTTAATGCTATCTGGTGCTGCTTAATGCAAAATTGGGGATACTTCCAGTTGCAAGATTTATCATCAGTCAAGTGTCTGAAATTGTTACGTGGTTTCACTAAATTAGCTTCGAAACTTTCCTCATTTGCATATTTACCACCGTTATTCAAACAGTTGCATGTTTGCGGAAATAACTTTGGAAACAATGTGTTCTAGAGTTTTCCGTTTTTGATTTTGGGTTTAATGAAAAGAAAACGGAAGAGTTTCAACACGGGATACAATGTATGGAAAAGGGGTGGTTTGAATTTCTGAAAATTAATTAGAATATTGGTAAATATCTAACTACAGTTCGTGCTTTAGGAAACTAATCTATTCACTGTTTACATTAAATTTTGCACTAAGGTAATGATATACTGAGACTGAAGAATAGAAGTGAAATTTTAATTTTTTTTTCACTTAAGACGGAACTAAAATGTAATACACTATTATTTTATTTTCCCAGTGTACAGTTAAAATTGTACTTCACAATTTAAAAAAAAAGTAAATCATTACGCAATGCAATATATGGTCTTGTTATTTAAAAAAGTAATTTCAAATATGTTTTGTCCTAATAATTACCTAATGCAATATATGGTCTTGTGCGAAAAAAAATTTCGAATAAGTGTTGTGCTACGCTCGGTGGCGTAGTGGTTAAAAGCTTCAATCTACCACATCCAGAGGCCAGGGTTCGATCCTACGACAGGGCAAGGTCGACTCATCATTTCATCCCTTAAGTGGGTCAATAATTTGAGGACGAAGCATGCTTGGGAACTAACACTGGGGTCCCGCGTCAGGTTGACCACCTTACCGACACATATGCTGCATGGCACCACTAGTCAAGAAACCACAAAGAGACACAACCGGCCTTGGTCCACATGGACTGTTGCGCTAATTAGTTAAGGTTAGTGTAAGTGTTATTCTAATGTCACCTGTCAAAAAAAATTTCTCAGCATAAACCTTTATATACTAAAGCCGTAAAAATGCATATTTTTTATTTCAAGAAGAAATAGGCTAAATTTTCGTTCGTAACAAATGGAAGATCAACAATCGTATAACTTATGGTATAAGATTTATGCAAAATATATCGTAATATCAGCCATATATATATATATATATGTGTGTGTGTGTGTGTGTGTGTGTGCGTAGAGTTAAGATAGTTAAGATAATTTACAGGGGGCTTCAAAATAGTTTATTTTCGTGGTGTTAAAACGTCACTGTTTTTTCGTATTTCGAGACGTGCCACAGAATTTAAGAGAAGAAACCACGGGGAAAATCTATTAATAGCATCGAATTAATTCACAGGTTGGCTCCTCCCCAGCCTCATCTTCGGTGGTGACGTGTAAGACAGTATGCTAGAAGCTTAAAACAAATGTTTTTATCAGATAGGGTTTAAATTTGTACGCTGCTGGACGTGGGTCGCGTCGCGACGAGAGATAATGATAACTTGGCACGGATTGAATTGAAATTAAGTAATGATAGTTAATAAAGCTCTTAGAGGTAACTTAATAGTATTTATTTACCACATGCCTACGTTCATTGACTGCTAATTAAGGAATTTATCAAGGGAAAAGTTAAGCCGGAGCTACGTGTCAATGAGACGCGTGTCATATATATATATATATATATATATATATATATATATATATATATATACACTGCTGGCCACCCAAGTTGCAACACCAAGAAAAACAAAAGATATCACCACAAAATTTATTTTGTAGATAACATGTTGACCAAGTATCAAATGATTAAATTTATAGACTTCTGTGAAGTGTGGTTCCTGCCAAAATCAGTAGCCAGAGTAGCCGCCATTGTCGGAGATCACCGCTGCCACACGCCTCGGCATTGATTCAAAGAGACTTTGGATGAGTTCTTGGGGTACAGCGGACCAAGCAGCTTTCACACGTTGCCAAAGTTGATCTGCTGTGGCAGCTGGGGATGGAATCTGGGTCAATCGTAGAGCAACCATGAACCACATGTTTTCTATCGGCGAAAGATCCGGAGAGCGAGGCAGCCAGGGAAGCAATTCAATCTGGCGATTGACGAAGAACCGTTAGACAATGCGTGCCACGTGTGGTTGCGCATTATCCTGTTGAAATATGGCTGTGAGCAAGCCCTGAATGTAAGGAAGGACAACTGGCTCCAACACCTCGGAGATGTAGCGCTGGCTATTTAAAGTACCGGCAATGCGTACTAGAGGTGTGCGAGAGTGATATCCAATACCGCCCCATATCATAATACCCGGTGCAGGACCACTGTGGCGGTGTATAACGCAGCTGTTCAGCATCCTATCTTCACGGTGTCTCCAGACTCGAATGCGACCATCGTGGTGTTGCAGACAGAAGCGTGAATCGTCAGTAAAGACAATTTCATTCCATTCTGCCGTCCACATCCTTCTGTCATCGCACCATTGGAGGCGGAGACGTCTGTGGTTCTGCGTCAAGGGTAGACAAAGCAATGGACGTCTTGCGGACAGACCACTCTGCTGTAAACGGCATCGAATGGTACGCGCAGACACTGAATGATGCGTTACAGACTGCATGTGCTGTGCTATGGTTCGTGATGTGGCTGAGCGATCCGTCACTGCCATGCGCACAATTTGCCTGTCATCACGTGAAGTGGTGCGCTGAGATGGATGCTATCGAACACGCCGGTCCGTCGTACCCTCCTGCATCCAACGATCACATATCCGCATTACAGTTGTTTGGTTTCGTCCAACACGACTACCGATTTCCCTGAAAGGTAATCCACAATCTCGGTAGGCCACTATCCTTCCTCTGTCGAACTCGGATACTTGATCAAAAGATGATCGTGTTTTCGACGAGGCATAATTGATCGTTTTTTTTTGAAAAAACCACAAGAAAAACACAATTGCCGAACTTGAAATAGTCGAAATCTCCAAGCCTTAAATAGCGCTTTGAAGTGGCGCCACAGACGCGCGTGATGTGCGTCTGCGCTGAAATTCTAATCATTTGCATATCTCACCTCCGCTAATGCATGTTGTAAATTTCATGTTATTTGCACGTTTCCTTCAGGGTGTTGCATTTACAGTGGCCAGCAGTATATATATATATATATATATATATATATATATATATATATATATATATATATATATATATATTTATTTATTTATTTATTTATTTATTTATTTCTATATATATTGATTGCTATTGTGAGGTAACAGTTGCCGTAATATCGATTCACTTATTTCAAAATAAGAAGAGCAAAACCTGATTGTAAAATCCAACTAATCACTGAAAATTTATAAATTGCATCAAAAATTATTGCTTAGGATATTGAATAAAACTTCTTTCAGCGTAATAACGAATTATTTCAATGGAATAGGTTCCATATAAATATATTACTTATTTCCAATTTTTCCATGTTTTATAATTTAAAAAATCCGAGCACATAACCCGGACAATACCTAAATGCATAGGTCTCTGGCATTTCGTACAAAAGTCAATGACTTTCAGTCTCATGATAGACGTAAGTAATTTTAGAACTTAAGGGTCGCTTTACTATGTATGCCCGACTTGTATAGGTATTGAGCAACATTTACCCTATAGTCGAAACCACACGACCATTTAAAAAAAAACTCATTCAAATTATTACACTCATTTGATATTTATTTGTATTAAACGCTTTATTTTACACTGTAAACATGGTCAAGGAAATTTATTTTTGTATGTTTTCCATGGTATTATTTCTTAACTCTTTATATGGTTTCGAAAGATGAAGATATGGCTACGTCAGAAAGCTGTCCAAGATGTCACAATTCCATCCTCTGAAACATTTTAAACTCTGAACTACGGTTTTTGAAAACACTGAACGGCAGCATAACTTTAAAAAAACAGTCTGGCAAGGGTAACTTTAGATAATTATGGGAAAAGTGCTTTTCGTCATGAATTCCGCCGTTGGTGCAGTATGACTTCAGCCAAGAGCATTAAAATTCAAAGTGATGAAATTCATTGCAGTTATTTTTATGGCGGGAGTACCTATGACTCTCTTAGGGGAGTTGTATCCTTTATTGGAGTTGTGTGATGCATTGTGATCTGCGTCGGTGACCCCACCTCCACCTGTTCCAGCCGAAAACTGCAATTTTCTAGGCTAATAGAGACAGGGGTTGGTGATCTAGTCTTACTCATCATTTAGTAAATACTAACGGGTTACAAAGACCCTAAACTAAATTCGGAAAGCTGGACTTTTCTTGTACGTGTAGGATTGCACGCAGCAACCATGCGTTTTTAGCCAAACATTGCATTCCTTCGAGTGAGACGATTTCTCTTTTGGACTTACAGTGGTGGCTAGATCACATATAACCGGGATTTGTTGAAAAAACAGAAAGCCAACTCAAGAGGTTTCCAAGGTAACTTACCTTAGGGAGATAGGAATTATTCGATTACTAATCATCGTGTTGCTTCTTATAGAACTAATCTATCAAAAGGGCACTGAGACAGGATTGATGAAAAATGGTTATCTAAGAGTAAAAAAATATATATACTGTATAATATGTTTGCTTATGAGTGCCAAATTAGAGTAATAATTCATTACAAACGCTTTTCAGTAAGGTAGAAAAAAGGAAAAACGAAAAGAAAAATCTGAAAATAAAATAATCAAGATATACAATAATTAAATTTATTATACATCTTGATATATACTGTGCAATAATTACCATTATCGACATAATATTATGTAGTTCTTTTCCCCGTCTTGTTTTTGGTATTATATCAAAACAAAAAAAAATCAGCTAAAAAATATATTTTTTCTTTTTATTATTGAATTAGACTGTTTTAGATCAATCACAAGATTAGATCCAGTTTACGAAAATACCTCTACTACAGTAGCATCAATTCTCTGATATTCATCTTAAAACACAAGAACAGAAGTGTACCAATCTAATTTTAAATAACCATGAAGTTAAATTCTAAAAAAATGCTCACACTGACATGGAGGAATGCTTGGAAAGAATCATCAGCATATAAAAGTTACATGTCAGTAAAAGGATCGACAACATTATTATCAGCATGCTATTTTTTAGACATTGTAATGAGCCCATACACCTTTGGGCTAGTTCGAAAATTTACAATAATTTGCTGAAACAGTCTGTTTTCATCCAGGCATATTTCAATAAGCCCAAAGTAGTAAAGGCTTATTAAAAATGGCAGATAAACATATTGTTATTTAAGTACTTACATTAATGCACGTATGAGTTAGTTTAGAGTTACGAAGGTTAAAAAGAGGTAATTTAAAAACTGCATTTTTCAAACACCATTGTTTGAAAGATTTTAATCGCTATAATTAAACATTTGTATTATTATTATTATTTCTTAATAATAAACAAATTTTATTAAAATGACAGACTTTTAAACTTTAAATCGGATTTTCTCCAACATCATGCTTTTAACTTTTTTAATTTTCACATGGTGTTCTTTTACGACACTTCGTTGAACACAGTTGATCTGCCTTCTTACACACGCACTTTTTTTTACCTGAATTTTTGACACTGAATATTTGGAGCTGCTATACCCCTGGCCTCCGAATTTAGATTCACTTTTACAGCTTCTTTGCAATAAATATATATTTTTCTAGGATGTCTTCAAGGATTTGTGTGCCAGAAATCCGGTAGTCACATCTAGCAAACCGAGTTCAAATGACACCCCTCTGAGATGTGTAGCCATTGGAAGATATAAAAGAGGAAGATATAATAGGCGAAACAAAAGCAAGTAGGAAGAGGAGTATTTAATAAAGCTTAGTTCTCACAGTGTTTGTCCGAAAACGTCAGTAATGGCATTTTGGCAGGCATCATAGTGTTTCAGAAGGCGATGAATTCTGTCCACAACGATTTCCGTGTCTTCTTTAACTAGTCCTTAACTGTAGCCTGTGCTTTCTTATCAGTATCGAATCATTGTCATTTAGAAATTTCTCTAACATCCGAAATGAACAAAGGCACATGGGGACAAAGCTGGATTGTGTGTAGGATGTGCAAGGACCGCTCATTTGTCACGGGCTGTTGCTACGAACCAACCTTGGCAAAATGCGACCGTGCAGTGACGGGGATAATGTTGATTCTTGAAGACAGCATGCTAAGTCGTTTGTAATTTTTAGTCTTAAGGTCGATTTATACAGGCACGAGAAGGGAACGTAACGGGAACGATCCGAGCGCGCGACGAGTCGTCGTAATCATTTCCTCTCTGTTTTTCAATGGAACTGTTTATACTGCGTCGTGACACGTCCGATTCTCGACAGATTCCCGGCCGAGAATCGGCGCCAACGATTCGAAGCAGGAAGTCGTTCACTGCTCGGCCGTCTCTCGTTCATGGCAGAAAGTAAAAAGTGGCTATTCAAGATATAATTTACATGCTGTTATTTATGTTTGATATTTAATATGGATGATGAAAACTCATTGAGCTGGTGAGAGGTTTTGTACGATTTGGCCCATCAAAATACATGAATCCAAAGTTCAAAATGACAATTCGGAAGGCAATAGGAGAAAATTATACTTGAAATTACAATTGGTCCACTAAAATATAAAATTTATGAATTTGTATGAATAATGAAACAATGGAAAAATTATTTACACGATTTAGAAATTGTAAATTGTTAAAAACAAATACTTACATGTATGGATTTGTTGGTTATAAAGCAATTTTTCTTGCTTTCTGAGCAGCAAAATTGTATATTAAAAGTGAAAAGTCCAAAGATGATGAGAGATCATTTTCATTAGAAATAAGTGCCAAGGAGGACAGGCGTACAATCCGTATTCAAAGCATTCTGATTGTACCTGCTTTGTAATATTTTCAATTCTTGTGGGAAAAGTGGGAAATAAAATCCATTATAATGATAGAGAGAACAAGTAAAAGCCATCTTTTGTTTACCTCACTCCTTCAGCCTTCAAACCCCTTTCTTCCCAAAAGGTTTGGAACCAGGGCTGCCCAGAGGAGGGGGGGGCAACTGGGGCACTTTGCCCCAGGCCCCAACTGCCGGGGGGGGGCCAAAAAATATTTAAAAAATTATTTATTAGATTTCCTCCGAAAGAAAATTTTGAAACTTGTACCGTACTTCAAAATTCAAAATACTCTCCTGAAAAAAGACCCCCCCCCCCAAAAAAAAAAAAAATAAATAAATTATTCGATTAATCAGATTTCTTGGGGCCCCCAACAGAAGTTTGCCCCAGGCCCCGTAAAGTCTCTGGGCGGTCCTGTTTGGAGCGCAGTTACTTATTTGTCTTACACTCCCTGGAGAAATGTCTTGTCTATTGTTTGCTTTGAATAGAGCAAACATTTGACCAAATTGTATTAGTATTCGTTCACAAGGATATGTTCATTGTTTTTTCTCAGTTTGCAACTATTCCATAAAAACGAACAAAGTCCGACAAAACGGTTTATAATTCTTCAAATGACTGTATGTAGTGACTGACAGATAGTAGAAACTGATATTGAAAAAAAAGGATTGATAATCAAGGGTTTACTATAACTGAATTGAAGATAAATCATGTTTTTTTAACCGAGAAATTTTTCGAACTAAAAGGGTAGTTTGTCAATTAAGATTCTTTCTGCGATTCTTTAGAAAAAATCGAAACATATATATTTTTATAAGTTGAATTATAGAAATCGCGAAAAATGAGGGATTTCTTTAAAAACCCATAACATTTAGAAAAGTGTTGCTATGAGAAATAAAAATGGCGGCCCTGGGCGGTTACCCAGTTTGTCCACCCCTAAGCACTGCCCTGGCTCTCCTCTTCCTCCTCCTCTAACAAAAGTGTGATAATGGCTAAATCTTTAACTGAAAAATGAAACCGCGCCATCACGTTACAAATCTTTCGCAACTAATGAAACACGTTCCCGCCACTTTCTACTCCCGTCTCTGTATAAACACATGCATCCGGCGCTCGGGCTCGGCTCGTTCCCGTTACGTTCCCTTTACGTGCCTGTATAAATCAACCCTTATGCAGATTATCGCGTGTTGGGGTATACTCATGGTATGGATCATAACGTTGGGGACCTTAATCGTAACCCAAACAATACTCCGATGCATATGAACTTGCTTGCATCCATCAGTTGTTAAAACGGTATTGTCGCTCATTGATCTTGCTTGGATGGGTTTGGGGCCACACCAGCCATTTCCAGAGTAATACTACGACCTACAAAAGAAGCCAGTGGAAAATTTGAGAACACAACACATGCAGCTACAGCAGTGTTTCTTAATCGGGGGTGTGGATACCACTGGGGGGGGGGGGCGAGAGAGCATTTCTATGGTGCGAGAGAAGGTTCTAAATCTTTCATGAAAATTACCAACTGAGTGAATTACTTGAGGGGTACTTTTCACGGGGAATATAAGCAAAATTAATAGATGGATCCATTTTTATTTGACCTAAATTCAATGAACGACAATGTTTTATTAAAGACCATCTTATCGCAATACGAGCTAATGCACGTATTGAAATGGAATTTGAAAAACTGGACTTAGAGCAGTTCTAGTGTGCGCAGTTTGAACTTTATCCAGAATTGGCAAAAGCAGCATTAGAGACACTTTTACCATTTGCCCACATTTACCTTTGTGAAATGAGTTTTCCATCCCTTTTGCACATCAAAACAGAAGCCAGAAATCGCTTGTATGCATCGGATGACTTATGTGTGGCTCTTTCAAAGAAAGAGTCTCGTTTTAAAAGGATAATTATGAACAAACAACAACAACGCAGCCATTAAAAATGTAGATTGTTTTACATGTAATAATATAGTATGTAGTAAGTGTATTAATTTTTTATGTAATAAATAAATTATCTTGCAATAAATGTCTTTTCCTAAACAAAAAAGATACATTTTTCAATGGGGTGCGAAAGCTTATTTTCAGATTCAATAGATTGTTCACTGTTAAAAAGGTTAAGAACAACTGAGATAAAGTTTAGCATTTGAGTTCTGCTTTTCAAATGACAACTTTGTGTTTATATATTAGCTATGCTATATGTTCCTTTTTTAAACAGCTCTGCGAAATTATTCTACATTTTTAAAATAAATTAATAAAGGTATACCTCCATGAGCGTAAGAGTCTTTTCCTTAAAAGTTCTGAATATTCTGCCTCTTTTCCCTAATATCGAATAAATTCGTACTAAATTATGCATTTTCTATATTTCATTGATAAGTATTAAAACAACATTTTTTCTCCAATTGTTTGAAATATTTGACATGATTTTAGTTAAAAGTACCTAATACAAACGTATACGAGGCATAGTGTTTAACACAAAAGGTATGTAATCGCAACCCTAAAATTATTACCGGAAATAAATATTTTAAAGCAAAAACATATCATGCTTTACTCTTTGATCTTCAGTTTATCATAATCATACGGACCTCGGATCAAACAAGGTAAATAAATTATTTCGGATTTATCCTCAAATCGAATTGAAATCTGAGTGGAGAGCGTATGTCTCATAAATCACTGTCCGTCAAACGTACCCTGTTGTTAAGTGGTTTCTCTGATCAAAACTTGTTCTGTTTGTATATTTACGACTGTTAATCAAATAGTTTAATTTAAGTGAAACGTACAGAGAGAAAGACCAGTTCACGCCCTATTTATCACATAAATGAAATAAAGGGAAAAGAAACTATGGCAATTTTGGCATGATTAATGTTGAAATATTTGTTTTTTAAAACAGGTTTGTACTTTACCCGAGTAGTCTAAAATGTTTTATCAATCCATGTATGTCTCTTCAGGTTTCTCGCTTGTGTGCTCTATTAATTATATATGTTAAAGGCTAAATATTTTCAAATAAGCATGTAATATATCTACGGGATTAGGGCTTGTGGCGGCCCTGTGGTACAGCGCGCTGGTTTGCGGTGCTGAGGGTGCTCAGATCGAATCCCGGCGTTGCGCCACGAAAAATGCCTCCGTTCGTGTCGTTCCTTCATAGTGGGTAATTCTGTCCGCCTATATGGTGCCCCCACAATAAATTGGACAGTAAAACTGCGGCGTAGTAAGGGCGAATGTTTGATTACAAGGGCCTCCGCATTGGATATTTATATCTACGGGATTAAAAAAAAGTTAGGATAAATTTTTTAGATGTCTTTTCAATAATTTTCTTCGTTAAACTCAAAATTAAGAAAACTTGAAACCATACTATGTAAAATATATTTTCCTTAAAGAACTAAAATTTAAATTTATTATTTAAACTCGTAGCTTTAATTAAAGGTCATATGCTACACAATTGTTGAGGAGTAAGAGAAATTAACGCATTACATGCAACATCGTTCTAAATGGTTGGTTCGTTGGGTTAGGTTTTATGGCGCAAGGTCCACTGCAGGACAAGCTGCGCCAACCAAATGGTGTACTGATATACCAAAACTAGCAAAGGTTCATAAAACCCAGTTCCGAAGTATTTATAAAATACATTGAGAGGTAATAAAATAAAAAAACGAGCAATTTAAAAGCAAAGAACATGGATAAAAAGTGAAGATGGTTAAAAACGATAATAAATCTGGAGATACAAGCTATCAAAAACAAAATCTCAGAATAAAAGCCAGTCGTACGTAAAAAGTCAAAAAGATTTGTACGGGAGTATTTCCCCAGTAAAATATCAAGACTAAGTGTAAAATTTAAAATATATTGTTTTAATAGGAACACAGCTAGTTAAAATATGAGAAAAAATGTGGAAGGCTTCTCGATATTGCGTGTCATCCTTGCGCAGTGGCCATGTTAATCTTCTCTGTATCGTTCCAATTTTAGTGCATGTACTGCCGAAAGAAGTATAAATCGTTCTAAAAAAGCAATCTGATAATCATTCCAAATGTCTAATTTTATGCCAAATTAGCATCTTAACCATTATCTTTTCGTCCATGAAAGAACACCTGTTTTTGTTAAACCACTCGAAACTGCATAATGCTGGTTGATATATCAAATTAACAATGTACTTAAAATTTGCATTAGGAAATAGTGTGTTATCTACTCCTATTACAATTATATACAGGGTGATTTTTTAAAAAACTGACACTACTGAGAGCCATCTGTAGCGAGATGCATCAGCCGGAATTCCACCAAAATTGAAAGAGGGACTAAGGACGACATGGGAAAGAGTTTCCGAGAAAAAAATAGTTCTAAAAGTCGCCGATAGGGGAAGATATGGCGCTGTTGTTGTCGAAGAACCCGAGAATTTGCATAAAAGGCTAGTAAAACATCAAAATACAAATTCACGACTATGTAGTCGACAGCAGCGCCAGTATTTCGGGCTATAAAGATAAGGGGTGAATACCGAAAAAGTTGTAAGAAGACAAATGAATAACAAAGAAATTTCCCTGCAACACCACTTACTGCAGCAAATTCACTTCTCCCTCCTTCAATGTGACTATAGTCCTGGTGGATAACACATTGTATCCTGACCACTGCGCTCTCAACGAGCAGGCGTAATGTGTCACCAGGAATGTTCATCAAAGTCCGGGATATGCTGTCCTTTAGGGTCGCCAAGTTCGAGACTCCACCAAGATACACCTTAGATTTTAAATAACCCCTTAGAAAAATGTCACATGGGTTAGGTTCGGGTCGCGAGGTGGCCATGCAAGTGGAAAAAAACGACTGATGACACTTTCATCTGTAAAGTGAAGGCGCAACAGATTCCGCACTTTATAGCTCAAAATACTGGCGCTGCTGTCGACTACGTAGTCATGAATTTGCATTTTGATGTTTTACTTGCCTTTTATGCAAATTCTCGGGTGCTTCGACAACAGCAGCGCCATATCCTCCCCTACCGGCGACTTTTAGAACTAATTTTTTTTTCTCGGAAACTTTCCCATGTCGTCCTTAGTCCCTCTTTCAATTTTGGTGGAATTTCGGCTGATGCATCTCGCTACAGATGGCTCTCAGTAGTGTCAGTTTAAAAAAATTTACCCTGCATATCCATTTAGCAAAATGAATAACTACACCTAATCATATTAAAACGTAATGTAACAACCCTTTGCTGTTACATGAAACTGCATCTTGCACACAGTCTATTAATTCACGTAGTCAAAACCTGGCGGTTTTTGAAAGTATATTTTGAACTAGAGCACGTCAAATTTAGTATAATTTCCCACATTTCCAAATAAATTGAAAGCATGGTTAATTACGGGAAGTGACATAAATCATCATCCATTAAGACTTTCTATATTGTTCAGCAGATTTGCCACAAGTTAATATCAAAACTTGGTGAATTCGTACAATAATCACGAATGTTAATCAAATAGTATATTTCAGAGCAATGAAGTCCTCAGAGATTTTAATTTTCCACGTTTCATTTGCATTAACCACATAAGTGAAAGGGAAATTTCCTCTTGATTTGTTCTCTGAACAGAATCTGAAAAGTGGAAATAAATTTACCATGAATCAAACTGAGGAAATTTTCACAGTTCAGGGAAATATTCTTAGCTTAGACGGGTCTCTAAAATGATTTCGTTCTTTATATGGAAGTGATGACAATAAATTCAGGTATCCGACTACTTTCAAAACGTCGATTTTGATGAAAATTTAGATATTTGTTTTAATTTCTGTTTCTTAAAGAGTGTGAATTTCTGTTCCTAAATCTGCTTCTATTTTACCTGTACAATCATTAGAAATGAAATTAGAGCAATTTAAAGATGAGCAGCAGCTATCGATTTTCCTACAACTGAAAATTTTAACTGTGTTTTATGAAGAACTTATTTTTCATCAAAAATGTAAACTACTAACATGATAACTCAAAATGTAATCATGATATGTTTATGAAATTTTTTCAGGTGCGCTTTTCATAATACCAAAAACGTACGAAATTACAGTTTTGGATCTGTTTATATTATATCTTAAGAGAAATGACTGAAATATTACACGTAATTCCATATGAAGGACTTATTTGAATTGTGGTCCAATTCCACTTTTTTAAAAAGGGAGTTAGCCTCACTTTCATGTTCACACAAGTTATTTCAATATTATTCTTAAACTGGTACACCTCCTGCTTCTTTCTGTTGCCAACAGAGTGTATTACAAATCAGACTTCAGCAGTAATTTCTCAGCACTCATTAGACTTTAAGGCTCTGTATCTCAAAATGAGCAAGAATGGAGTTGGACCATTATTCAAATAAGGCCTTCATATAATCACTTGTATTTTTTTTGGATTTCAAAACATCGGTACAGTTTATAAGAACAGTTTTTGACAAAGGGTTCTCCGAACGTAGTCGCATACCTAAAATTTGCTTTTACCTGGGTAAAATAGGGCAATCAAAACATGGGAAATATATTTATGCATGACATAGGTAAATATTATATTTCATTTTCGTGTTATCGATAAAAACGACATCCTCCTAAAAAATATATAATTAGTAAATAAATAAAATAGCAGGAAATTTCAAAATATTTCCTTTTATTGTGAAACAGTTTTAGAATCGTATCAAAAATTACATCTAAGAAAATTTTAATTAAATGAAGAAAATTGATGTAAACTTAATTATGGAAATAAGATGTAACAAATTACTAAAAGAAAGTCTTAGTGATTCCTCTTCATTCGTGCACCCATATTACAGATAAACTAAATGGTATATTTTTAATAGTCTGTTCTCTGTGTGAACAGATCTGATAATATGCGTATTTCTGTGTTACTCAGACCTAAAGCCATAAAATAAATAAATGAAAACTAGTTTGAGATGAACTATCACAAACTAATGAACCTCAGGTTAGCAGTGTGACTTCAAATTCAATCAAAAAAGAAAATTTAGTTATGGACACAGTTTAGAAGTTCTCAAAACTGAACTGCTGAATACGAACGATTTCAGTCTTAAAAAAATTGGTATTTGTTTAAGATTTTCTGGATTATATGTCTATAGTTTATAAAATGAATAATTTAATGCATAGGATTCTAGCATAAAGTGATTGAAACTGAAAATACATTTTCAGTTACTCTTTATCTGCCTTTAAAACTCTTTATCTACCTAATACAGTTCTTTAGCACTGAAAATTTATTTTCAGTGCTAAAGAAAATATATTGCTAAAGAAAAGGGGGATAAGTTTAATCACAGAATAATGTGAAACAAAGAGGTTATTTTAAATTTAAATGACCATAATGATTCTCAAAAGCAGATAATGTTTGGTAACAAAAATAAAATTCTTTAAACATCATTGTCGCATTGAAATATTTAAAGTATATTTTTAATAGATATATGTTTTTAAACAAATTATTTTCTCTTTTTCATTAATTTAATTATTAGTTAAATAAAACCTCAAAATTAAGAATTTTTCAAAGGAGGAGAATTTTCCTGAGATTTTTAGCCATGACCATGGGATACAATATAATGAAAGAAAGTTATGAAACTGCTATTTTAGGAAAACAAGTTTAGAAGATTCAGCTGTACACATTCGGCTTAAGAGCTTGGATGTGTTGAGGATGATTTATCAATTTCACAGAATTAAATAGTTGTAAGAATTATCACATCCAAATCCATGGACCATGGGAGAGAATAATCCCCAGGTTTGTTAACCCTCTTTGACGGGCCCCGTTTACACAGTGCAAACGCCTAAATATAGTATTTTTTCACTTACATTCAATGTATTCCAGTTAAATGAACAAAAAAATGGATAGTACTGCTATCTGTTAGCAGTTTAAAGAGGTAAAACATTTTGCAACCTTAAATTTGAAAAAAATTCTAAGATTCTTTAGGTTAAAAAAACCCTGAAAAAAATCTGCACCATGCAAACGGAGATTGTTTCCGCTGAAAGGGTTAACACTAGGAATTTTAAAACTATAATATGCAATGAAAACGTTTACCCACCAGTGATTTGGTGTTGTGCGCTTCTTTAATATGGTGACAAAGCTACATATAGAGGTAAAAGGACTTCAAAAGCATATTAATTTCTTTTAAAAGAGAATACGGTTTTTATGTCAGTGCAAGTTCTTCAGAAATCCTTCTGTGAGGGCTTTAAGTTAGATTTCAATAGTAAAAATATGAAACATTTCTTTATAAGATATTTTAGAAGTTACCGATTAATAGGAAATAAACATTTTGCTCAGTGGCCCATTGTTTTAGAATATTTTTTTTATAAACAAGAGCATCAAAAAGATTTTAAAGTATAATAGAGGTCTTTATCTTTGAATCCTATATATCCTCTTTGAAAAGCCTTATGTTTTTTCTTCTATTTAAGAGATACTGCATGCTTTTTAAGAACAGCTAAATTTTCCGTTCTTTTGGAAATGATTCTAAAATTCAGAAGATTTATAGATAATAGGCTGTTTTATCTTACGTAAAAAGTAATTTAAAAATAATATGTTTTAAAAACGTATGTCTGCTTACTGTCTATAAGTTATTTCATAACGAGAAAATTTTAAAATATCTAAAAAGCATCCTATGAAACAATTCCCAAAAAGCTATTTCATTAAAAATATATTCTTTTGAGAGCATATTTATAAATCCCCGACTTCTAGAGGCAATTACTTTTTCAGGCTGATATGAAGAAAATGTATTCTACGTAGTAAATGTATTCTAAGACTTTAGATAAAAAAATTGCACATTTAAAGTGTTTTTTAGCGATTATAAATATTATTTTCCTGTTTATACAATTCATATTTTATAAATTAAGAACTATGTTTTATGATTCATATAGATATATTTTTCTCGGTAAAGTTATTTCCGAAGCTATTAAATGTATAATATTAGTAAATATTAAATTTTTTTGGTGTGTGCAATTCATCCAGTAATAGTAAACATTAAGCAGGTCGGAATCTAAGCAGACTTTTATCGTACATAGTACAGAAATAATATGTATACGATAGAATTTCTAGATACACTGAGATGTTACTTTGCTTAGAAAGACATGTAATGTATATCCAGTACTCAAGGATTTTAACTAATAAATTAAGTTTCATGATTACATAAATCTATAAAATATTCTGAGCAGTTATCTGTGATACTGTATAAATTCAATGATTCTACCATAGGGCTGAAATAAATCTGTCTTTCCAACATTTCAGTACTGAATAGACGTACAATTTTCTTAAGGGGATTCATACTTTTAAAGTCCAAGAGACTGAAGAAATATATCCCTATTTTCAATCATCAGTAGTTTCTAAAATAAATCTGTCTTTCCAACATTTCAGTACTAAAGAGACTATCAATATTCTTAAGGGGACATGTACCTTTTAAAGTCCAAGAGACTCGATAAACATGTCCCTATTTTCAATCATCAATAGTTACTAAAATAAATCTTTCTTTCCAACATTTCAGTACTAAAGAGACACATAATTAAAGGGACATGTAGCTTTTAAAGTCCAAGAGACTCGACAAACATATCCCTATTTTCAATCATCAGTAGTTACTAAAATAAATCTTTCTTTCCAACATTTCAGTACTAAAGAGACACATAATTAAAGGGACATGTACCTCTTAAAGTCCAAGAGACTCGACAAACATATCCCTATTTTCAATCATCAGTAGTTACTAAAATAAATCTTTCTTTCCAACATTTCAGTACTAAAGAGACACATAATTAAAGGGACATGTACCTTTTAAAGTCCAAGAGACTCGACAAACATATCCCTATTTTCAATCATCAGTAGTTACTAAAATAAATCTTTCTTTCCAACATTTCAGTACTAAAGAGACACATAATTAAAGGGACATGTACCTTTTAATGTCCAAGAGACTCGACAAACATATCCCTATTTTCAATCATCAGTAGTTACTAAAATAAATCTTTCTTTCCAACATTTCAGTACTAAAGAGACGCATAATTAAAGGGACATGTACCTTTTAAAGTCCAAGAGACTCGACAAACATATCCCTATTTTCAATCATCAGTAGTTACTAAAATAAATCTTTCTTTCGAACATTTCAGTACTAAAGAGACACATAATTAAAGGGACATGTACCTTTTAAAGTCCAAGAGACTCGACAAACATATCCCTATTTTCAATCATCAGTAGTTACTAAAATAAATCTTTCTTTCCTACATTTCAGTACTAAAGAGAAGCACAATTTTCTTAAGGGTACATGTGCCTTTTAAAGTCCAAGAGACTCGACAAACGTATCCCTATTTTCAATCATCAGTAGTTACTAAAATAGACCTTTCTTTCCAACATTTCAGTACCAAAGAGGTGAACAATTTTCTTAAGGGGACATATACATTTTAAAGTCCAAGAGACTCGACAAACATATCCCTATTTTCAATCATCAGTAGTTACTAAAATAAATCTGTCTTTCCAACATTTCAGTACTAAAGAGACTATCAATATTCTTAAGGGGACATGTACCTTTTAAAGTCCAAGAGACTCGATAAACATGTCCCTATTTTCAATCATCAATAGTTACTAAAATAAATCTTTCTTTCCAACATTTCAGTACTAAAGAGACACATAATTAAAGGGACATGTACCTTTTAAAGTCCAAGAGACTCGACAAACATATCCCTATTTTCAATCATCAGTAGTTACTAAAATAAATCTTTCTTTCCAACATTTCAGTACTAAAGAGACACATAATTAAAGGGACATGTACCTTTTAAAGTCCAAGAGACTCGACAAACATATCCCTATTTTCAATCATCAGTAGTTACTAAAATAAATCTTTCTTTCCAACATTTCAGTACTAAAGAGACACATAATTAAAGGGACATGTACCTTTTAAAGTCCAAGAGACTCGACAAACCTATCCCTATTTTCAATCATCAGTAGTTACTAAAATAAATCTTTCTTTCCAACATTTCAGTACTAAAGAGACACATAATTAAAGGGACATGTACCTTTTAAAGTCCAAGAGACTCGACAAACCTATCCCTATTTTCAATCATCAGTAGTTACTAAAATAAATCTTTCTTTCCAACATTTCAGTACTAAAGAGACACATAATTAAAGGGACATGTACCTTTTAATGTCCAAGAGACTCGACAAACATATCCCTATTTTCAATCATCAGTAGTTACTAAAATAAATCTTTCTTTCCAACATTTCAGTACTAAAGAGACACATAATTAAAGGGACATGTACCTTTTAAAGTCCAAGAGACTCGACAAACATATCCCTATTTTCAATCATCAGTAGTTACTAAAATAAATCTTTCTTTCCAACATTTCAGTACTAAAGAGACACATAATTAAAGGGACATGTACCTTTTAAAGTCCAAGAGACTCGACAAACATATCCCTATTTTCAATCATCAGTAGTTACTAAAATAAATCTTTCTTTCCTACATTTCAGTACTAAAGAGAAGCACAATTTTCTTAAGGGTACATGTGCCTTTTAAAGTCCAAGAGACTCGACAAACGTATCCCTATTTTCAATCATCAGTAGTTACTAAAATAGATCTTTCTTTCCAACATTTCAGTACCAAAGAGGTGAACAATTTTCTTAAGGGGACATATACATTTTAAAGTCCAAGAGACTCGACAAACATATCCCTATTTTCAATCATCAGTAGTTACTAAAATAAATCTGTCTTTCCAACATTTCAGTACTAAAGAGACTATCAATATTCTTAAGGGGACATGTACCTTTTAAAGTCCAAGAGACTCGATAAACATGTCCCTATTTTCAATCATCAATAGTTACTAAAATAAATCTTTCTTTCCAACATTTCAGTACTAAAGAGACACATAATTAAAGGGACATGTACCTTTTAAAGTCCAAGAGACTCGACAAACATATCCCTATTTTCAATCATCAGTAGTTACTAAAATAAATCTTTCTTTCCAACATTTCAGTACTAAAGAGACACATAATTAAAGGGACATGTACCTTTTAAAGTCCAAGAGACTCGACAAACATATCCCTATTTTCAATCATCAGTAGTTACTAAAATAAATCTTTCTTTCCAACATTTCAGTACTAAAGAGACACATAATTAAAGGGACATGTACCTTTTAAAGTCCAAGAGACTCGACAAACCTATCCCTATTTTCAATCATCAGTAGTTACTAAAATAAATCTTTCTTTCCAACATTTCAGTACTAAAGAGACACATAATTAAAGGGACATGTACCTTTTAAAGTCCAAGAGACTCGACAAACATATCCCTATTTTCAATCATCAGTAGTTACTAAAATAAATCTTTCTTTCCAACATTTCAGTACTAAAGAGACACATAATTAAAGGGACATGTACCTTTTAAAGTCCAAGAGACTCGACAAACATATCCCTATTTTCAATCATCAGTAGTTACTAAAATAAATCTTTCTTTCCAACATTTCAGTACTAAAGAGACGCATAATTAAAGGGACATGTACCTTTTAAAGTCCAAGAGACTCGACAAACATATCCTTATTTTCAATCATCAGTAGTTACTAAAATAAATCTTTCTTTCCAACATTTCAGTACTAAAGAGACACATAATTAAAGGGACATGTACCTTTTAAAGTCCAAGAGACTCGACAAACATATCCCTATTTTCAATCATCAGTAGTTACTAAAATAAATCTTTCTTTCCAACATTTCAGTACTAAAGAGACACATAATTAAAGGGACATGTACCTTTTAAAGTCCAAGAGACTCGACAAACATATCCCTATTTTCAATCATCAGTAGTTACTAAAATAAATCTTTCTTTCCAACATTTCAGTACTAAAGAGACGCATAATTAAAGGGACATGTACCTTTTAAAGTCCAAGAGACTCGACAAACATATCCCTATTTTCAATCATCAGTAGTTACTAAAATAAATCTTTCTTTCCAACATTTCAGTACTAAAGAGACACATAATTAAAGGGACATGTACATTTTAAAGTCCAAGAGACTCGACAAACATATCCCTATTTTCAATCATCAGTAGTTACTAAAATAAATCTTTCTTTCCTACATTTCAGTACTAAAGAGAAGCACAATTTTCTTAAGGGTACATGTGCCTTTTAAAGTCCAAGAGACTCGACAAACGTATCCCTATTTTCAATCATCAGTAGTTACTAAAATAGATCTTTCTTTCCAACATTTCAGTACCAAAGAGGTGAACAATTTTCTTAAGGGGACATATACATTTTAAAGTCCAAGAGACTCGACAAACATATCCCTATTTTCAATCATCAGTAGTTACTAAAATAATTTATTCAGAAATATGAAAATTTTACTGTGAATTAAACACTTTTTCTCCTTTATATATATGGCTCTTAATTTCTTTCTAGCTTGAAGATAAATATTTAATTTTTTTGAAAATTTTAACCATTGTTTTTTTCATTGTTATGGCAATGCCAGCAGACTTGCGTCTGTATATAAATGAATATACATATTTTTTTAGTTTTAAAATTATGTTGTATAATAAATATATCTTTAAAGTTAACCACTCGGAAATCAAAATTCTTATTTCTTTATAGAGAAAAAGTTTTTTTTACAAAAATTTTAATTTCGAAACAAACATTTTGTTAAATTTTACTGTAATTAAAATTTTTATGGCAGGAATGACATAATAGTAGGTCATTTTAATGATACTTATTTAATTGCTTGTGTATAAAATTTCATGGTATTCTATCCAACTGTTTTGGTGATACTATGTGCGAAATGACATAACAGTGAAAAAACAATGATTAAAATTTTAAACAATTAAAAAATGTCTCTTCAAGCTAGAAAAAATATTGAAAGCCATATTTATAAAGAAAAAATATTGTTTAACCCACAGTAAAATTATCATATTTCTGAAAAAGTAGTTCAGTAACTACTGATAATTGAAAATAGCGATATGTTTGTCGAGTCTCTTGGACTTTAAAAGGTATGTGTACAATGTAATCGATGTGAAATATATTTTATCAAAAGGAGAGCTAATTCGAAACACAAAGCTATGACACTCTTTTAGGAACTATACATTTCTAAAATATTGCATTTAAAATGGGCTGATTTACAATTTCTAAATTTTACTTTCTTAGCTAACTTATTGACTGGAAAGGATTAAGATATGGGATTTTAAGTAGAGTCTCTTTCAATGAATACCTCAGCTTCTTTTGCACAGTTTTTCCCGCGGTAACAGAAAACACTGCGTTAAGCGTTGCAAAAAATATTCAGGATAATAAATAGATTCAGGAAGGAAATTTAATTCAACTTTGAGTGGGAGGTAAACTAAGAAAAGTGGTCTGTAATAATGATGGTAATTTTATTTTGATGTAAATGCTTGATAAGGAAAAAAATAGTGTTTTCTTGTATAATCTGAATTAGATTCCTCATTTTGTGTGATTTTATTGTCAGCTAGTATTTAATTTCTCGTCTGCTTCAGAAAATTAAAGAAGGAATTTTATTTACTTATAACTTATTTATTTTAAAAATTTCTTATAACCCTTTCATAGGATTTTTCCTTACGCAAATATTAAGTGATTTACAATCAGCTAAATGAAAAAAAATGGTTTGTAAATCAATATTTATAGGGTAAGACTACGAAACAGACCGTTTAGAATGTCTAAATCTACAGAATTCTTTTTCCTCGGATTATAAATAAGTCATACGAGCTTCTTTTTCTTAAATCCTCACATGAAAAATGATTTCCTGAACATTAAATCACTATGTAAGAATTAAATCACTATGTAAGTACGTAATAATTTAGGATACATAATATTCATAATTTATATATATATATATATAATAGCCGTTGTCTCTGAATAACACTTCCGGGCTGTACTCATCTTTCAATTGAAGCCCTCAGTAAACAAACAGCCGGTTAGGCTTAATTTCAATTTGAGATGTGGATCAGAATTTTTTCTTACCTAAAAAACTAATATCTTCTCCATCAAATCGCGTTTGTTCAGCCTATTTTTCTATAAAACATTCAGAACTAAAAAAAATTGGAAGTTTTTAGCTGTATATTTAACAGTTTTTAAAAATCTGTTTACTTTTGCGATGAATTCTGAAAGTAAACAAACTTGAATGTGAATGAATCAAGTAGCTCAAGAATTCATATCGCGTAGTGAGCTGTAAAAAACTGGATGGCAGTCTACTACTCCAATCGCATGAAAAACTAAATAAATAAAAAATAATGAAAGGGTTTGCTTTTGCAAGGTGTGGATTAAATGCAATATTGTTAGATAATTCGGGATTTTTTTAACTTTCATATACTTTTTCCATTATGACGTCCTTATTAGTATTATGACGTCAAAATGACGGGTTACCTTCTAGTTTTATTATAACAATTAAATAATCATATTTTGAAACAAAAGAAATATATTCATTTTACCAAAGAAACACTATCCGCTTATAAACATTTTAACAATATTCAATACTAAACAGGAAATTACTAAAGTCAGGGGCTTTATACACATGTAGAATAAAAAAAAATGCGACACATATTGCAGTATGCTCCCTCACGAAAAAAGACAGATTTCTTCATTCTACGACTAATCTGAACTCCGTCTTATATCCCATATGCTGTCTAATATATCCCTGGGGATAAAAGACGCAATTATTGAAGGCACCTACATCCTGCCAACTGTGGGAAAAGAACTTGCTCAAACAGACATTAATGAATATGAATCCCTTATAAAACACAAATATTATTTCTTTGACATAGTAAAAAAAATTACTTATTTATTCCGATTAATGTTAAAAGTTAGGGATTTAACAGTTTCCTTTAAAATGATTAATAATCTAAATAGATTTATCAGTGATTTATTCTTGGCCAACATCTTTAGATAAAATACAAGTGAGGCTGAAAACAAACGAGACTTCGGAAATTCATGCCTTGTCTCAGAAATTTGAAGAACGGATTTTAAATTTTTAGGGGTTTTGAAAGTAAAACCTAAGGATTGCAGAAAGTATATAATCACGTATATGGGTATGTTGCAAGAGCTGCCAAATTTTGAATCAACCATATAAATATGATCTCTTCATTAATTTCCTAGCATAAATAAAAAATTTACAGTTAGAGTTATAGATTGAGGTCCACTTGCAAGTACATTATTATAAGTTTTAAGAAATTCCATTAGTATAATTTTTAAGGCTCTCTTTTCTCTATGCTTAATCTCACAGGAAAAACTTTCACTCAGAAGGAATGCAAATAATTTTCTGATTTGGAAAATTGACGTAAGCACTAACTCGTTCCAAAAATGTTTTAGGTCGGGACTCTGAGCAGGCCAAGAAAGACGTTTTACATCCATATCTTGATACCACTGCTTGACAGAGGCTGCACCATGACATGAAGCGTTGTCGTCCTGGAAGTAACTGTCGTCCATTCCATAAAATTACCAGACCGTAGGAAGAAACTGACTCTCCAAAATGTTCATGTAGATGTCGCTGTTCAATTTACCAGGAATAACATGCAATGGCCCCAGGCCATACCCCGAAAAAAAACCAAACAACTACACTACCACCACCGAACTTGAGAGTTGGAACGATGCACTCGGGTAACAGACGTTGGCCTGGCATTCGCTAAACCCAAGCACGCGCATCCAAATGGAAGAGCGTATAGCTAGACTCATCGCTCCATAAAACAGTTTTCCAGAGGTCCACAGTCCAGTTGCGACTTTGCAAACACCAAACGAGTGTGCCGCCTATGTTGGATGGCGGGATGTTTGGTTTGAGTGCGGCAACACATTCCGTGGATATTGAGGGCATGCAGCTTTTTTCCGAAAGGTATTGTGGTCCACCGTGACCCTTGCTGCCTGTTGAATTTCACTGTTGATGATTTGGAGTGGTTTTTTGCTGTTCTTACGAACATCACGCTTCAGGACACGCCGATCTCGTTCGGTCTGTTTACGGGGATAACCAACGTGTGCATTTCGTGTCCGAACTCCCGTAATCTTCCACTTCTTCACGGCATCACCAACAATTAATTTTTCGTGGCTGTGATAATTCTACCGCAATTGCGCGAATAGACTTGTCAACAACTATAACACCTCTTTCAAAGTCACTAAGTTCCTTTTCTTTCGACATATTGTCACAATTTCACACAGGACAAACGACGTTACCATTTCGCGTATCGTATTTAACCTTAATAGGTCACGTGAGAACACTGGATTTGCATAAAATCCGATATGCAGTCGGATTTTATGCAAATCCGCTGGCGTCCTGTCCATTATTGTAGGGTAGTAGTGTGCGTGTGGGCACACACACACATTATATATGTGGGTTCGTAATTTAGTGTAAAAATTAGCAATGAACTCATATCCTGAAGTCAAATTTATTTATGATACAGAATTAGGTCCTGTAAGATTTGTCTTCTGTTGATGGTTTTAACATATTCAGAGAGTGGATTAAGCTGATGGAAATAGGACTAGTCCCATTTCCATTGTAGGGTAGTAGTGTGTGTGCGCGCACACACACACACACACACACACACACACGCACACACATACATACATACACACATACACACATCTTATTTTTTAACTTGGATGTTTCAACCTGAAGCTTAATATTAAGCTGAAAAAATATTTTAGAGGGGGAGTAACAAGTTCTAGCATAGAATATACTGAATATCTATTTCTGTAACCATTACTTTAATATTGCTTCATAACTTGTACTCTAATGTTAAAAATATCAGACTGCATCCAAGATAATATACATGCAAGGAAATGTTTAATATTAAAAGTAATTTGAAAGTTTCTTTTTCAAAACCTCAAAATTGTGTTGTTAAAAAATTATAGCTTTTTTCAATTTAAAGTTCATGATAGGACGTAAAAAATTACACAATCTTTAGATCGTATTCAAGTGCTTTAGGTATTCTGAGCCCTTATTAATCACTTCAAGGAAAATAATAGACATAACAGTACATGTTACGATGAATAGAATTTCCTCTGCATCAAATTTGTTTTCTGACTCAGGAATAGATCACTAATTCCTCTAATGTATAACTAAGGCAAAATGTCGCAATAACTGAAAACACAGGGCATATAACTCTTTCGTCTTGTATGAAAAGGAGAATACCCTGCTCGTACAAACAAAGATGGCATAAATTCCTTCTCTCTGATATAAAATATCTTAATAACAATGAATTTCTGCTTTTTCAATGCAGGATTTTAAAGAAAATATGTTTATATTGACATTTATATTGCCCGCTGACATTTATATTGCCTTCCATGTATCATAGATTGCAGAGAATCTTTCATTTGATATTCTGGTTAAGCTAAAAACATTTCTATAGTATTTCATTACGCATTTCGAAATGCAATTAACTGTCCAGATACTGTCATCTTGTCACTTCATCTCATTACATTATCTTTCAGAGCATTAAAGATTTTATGATAAATGTTAAAAATAAATTTATCGTATTGAGAAATTATAAAATATTTCATTCTCAACGTGGGAATTTCAAACGAGAAGCCCCCTCCCCCCACCACAAAAACTCATATATATATATATATATATATATATATATATATATATATATATATATATATATATATATATAAATATATTTATATATATATATACTAACTGAAAACCAGTACTTCGTTACGGAGTACATTGAAATTAAATACAACGGTCAATGTATTCAATTGATGTAAAAAAAACTAAAAATATATTTTAAAAAAAATCGTAACGGATATTTTTATAGAGAAAATAATGCAGGATGAAATATTCAAATTAAATCTAATAGAACATACTAAAGAATATAGTACGTTTAGTATAGTACAGTTTGAAGAACATTTCTTTTACTGTATGTTAATATTTTTTGGGGGGATAATGTCTATTCGTCTGCCGCATTAGCAAGAAATAAGTTTTTTTTGTCTATTTCATTGTTTTGTACGTGACACAAAATATAAAAGAAAAGAAACCACGTGATCAGCATTTAATAAATTAAATTCGAAAAATTAATCTTTAAAAATGCGCCCCAAAATCAAAAAAATTGAGGTAAAGATTCAAAAAAGATGTCATTTAAAGAAAGTTTTATGATCTTTCTGGTGATATAAATTTTATAACTCTCGGATTATTATTTTAAATGCAATCTTTAAAAAATTTTACAAACACAGCTTAAAAATTTAATTAAAAAAAATCTAAGATGAACGTTTCAAAAATCTCTCTTAGTGCACCCCGACACTATAAGAAGAATCGCCATCCAAAATTTCAGCCCTCTATGTCCAGCGGTTTGGTCTGTGCGTTGTCTGTCGGTATTATACGTAGGAATAATATTAGTGGTAAAATGGATAATAGATCACGGAGAGAAAAAACTACATTTATCTGACTAATTCTCAACTTTCGTTTTTCTAGGCAAACTCTTTTTTTCTTAGGAATGTCTGCCTATGGTATTTGGTACTCCGATCCCGTCAATTGCAGATCAGAATCAACATTAAAAAAAAAAATTCTTAAACTGTCTTGAGACCATATTATATTAGAATTCTCCTTAATTTAGTGAAAGAAAATGTAAATCGACATTATATAGACGTAAATATCTTTAATTTTTTTATATATACAGAGTGATATATACATTGGTATACACATGATATTGCATATAAATATTATTGTGTGGTAAATATATATCGCTGTATACATATATTGAAAACTGGAAATGCTGACCACCAGGGTATTTTATGCAAATATATATCCAGGAATTATTGCTCCTAAAAGACTGTTAGAACGGTGTAAAAGGGCGATTCGGGGTTATGCAGTGACTACATGGGATTTACAGCGAGAATATTTTTGAATATTTAAATAATGCTTTTATGTATAGGAATCCTCACATAAAATCTCCTGATACTCTATGGGGTATATAAACGTATCGCAGATATTTCCTGTTTGGTTATTTTAAGCTACCAATTTCTAAAAGTAATATTTTTACATCGTTATTGTTTGCTCAGTTTACATCATATTTTTATTACAAAGTGTTATCGGCGGCTGCTGTATAATCCACTGGCAATTGAAACTTTTATTCATTGTCAAATCGCTGGTGTGTTATAAGCTCTGAAAACAACCTTTTGAAATTTCTTTGCATCGTATATGCGTGCTATAGACAGGCTGTTGATTCTAGAGTTGAATATAATAAACCTAAGGGACCTACTTCTCTATTTTGTAAGCAATGGGGAGCTCGGGTGAAAAGACACAAATTCCATAGCTGTCCAAATGAAATTTCCTGGAACAAAAATAGCGTATGTTCCTAAAATTTTCTATAAACCTATGTGATTGTATTGACATCTAGTATATGCTATGTTGTATATTAAAGCATTATTATAATAGTATATTAATGCATTATTATATTAAAGAATTGGTTGTACATAAGGACAGAAAAGATAAAAGCTGTCATTCTAACAATGCTTTTCATGTGTATTATGATTAAATATTCGTAAACTTTTAAATCAATTGTACATTTAAGAGGCTAATACATGGCAGTCGTTTCATATGTCTGTGACAGTAGAGATCGTATTTAATTATCTAATTTGATTTTTAATTAATTAATGAATTGATTAGCTAGTGGTAGTACTTGCAACAACAGATAGTGATTACTCAAATGTACCATTACAAATCAATTTATTACACCTTAACACAATACATATACAATTTATATTATTCATTAGTGACTTTCTACTCCTATATGATATTCATCCGTTAGCTATTCTTGCTAATATCATCATTTAATTGATCAAAGATTCTTAATCGATAATCATACATATATACTGCTAATATCATCATTTAATTGATCAAAGATTCTTAATCAATAATCATACATATATACTGCTAATATCATCATTTATCTACTCAATATCATCATTTAACTATACTCCAAGATTTTTAATTGATAATCATACATACACACTGCTATATCTGGTATTTAACAATATTCCAATTTCTACGGAATTAAGCAACCAATATTATGCGATAGATATATATGTCCAAATAAATGAATGTTCACTGTAAATTACCTATCAGTATTATTATCCTATCCTATATCTTTATCAGTGAGCATTGAACAATTAATATACCAAAGATCTTGAACTTTCCTATCTGCGATCACTCATTCATTCAAACAGGTGTCAGGGGCGCTTTCATCATTCCACACGGGGTTCTCCTATTATCAACAGCGGTGAGGGGTTACTTGCGTCATTATTCAACGGCATCACTGGCTACCGGACGCTGCAACCTTGGGGGTGGCGCACATTCGACGAAGGGGTTCGGCATGGAGGAGACTCTACTTCTGCGTTGAACTGGACGAGGCTAAGGCTGGTCGCTGTGTCGGGTCCTCTCCGTGGGTCAGCTGGCGGGCTCATCTGGTTCGGGTCGGCGCGGGCGTCTAGGTTAAGTGGCACTTCATTGGCAGGCATTTCATTCACTGGGACAGGGGGCTTACATCTATTTCTCCACTAGTCATCTATGGAGCTCCAATTACATCGTAAACTGCATGTACGACTGCATCTCTATGCTAGGTTCAGTTGGTATTCAACTTTGCATCGCTATCTCACTGACCAACGGTTGGGGCTTACATACCCGCCATGCGAAATCATCTGCTGCCCTTTCAGCTCTTCTTAATTCTGCCTTCATCTCTCGATTTCTCAAATCAAATTGATTCTTCCATCTCTTCTTCACCCGGAACTAAAGTTCGATAACATTTTATTCAGGACTTCCATTGGTGGCCATCTCCTGACCAATGGGCTGACCTGGGCCTATAATATTGGCTGCCCATATATTCCTTAACTCTTTGTCTGCCCACTATAACTAGCAGAGTTGCGCCTATGATTCTTTCGACCCCCTTTCTCTGGGCTCCTTCAACTTTTTAGACTCTCACGATTGGTTTCAACCTCCTGCTGCTCTCCTAATGAAGTACACCTCGTAAAACTGCTTATCTCGCTCACTATCTTAACTTAGCCCCCTCTACGCTTCAAATTTTCACTTTCCCCGTTTATTATCTCCAGCTGGTGACCCTTTACTGTCCATATTTTTCTTTAATTGACATCGCTCGTCTTCCATTACAGCTAAGCAGTTCGTTAACTCCAGCTGGTCACCACTTACTGACCGTTCTTGAATACTTTCTTCTCCTATTACTTTGTGCCTGACTTGCAACTGTTCAATTTTTGAAAACTGTCGCCCACACTGAAACACTGTCCATGTGAAATCAGTGTCTTGATACCATTGCTATGAGATTATTGGCATTCTCACATTTAGCATGCCTAAAAAGCATGTCGAATTGTAAACAGATTGAATGCTTTAGGTCCGATTAACAACAATTTAAGACAGTTAAATATTCAAGGAAATAATAAAGTTCAATGTGTTGATAAAAGGTTACTTTTTAAGGGGAATAAGGACGACTAAAGCTACATTACGACCTGATAAATATTATTCCTAGTCTGTACCTTCACGTTTTTGATGATTTACGAGTTTTTTGTTGATTTTAGCTATGGACGAATGAGCTCAAATGATACTAAAAAGCTCTGGATGGACTGTTGAGGTCGCTACTCCAGATATTATTGAAAAAAAAAAAACTGGATATGATGTTGAAGAGAAAATGCTTAAAATTTATGAAGCTTTTACCTCAACAGGACACTATATAAAATTTTTCAGAATATTTGTTAATGAGAAACCTATCAGAAAAGTGAGTCCTCGTTTGCCGACAATCAATCAAAGGAACGAGTGAACACTTGTACGGTCCCTCTTTTTCGAAGGCACTAATTTCGTACAGTTTTTTTTAAATTTCTATTATTTCTTTATAGTTGTAGACAACATAATCGGGAGACAACACATACTGTGAAGGCTTTTGAAACCCTACATCAGTGTTAAATCAAGGCTTTGCCTAGATATGACCGGCGCAGATTATTACTAAAAACTTTATTTCTGAATAGCACGCGTTTAAAAATAAATTCCAATAATTTTTTCAGCTCATACGGTTCCTGTCATTTACTTAAATTAATAAAGCCATATTCTTATATTTACAAGCTCCAAATATATTCCTAGGGAGTCTTAACCTTATTACGACTTGTCACTATTGAGTATATAGTCAAAAATTAGTCCTAACGATCCTAAGTATGCTGAACTACTGCTCAATGAAATATCAGTGCTGCATTGTTCAAACCGCATTCTCCGAACTAGCATTACCCTCTAAGAACTCAAAAGGTAAGAAAGAATCTGGCACTGGGGCTTGCAGTCGAAGTAGTAGTAACCAAAAACTTTTTTGTTTCTCGACTTTTACACTTAACTATCCAATGAAAGTTCTTATTTGTACGCTTGATCTTTGGCTTTATTCAAAGTTAAGTATTAGCCACATTATCTTGACAGAGTGGCGTCCAACAAACGGAATTGGGAAAGTTATCCGTAAAGAAAATTTCTAGGACAGCAAAAAGAAATAAAGCCAAGACTTAAAAACTAGGTAATTAAATAAAGATTTAAATAAAGACGCAGTCACTTGAGTCATAATTTAGAGATTTTTCAAAGAAATCCAGATGAAATTTCCCATAGTTCCATAACGGTTGGTAATTCATCAACAGGAATGTTTATAGCACTGTATTTTTTTCTTATTACTTGAAAAAGGGCAAAACAAAATCCCCGGAGAGTACTATGAATCTGTTCAGGATCGATTGAAAAGCGAAATTGAGATGAAAATGCCGTATTGAGCAAAAAATTGGTTTTTTTTCTCTCATGACAATATAGCTTCATTTATGTGCGACTGAGACTGCAAAACTATTAAAACTCACGCGGGTAAATTGCTCGCAACCAATGGTATTATATAAATTCATTCCCCCTCCCCGTTGGATAACTAATTCTAAAAAAGAATCTTGCAAGGCAGAAACTTGGGCATAATTACGAAGCTATTATTAAAATAAACTTTTATATAGCGGAGTTAGACAAATCTTACTTCTTTGTGGAGTGGATAAAAAAGCTTGAAATTTGTTGGACCAAATGTATCAGCCAAATGTTTTATATTTTTACACACACATTATATATATATATATATATATATATATATATATATATACACACACACATATATATATATGTGAGGCTTAAATATGGGGGGGCGATCACGCGACCTTAAAATGGGATTTTAGTTATTAAAATATAGGATTTAACAATTAAAAAGTCTGGGAGTTCAAATAAGCGGCGTATGTATTGCAGTGAAAAAGGAATTAATGGGTCGGCTTGATTCAATCTCCGAAGAACCACAGATTCTAAAGGGAAATTCCCCTTTTCATTATATAATCTTGGCGCATCTGTGGTTTGAGCGTCGAAGAGAAAGGAAATGCTGAATTTAGCAAAAAAAGAACATGTACGATATGACATCACGCATAAGTAATGAGCGTCACTGAGCGTTGGTTTTAATGTTGAAACAAAGAAAAATCGCCAGAGCCATGGATAACTAGGGAATGGAAAGGATGTGTGCTGAAGGCGCACAGATTTTAATGGGGATTGGGAAGCCATATCTTTTAGTTATGGAGCTGAGAGTCGTTAAGTGATTTAATAAATATGTTAGTAAATGATAATGGAGTTGTCGTCACTGTATTTGAGTTTGGATTCTACATTGTCTCGCCATCGGACCACGGACTGCAAAATGATTAATAGGATATTTGGAATGATGTGTTAAATAGATCGGGCGTGAAGCACCAGCGTCTGACATAAGTCGGCAGCGATTCTGCAACCTTTTCGCTGTGGGAACCCAGTCTTTAAAATTCAAGAAATCCAAAATTTCATCGTATTAAGAAAAATCTTCGGCTTGTGATCATCATATTTCTGTGCTTCAAAAATTAAGGCGGTGATGTCATCTGTGTTTAAAATTATGAAATTAGTAAAATTTTTCGTCGTGTCGGCTGCTCATCGTTAAAAGTGTTCTACATTTTGTGCTACAAAAACCATAGTTAAAAATTAGTCATCGTTTTTCAAAATTAATTGAATAAGGTTGTCCTCAAGCGGCAACATGGCTGTTATGAAATGTGTCAGCGGTGTTGTGCCATCTTTTCTCATCGAAAATGTTTTGTGTGTGAAACTTCAGCGGATTTTTTTTTTCTTTCTGCACAAAATTTTCCCAGCGTCAGGATGTGTGCGAAACAAGATTTCCGTGGCTCTCCGGGACTGTCTGCCGTTTTCAGGATCAGTTTTAAGAAGAAAATTGTTGTGAATTCTAAACAAATAAATAGGTAAAATATTAAATTAAGTTAAATTGGGATAAAATTAAGGTAAGCGTTTTGATTTAAATTTACAAAATAAACATGCCAAATAGTTTTGAAGTGCAATGTTACATGAATTAATAATAATGTTAATAACTATGTCGCGATAAATTAAAAACAAATGGTTCTGAAAAAATGTTGTTAAAAATGAGAAATATGAAAAATTACTAAATTGGTTAAATTAGCAATTGTACAAGTTGAAGATGTGAATTACTTTTGACTTTAAGGTATTGAAATTTTAAAATTAAAATTGTATTGATGAAAATTGAAATAAGTAACTATTATATGTAAAATGTGAAAATTTTGTGTAAATTTTGGAAATTGTGGTTAAAATACAAAAGTTAAAATTCAGTAGAAAATGTTTTCACAATTTGAAACTATTGGTAATAAAAAATGAAAATTTTAATATTGTTAAAATTAAGTATATGTTGAAAATTGTTTTCTGGGGATGATCATTCCCGTCAATCCTGTTTTTTCGGGGAGGGGGGGAAAGCTAGATAGCAGAATAATAGTAACAATAATATTGGTAAAATTTTGAAAATGGTAATTTCATTATATTGTGGAAAATTCTAAACATGGTCGGGTCTAAATATGCATTTTGATTTTATTCTGTTGGCAGTCTCGTTATTTTGTAAATATTTTTTAAAGTTTATTGATTTAATAATGTGTGTTTGATTTTCTATACATTGAAAGTGGGTACTCAAGCCTGTATAATAATTGATATTTTCAGATATAATTTTATGAGTGTATTTTTTAGTGTATTGATATAAATTTATTTGATATATGATATTTGTGAGGTAGGGAATTGAGTTGTATTGATAAAGATGTAAGATCTGAAGTTTTAATTTTTGAAATTTGTAGAATTGTGAGTTTTGATCAAAATGTGAATATGTTGACATATTTTATCAAATTGAGTCTAGAAGCAGAACAAGCATGAGTTAAACCATGTCTTCTTCAAACTTGAGTAGGTTTTAAAATTGGTTTTTGAATGAAATGAAAAGTTTATGGTATTAAAATGTATAGGAAAGTGTTGTATTGAAAGTTAATTTCATACCTCAATGATTTAATTGCCTTTTTCATACTGATAAATATTGTGTATTTTGAGTATAATCATTTAAAGTTGATCTTTTAACATTGTTATTGTGCTTTTAGGTTAATAATTTGATATTCATTTCTTGTGTGTTTTGGTCGCCACTTGATTTACTAGTTTTTGGAGGTCTCCCTGTAATTTTCAGATAAGCATGAGTGTAAAGACATGCTTCATTATTTTGTAAAATTCAGAGGTATAATATTTTGTACATCATGGTGAAAACGAAAAATTTTTGAAATATAAGAGAATTTGAAATATGTATTAGGGTTATGTTTTTCACTAGTGATTTGTTGTGTCAAATTTGAAGTTTCGGAGGAATCAGGTATCCCCGATGATACGCTGAAAGCTCTTAATAAAATTCCCACTGCTGTTGTGGAGTATGACCACCATAACATACATCTGAGGAAGGGTTTTAAATTCTAATAATAGTGTTATAAATAAAATTATTTTGTATGAAGTTTTGTGACACCCCAATTTTTTACAAGAACTGTAAATATTTCAAGAACTCTGAACTTTGCCAATTTTAAAGTCAGGACTCATTTTCTAGGTGATGGACTCGAGGTGCTTCGGCACAAGGTTTGTTTTTCTTGAGCTAAAAAGGATAGTGTGGGTGTTCACAGAAATTTTATTTACCATTTTCTTACAAGTTCAAGTTATATTTTGTGTTTATTAAATTTAATTTTAGTGTTCTATTAATAATGTTGATGTAATATTCTTTTACAATTAATTTTGATATTTTAATAATTACTGCTGTGTTATTGTTGTCATAATATTTTAAGTGATTCAATGTAACTTCTGTCTCGAATGGAGACATTTATGTAACTTGTATTTTTCTCAGCTCCATGGGGTTAGGTGCACGACTTTAGTATAGTAAATAAGAATATTAATTTTAGATTTTTTTAAAATTAGATGTCAAATATTTAGGAAAATTTAGTTAATTTTGATGTGGTTGAATCAAGTCGTAAAAGAGAATAAGGTTAATCGAGAATAAATTAGTTGGGTTTCTCTGAGTTTGTTGTGTGGGGAAGGATCCGCCCTGCACGGCAATTTTCAGTTGATGATTAATAAAGTTAATTTTAGTTGTTTTTCTCTTCTGGAGACGTGTTGCAGGGAACTGACCATTCTTTGTGTGCGCGCCTTCAGGAGAACGATCGCCCTATTCTAATCGTAAATGTAATTTAATTTTAGTTGGTTAAAATGGGTTAACAAGATGATGATGAGTTTCAGTAGCGAGGGTTATTAGTTAATTTTTGTTGTGTGGGAGACGTCCCAACTCAGCATATTTTCCAGTGGGTTAGAAAAAATCTTTGAAATTGAATTTTGTGTTTTCTCTTCTGAGGACGTGCTGCAGAGAATTAGCTACTCCTTGTGTGCACGCCTTAAGGGGGACGAGGGGAAAAGTTGTGAGGCTTAAATATGGGGGGCGATCACGCGACCTTAAAATGGGATTTTAGTTATTAAAATATAGGATTTAACAATTAAAAAGTCTGGGAGTTCAAATAAGCGGCGTATGTATTGCAGTGAAAATGGAATTAATGGGTCGGCTTGATTCAATCTCCGAAGAACCACAGATTCTAAAGGGAAATTCCCCTTTTCATTATATAATCTTGGCGCATCTGTGGTTTGAGCGTCGAAGAGAAAGGAAATGCTGAATTTAGCAAAAAAAGAACATGTACGATATGACATCACGCATAAGTAATGAGCGTCACTGAGCGTTGGTTTTAACGTTGAAACAAAGAAAAATCGCCAGAGCCATGGATAACTAGGGAATGGAAAGGATGTGTGCTGAAGGCGCACAGATTTTAATGGGGATTGGGAAGCCATATCTTTTAGTTATGGAGCTGAGAGTCGTTAAGTGATTTAATAAATATGTTAGTAAATGATAATGGAGTTGTCGTCACTGTATTTGAGTTTGGATTCTACATTGTCTCGCCATCGGACCACGGACTGCAAAATGATTGATAGGATATTTGGAATGATGTGTTAAATAGATCGGGCGTGAAGCACCAGCGTCTGACATATATATATATATATATATATATATATATATATATATACACACACACACATATATATATATATATACACACACACACACATATATATATATATATACACACACACACACACATATATATATATATATATATATATATACACACACACACATATATATATATATATACACACACACATATATATATATATATATATGTATATATATATATACACACACATATATATATATATATATATATATATATATATATATATATATATATATATATATATATATATATATATATATATATATATCTTAATATCTTAGACTGTGTTATTACGTTTTTGATCTTAAGTTTTTTAAATAACCATCGAAATAAAATAAATAAATATTTTTTAGCATTTTCCAGTAATAATTATGTCAATCCTAAAATTAACTTAGTGAATCTTGAATTTAAATGCAAAAATATGGCGATGATGTCACGTATTTCCCACGGTCACTTTTAGGCCTGTAATCTAGCAGATCAGCCAGGAACCCATTCAAATATACTAAGGAAAATAATTCAAGATATTTCGACTCGAGGGATGGACACTTTGTCTCTCGTCGTAACAAATGACTGCAAATAAAGTCGCAAGAAACGTGTTTCGTGTTTCACGCCCGGTGCTCTTACTTCTTTTTATGGGCGAAGTTATGACAAGAATTCTAAAATTATGTCTAGTATTTCACGCTGTTTACTCGTGTTTTGGAACTGAAGAAGACAGCGAGAGAGTCTTTATCACACATGAGAATACCAAATAAATACAGGTTGCGCTTATTATATAAATTATAGGGTTGAGGTGAATGTAATTTTTTTTGAAAGAATTAAAAACAGCCTTGTAATTTAGACTGTTTTATCAATTATATAAACAACTACATGTACTTTAAAGATTAAAAAAAACAGGTAATTTCATAAGGGATCAAAAGATTAAAGAATTCATATAGAGTAAAATCTTATATCACAATATCTAGTACAATAATTAATCATTTTACAGTGGTTAATTATGTAAATATATTTATTCCAGCAATAATGAGAGGAAAATCATGATAAGACATTCTGAATATTCACTTTATAGAATACATGTCCATTGTATGTTTCTTTAACAGTTTCACCATATATAACCTGGAAAAAGAGTTTGAAAAATATTTGCTTTTGAAATAACGAAAAGAATGTAATATTTCCCTTTACTTTTGCGTTTGCATCATTTTTAGAAACTTTACTAAATTTAAGTTCCTGAAATTTTATCATGCTTACGGATATTTTCCAGCTTATTCTTATTTAATTTCTTTAAAGAAATATTTTTCTCTAACCACCTGTCCACATTTTGAGCAAAATATATTAAGGGTAGATCTATACGTAGAATTTGTTTTCAAAGTCAAGTTCTCACACAAGAAATTACATAAGACTTCTGAAGGGGTCAATGAAGTCACTGGAGTCTGTTATCTTTCAAATTTCGAAATATTTCAACTAAATACCACATGTTTTCCTCCATGAATTTAACTGGTACTGTCTCATTAATTGGTTAGAGGTATTTATAATTTATGGGTTATTGCATTTTATAATTTTTTTCCGATATCAATATCTGCTTCATCAGCTCTTAGATACCAGTAATGTTATATTTACAGCATAAAATATTTAACTTGGCATTAATTTGCATAGCTAACAGTCACTCTGATGATGTCATGGAGATTGTCATATTGCCATTGTGACAATGTGCCAACCCCCCTTGGAAGTCTGATTGGGAAAAAATGCTTATCATTGAAGTGCCAAAGAACAATATTTTGAAAGACCATCATTTGTTTAAAAGAAATTAACTTTTTGTTCAGGTTGAAAATTTTCTTTGCGGTTCGACGAGACAAAACGGTACAGGGCGTACTAGTTCAACACTGATTATACGTTTCTGCAACTGGATGATATCGTCTATTTCTAAAACCATTGTAACTGTATGGCACAATCCAAGACGCTTTTTTCCTGTCACAGCTTTCAGCATGCAAAATGCTTGAATTGGATCATCCCATATTATAATTTGAGTTCAAAATATCCGATACGATTGATTTTCAATGCTTCTGAACTCCAATATATAGGGTTGAAAAGTCTGTTGCAAATGTTTGAAATTTAATACTTCATCTCGCAGAAAACTCGATACCAACCAAATAATCAAATTTAAAATGTGACTTTCCTATGAATTAAACATTCAGTTCTTTAAATTTTAAAGCAATTTTACAATTTATTGACTTGGTTTTAATTGTTTCTGGATGATTAACAAACAAGGCTCCAATAATATTATTCCAAACAAGTTTTCCCATGTTAACCTATAAGTCTATTTTCATCCGTATTTAAACTGATTGTGATTCCTACTTCCTATTTTTTTCCAAATTTTCTAATCATCACTAAGGCTTCGTTTATTATGCCTCGTTCTGCTTAAATAGAAAACATCCAAAGGGATACAATAGGGAAACATTTTCTAAAAGTTAACCTTTAGTTAAACTTTATGGGAGTTCAAATGTACCTATTTTTTGCTAAATAGTGCTCCTACAATAAAGTAGCCAGCAAGACTTCGTGGTAAATAGCAAAAAGGTGAAGGTCTTACGAAAAAAGCCTTCGCATTAGAAAAGAAAAAATAATAACACATCTGGACATTTCATAACTTTCCTGCGCATGTCAGCAAGTGCAGTTTGGAATTTCTACATCCCTATTTTTATATCATCCTCTTTGAAATAAGATTATTCAGATAATCAAATATCACTCACTGTTCTAGATACTGACTTTTTTTTATTATTATTGAATTATATTACAATCTTTGCAAAACTGTTTATCAAACATTTTTGACATTACTTCAATCTTAAATATCAGCCTCAAAACTGAAATTTCCCTTCTGTTTACAACTATCCCGAATATACAATTACCCTACCTGATATACAGGGTGTCCATAATTAAAATTTCCTACTTTAAAGTTGTCTACAGTCGAATCTATTCTTCAGTAAGGTATGAAATTTTGTGTAGGACATATTGAAGGGATGGTATTTGTTTGAGCGAATAAAAATTAGTTCAAAATTTTCCATTAGAAGGCGTTTTTTGATGAAATACATATTTACGACGGGTTCTTTACTTAAGATTTTACCACCTTTTTATCCATAGGTCACCCTAACACAATAACCCATGCTCATTAAATTTTACAATCTTTAAAGTGATTGGAAAGTCGATCGGAAACTTGTTCGATAACTAATTTTCGGACAAAAGATTTGAAGGAACGGAGAAGGAACAAATATGCAAATTAATTTTTGTCGACATAGAACAGAAGCTGTTATAAAACCTAGAAACTTTCATGGAGATTTTGTTTTCAGAGTGCTTGCTATTTCTAATCAGAATGTCATCGTTACGATTACCAGATCGAGCTCCCCAGACCTCAACCCATGCGACTTTTGACTTTGGGAGCATGTGAAACATCTAGTCAGTCTTGATAAACCAAGAACTATACCTGATCTGAAAGACAACATTTCACGACATGTTTTCAGCATTCCTCCGAACACACTGCGGTAACTGTAGAACATGCTATTTTACGATTGCAAATAGAAGCTGAAAATGATGGCCGTCATGTTGAACATGTCTTGTTGTAATAAATTTTCTAACTACAGTAAATGTTGGCTAAATGTATAATTCATTAAAAAAAAACCTCTGGTGGTGAAATTTCGAACTAATTTTTTTATTCTCCCAAACAAATTCCCATCCCTTCAATATGTCCTACACGAACTTTCATAACTTTCTGAATAATAGTTTCGACTGTAGACAACTTTAAAGTAGGGAAGTTTTATTATGGATACCTCGTGTGTGTGTGTGTATATATATATATATATATATATATAATGTTGAATCCTTCATTCGAAGTGAAGTGAAATGTTCTATCAGTCATGATTTAAAAGCAACGTGCTTTCCACCTATGTATGCCTTATCTGTGTAATGTTCTTCTAACATGGCTCGTTAGACTGATTAAATGCAATACTCTTTGAATTGGAGCTATGTGTACGTGTTCATTTCACACTAATACAGTCCGCTAGGGTAAAGTAACTCCAATATCAATATATATATATATATACACTGCTGGCCATTGTAAATGCAACACCCTGAAGAAAACATGCAAATAACATGAAATTTACAACATGCATTAGCGGAGGTGATATATGCAAATGATTAGAATTTCAGCGCAGACGCACATCACGCGCGCCTGTGGCGCCACTTCAAAGCGCTATTTAAGGCTTGGAGATTTCGACAATTTCAAGTTGGGCAATTGTGTTTTTCTTGTGGTTTATTAAAAAAAACGATCAATTATGCCTCGTCGAAAACAGCGATCATCTTTTGATCGAGTATCCGAGTTCGACAGAGGAAGGATAGTGGCCTACCGAGATTGTGGATTATCTTTCAGGGAAATCGGTAGTCGTGTTGGACGAAACCAAACAACTGTAATGCGGATATGTGATCGTTGGATGCAGGAGGGTACGACGGACCGGCGTGTTCGATCGCATCCACCTCAGCGCACCACTTCACGTGATGACAGGCAAATTGTGCGCATGGCAGTGACGGATCGCTCAGTCACATCACGAACCATAGCACAGCACATGCAGTCTGTAACGCATCATCCAGCGTCTGCGCGTACCATTCGACGCCGTTTACAGCAGAGTGGTCTGTCCGCAAGACGTCCATTGCTTTGTCTACCCTTGACGCAGAACCACAGACGTCTCCGCCGCCAATGGTGCGATGACAGAAGGATGTGGACGGCAGAATGGAATGAAATTGTCTTTACTGACGAGTCACGCTTCTGTCTGCAACACCACGATGGTTGCATTCGAGTCTGGAGACACCGTGAAGAGAGGATGCTGAACAGCTGCGTTATGCACCGCCACACTGGTCCTGCACCGGGTATTATGGTATGGGGCGGTATTAGATATCACTCTCGCACACCTCTAGTACGCATTGCCGGTACTTTAAACAGCCAGCGCTACATCTCCAAGGTGTTGGAGCCAGTTGTCCTTCCTTACCTTCAGGGCTTGCCCACAGCCATATTTCAACAGGATAATGCGCGACCACACGTGGCACGTGTGATTGACTGGCGATTGACGGTTCTTCGTCAATCGCCAGATTGAATTGCTTCTCTGGCCGCCTCGCTCTCCGGATCTTTCGCCGATAGAAAACATGTGGTCCATGGTTGCTCTACGATTGACCCCGATTCCATCCCCAGCTGCCACAGCAGATCAACTTTGGCAACGTGTGGAAGCTGCTTGGTCTGCTGTACCCTAAGAACTCATCCAAAGTCTCTTTGAATCAATGCCGAGGCATGTGGCAGCGGTGATCTCCAACAATGGCGGCTACTCTGGCTACTGATTTTAGCAGGAACCACACTTCACAGAAGTCTATAAATTTAATCATTTGATACTTGGTCAACATGTTATCTACAAAATAAATTTTGTTGTGATATCTCTTGTCTTTCTTGGTGTTGCAATTTGTGTGGCCAGCAGTGTATATATATATAAGCCCTTTATACCCGGAAAGCATAAGTCAAAAACAGTGATTAAAATATACCAAGTTAACGGTTTTTATACCGATCGCAGAACAATAATTTCGATTTGAGTCTATTGTACAAAGAAATGTATTTTTGTATACAAAATTCTTAGACTTGAGCTTTTTATACAAGTCAAAATATATTTTTTAATCAATACTAACAAATATCTAAAAATCACCGTTTTTTGACTTAAGGTCTTTATACTGGGCAATATCAATATATATATATATATATATATATATATATATATATATATATATATATATATATATATATACACGATCAGCGTTATATTTCATATTTACCTTTAACAACAATCCATTCCCAATTCTCAGAATATTCCGAAAATATGTAGTTTCATGAATAACGGTAGAAGTGAATAGGCACACAGCAATATCTTCCCAGACCAAATGTGAATTTCCATCTTCTTTCAACTTATCTCAGTTTTCAGACAGATCACACACAGTCGTTACTTCGTTATACATCCCGAAGGACGTGGGGCGAAATAAGCCGACTCAAGGGACTGCATTTTCGCTCTATAGAAAGGAGATTCACCGAGAGTAGACACATGGGATATGAGCTCTATGTCTCTAATGTGAGACAGTTTTATTGCTTTTCTTCTGGGAAAAAAGAGAGGAACTCCAAACTAGGTTTAATATGGCAGGAATTTTAGTGCTTCCTGTGTGAGGAAAATTCCTGATACAATTAGAAATAACATGTCTAATGCATTAATTTCTTCTATAAATCAGTTTCTTTTGTAAAGGGTAAATAATTGAAAAATCTTGGTATGTATGTATCGTAAAATACTATCGTAAAATGCTGTAATATACTAATTTATATATAAGGTTTTGAATATAATGTACCGAGCACATTTTATTCAAAATTACATTGTTTTAAAAAACTTTATTACCACAAATCTATTGGGAGTTCTTATGAATGACTTAAATGTCTAAATTGAGACAGAGCTTTACTTTTGATATAGTATGGCATGAAATTTACTGTGATTTAAGGGGACAGTGGACTTTAAAAATTGTGAAATTTGTCCAAAAATTCGCAATTTATTTTATTGTATTGTGAAACTACTGACGAGTAGGTATGTGTTGCAAAAAGAATTTTTAATTTCTGTGATTACTTTCCTAGTTATAGGCATTTGTATTTAATTTAGATATGTGGTTACTAATAGCAATAACTTTAAATTTGTTTTTCTCAAAATAAAAATTTTCATGTCATACGAATATTCAAACTGCTCCAGGCGCATTTATAATTATCGTAATACTTTGAATTTTAAGTTTTATATACTTAACTGTATATCAAATAAATCTTATTGAAAAAAATCATGCTTCGTAGCTCAGAATTTCTAAATTTTCTACTTGAAAAGATGATTTATACGTATTTTGCGTAGTAAAAAGGGTGTTTTCACTATTATTTTTTCTCTTTATAATGTTAATGAATGCTTAAAATAAGCAATACGTTTCATTGTTAGTTCTATAAGGTATACTGTAAATACAAATTACCATATTATATGCAAAAGAAATGCGCCTGGAACATTTTTAATTAGGCCAATTTTTGATAAAATTAATAATTCACAATTCATAAATTATTAATATTTCATTTTTAAATTTTAACCACTTTTACATGTCTATGGTACTAATCACATATTCAAATTTCAAGCAAATCCATTCAAAACAAAAAAAAGTTAGGTTTGAAGGTCCACTGTCCCCTTAAGGGAGGAAGTTTTATTAAGTCCATGCAAAAATAAATGTAAGCGACTTTTTTCTTAGTTTTAATTTATTTCCTAGTCTTAATCTCCCTTAAGATCGATACATTCTATCCAACAGTTTTTAAGTTGGTTTCCCCTCACCATAAAGTAAGATTTGTAAAACACTGCAAGAAGAGCGTTTGTTTCACTATTCCCCTTGGAATTTATGCAAATTCATGCCCTGCAAGATACCTGGGTTTTCACAACTGGGAGAGAGTAGCAGTAAGAGGGGACTAAATCTCACGACTATATAGGTGAGGTAACAATTTCGTAGCGAAAGTTTAAAAGTTTTGCCCCCGTAATCGTCGATGAATGAGCCTGAAGCAACATCACGGTGGGAAAGAACTTTTTTCTCTCAAAATGTGGTTTTTGAGAACCACAGTACTCTACGAAAAAATGCTTTGCTATTTTCCAATTAAAAAACATTGTATCAGAGGTGTCTAAAAAACAATCACCATAATATTTCCTGCTGATAGAAATGTTTAGGCTTTCTTTGGTGCATATTCACCTGCCTTTAAATCACTGTTTTGACTTTTCTTCCGTTTCTGATTGGTAGTGATGCATCCATGTTTCACCAGCTGGGAGTCAACGGTGCAAAAATAGATTTGGATTTCTTTTAAACAGTTCTAAATATTCATTATATTTTAAATCGATAATCAGAAAACGTGGCCCTCACCTTACCGAGTATTTCCTCGAATCCCTTTTTTCATGCAAAATATATATCTATGTGCTAGAGCTGATGAGAAGATACTAACAGCCTTCACTGTTAATCTTCTAACATTCATTTCCATATCATGCTGTTTTTCCTTAATTTGTGACGTGGTGACCTAAACACATAAAAAAAAGTGCCCAGCTTCACTTGTGCAGTCAACCGCAATTAAAATTAACAATCCACTTGAAATTCATAATTTGAGAAGGTGAAGAAGCACCATAATATCTATAAATGCGGTTTCTCCATTTCGTAAACAACAAGTGTTAACCAAATCAAATTAGTCACGAATTACATACTAAGCATCGTTTTATTTATTTATTACTTTTTTTCTACAATTTGGCATGCGAGCCTTTAAAGCATCGTAAATGTGAGAGTGGCAACAATTTCAGGGAGATTTCGTCCTAACTTGGATTTTGTACAAACTTATCAAACAGCCTTAAGTACAATATGTACACTGTTTATATGTTATGGTCATGTTATACGATAAATAGGTCAATAATCTACGATGTGTGTAAGAAGTTATTTTACACAATTTAGTTATTATAACAGACTTTATTAGGGCTTTAAATTCCAATATGATGGTTGTAATAGGTTGCACAAATGTATTTGAAACAAATTTTAAAAATAAAATGTGTTATCATAAAGATTAGAGGATTTTTTTTATACCGATTAAAACTTTTATTACAAAAAAAGGAAAACACGTTTATAAAGATTTCTTGATTCTTATTTACAGTTCTTGCAGACTTCTATCATCTCTATAAACCTAATCGTCGATTCCCGATGTATAAGTGACTCGTAGTATTAATGTAGAAACGGATAAATGGCTCTTATTTACATCTTGTTTAATGTGAAATATTTACACAGATCGCTATATACAATTGTTTTGTTCCGTAGGATTATCATACTTAACCGCAGAATAAGGGTCTGCCGACAAAGGATGAAAAGGGTGACTCCCGGGAAGCGTGAAGAATACTACACGTGGTGCGGTTGAACATACGAGATTTTTCCAAGGAAGAGAAAATATGAACTAGACAGCGTGGTGCGAAGAGTATTATAGACTGGACAATGATGAGGTATTGACGTACGGAGAGAGCACGGGAAATCTAGGAGACTTGAGGTCTCTATTGAACTGTATTTATGAACCGCGCTCTCCCTTATAATATAAGGTATTTGTGAACCCCGCTCTCCCTTATATTATAAGGGAGAGCGCGGTTCATAAATACCTTATAATATAAGGGAGAGCGCGGTTCATAAATACCTTATATTATAAGGGAGAGCGCGGTTCATAAAAACAGTTCAATAGAGACCTCAAGTCTCCTAGATTTCCCGCGCTCTCTCCGTACGTCAACACCTCATCATTGTCCAGTCTATAATACTCTTCGCACCACGCTGTCTCGGTCATATTTTCTCTCCCTTTGAAAAATCTCGTATGTTCAACCGCACCACGTGTAGTATTCTTCACGCTTCCCGGGAGTCACCCTTTTCATCCTTTGTCGGCAGACCCTTATTCTGCGGTTAAGTATTCACACTCTTGTCGGCCGCGTCAGCTATGTTCTCCCATTCTTATCCCGTCTCCTTTCTTGCGCTAACAGTCTTTTGCTTAACTATTCTAAATGATGTGAATATTTCACTTAGCAATGATCATTTTAAAAGGCTCATTCAAACCTCGCCACCTGTGTGGACTCCTTTGAATTTATTATTGATCCTGTCGATCAAACTTAACTTAGTCCATCTGTCCTAATTAAGAATGTCAGGCGTGAGTCTGGCAATCTCTTTATACTTATATCTCGTAAAACATTTTCTACGTATCTCATTTTTTTTATCATTGTAATTTTTAAAAGAAAATTCAAAATAAATATGAATAAAAATGTATAGAAAATGTGAAATTTCTGACGCATTTCATAAATATTTACTGTAAACCATTAAGAGCTTATGCTCACGTAATGCTTCTTGTCAGTGTATTGTGTGATAAGCTATTTCGCATTGTTTAGTGTTACGTGCAAAAGTTATGTTACGTAAAAGGTATATACCTACACAAATATATATATATAGTGTATGTATATATATATATATATATATATATATATATATATATATATATATATATATATGAACACACGGAAGGCAGAAAATTATTAGTATTATAAGTGTGCATAGTTTAAAATTTTAAGGATATTTAATTTAGATTACGAACATAAAATTTCCGATATATAACAAAGTCTTTACCTATTATATATACTGCATTTACTATAGTGAATTAGCATGTTTTTTGTTTATACAACCAACTATAGTATTTCTTTAGTTCTATGAATTAGAAGAATTGAAATACCTCTTTAATAATGAAAGGAATAGTTACCTTATTTAATATTTTACTTGAAATACTCCATAAAATTATGATATTTGCCGGGCATATTTAAAAAATACAGATGTTTTTGTAATAATGAATTTATTAATATGCATATTTACGTGATAATTTTTAAGTTCATTGTAAAAAATTCCTCTATTATATGTAAATATTTTATTTAAAATACATAAAAGAAATCGCTATTACTTCATTATTTAAAACTTATTATAAGGGATCAGCTGATGATAAAGAATTCAAAATACATCAAGCATCTTATATCATAACAACTAAAATTTAGTTATTTTTTATATCGAAAATTTTGAAGTTTAAATTTTTGGGTGAACATAAATTTTTAAACAAGTTATAATCGCGTTCGGATAATCAATTAGATCAACTGGGAAATATAAATTTATTTTTCATGAAATGCATAATTAATTTCATGAGGTTGAACGGGGTAATTAATAAGTTCATGCCATAAAATATATTAAAATATACATGACATTTCATCGTTTCAAGCTAATAATTTTTTTTCCATAGAACATAGGGAGCAAAATATAAATTTGTCATTGACAGCTTTTATATTTTCAGTACTTTTTCCTTTTTCTTTAAATATATAAAATATAAACTCTGAACTTTGTGGAGTATGTCTTTTAGCATATAGAAGTAATTTTTTTTCAAAATGAATAATTATGCTGCGAGAAACTATATGAAATTCATATTACTAACAAAAACCGTTCGAAATTTTATCTCCTGTAAGTGATTCAAAATTAGCAGTACAGTCTAAATAAGCGTGTTAAGTAGCAAAAAGAATTTTGAGGACAGTGTGCATGCGTTAACAACTTATTTTACTTAAAATTTAAAGTTTGGAATGTTAAATCGATAGCTGATTTATTTTACTTTAATCTTTAAGAGTCAAAAAAAAATTTAGAATTAAAGCAATGTTCTGGACGCATACGGGACTACAAAGCAGAAAATTGTGCAGAAAAATGTTAAATAGCCAAAAGCAAAGGCCTGCCTGATGACCACTTTGCCCAAAATAAGTATCTAAGAGGGTTGAATTTTTTCAACAATTACTATATATATGTGTGTGTAGTCAATCGAGGATACACGCCATGGACAGATCAGCAAGGATGCCGCGAGATGGCGCTCCGACTCACCTAGCCAATAAGAAAGAGGCGCTAGGAACATTTGTAATCCAAACTGTTGTGCATCGCTTCCGGTGCAGTCCCGATATAATATTCGTAGTGCTCGCATGCACTTAACCAGCTGGGATATGTTCGACCGTTGTAACTTCAAGGCACTAAGTTTTTTGTAAATATTTCTGCACATAGTTTAATTAAATGTTAGTTTTCTTTAAGTGTTATTTATCAATTGTTCTTCGAACGGCGAACTATCCCACATATATTAGTCTATATATGTGTTATATATATATATATATATATATATATATATATATGTAATAGCACGGGCGCGGGCCGACGAAGGAAGGCCTGAGTGGTATTTCTTTTGGGGTTAAAGATGGATGACTTGCGCCCGGCCGTGCATCACATATGTTTAATTTTCTTTCCCGCTTTTCATCTCACCCTCGGACACATAAAACACCACAACGTTAATTTAATTACATCTTTATTAGACGGGGAATACGTCTTCTCAAGGCAGCTACAAAATCCGAAAAGCGTTACATGTACCCTTCATGTGGTTTATATAAACTTTGTCATGTGATCATCATCGCGATTAGGGATTTGCTGTTGTCGATAAGTCACATGTGGTTTTATATAATCTGCGCAGAGCTTATCTAAAATATTGGGGACGCCGCGCCTATTTGAAAAGGAAGCCATTTAATATTTTCTCTCGAGGTTATTAGATTTTAGAATCAAAAGCGAAATTTAGTTCGTACGCCCAAGGGAATTTAGAATAATGTTAGATTTTAAAATGGTATGGGGTTTTTAATGTTATAGAATATCCCCCCCGTCCGAGAAGAGGCTGACCAACAATGCCTGCATTGGAGGACAGACTCACCCGACCATGTGAGGAAAATGGGCGTCGACCACAAATTTGGAAAAGTTTGAAAAGGAACATATGTTTTAAGTTAATTTAGTATGATGATCACATGGCAAGACATGGCACATTTCAAATTTGAATATATAAAAATACACTATTGATTTACTAATTTATGAACACAATAAAAACAAAAAAATTATAGTAATTAATGATCAACTATAGAAAATTGTAAATTATGTAAATTTCTTATATTGTTGCTGTGAAAAAAAAATTTAAATTTTTAAAATGCACCTATCATCAACTGAAAACAATGTTGAGCAGGGCTGCAGTCCCCACACAACACAATCTCAGAAAAAAAAATCAATTAACATAACCAAAATTTGTAAACTACCAAAAATTTTCACTGGAAACATACATTTAATACAATATCTACCATCATCTCGATTTGAATAATACAGAATAACGAAACATAGTAATAAAAATATCAAAAACAAACAAAAATTAAGTAAATGAAGTTGACTTTGATAACAGGATGAAAAATTCAAAACTTCTTCCTCAACGTTCACTACTATGGAGTGAGTCCAAAAAAGTTTATTAACTTATCTTGTAATGATTTATCTGTGCAACACTTTTTAGTCCTTTCACAGTCATTCGTATGTTGAGGAAAAAACACCAATTTAAAAAAAAAATCACAGTCTTTTTAGTGCTGTGTCATTTCTGCTTCACAAACGTAGAATGCATTAATATCACATTATCTCGACTTGTTTACATATAAAGAAAATTAGTTCTTTAGTTACATAATAAAAATCACAGTTTATAATAAAAATCACACTTTCAATAAAAATCACAAGATTTAATAAAATCACACTTCAAATATATCAATTGTACATAAAAATTACAAAACATATCACTCATTATCTAGTTTTCGTATCTTTATTTATCTCATTATTTTTTCTTAATATCCATTATCTCCTTTATTTCAATATTACTTATTATCAACAAAAATCTCTTTTTAATATCTTTTATATTTCTTATTATTCTCATTTCATCATTTCTTATATTCATTTTATTTCGACAATATTTATTCATTCCAAAATTCTATTCAATATTCTTTAATTATACTTATTCATATTTATTCTAACTTTATTTATTTATTCTCAATACTTTTCACTTTATTTTCAAATTATTTATCTACTATTCATTTTTGTACATTTATTATAAGTTTATGTGGATCCATTTCCTTGTTTTGAAGGTACCTTGTTGTATGTGTGTTCCCCAACTCTTAGTCTCAAATTCTTTAATTCTACCTCTAAGCAGTGAGGGTTGTGTTTATGTTTGTGTAACAAGTGGGTTTTCTTTCTCCATATTGTTCTCCGACTAATAAGGAGGAAGAGTCTTTTAGCCGTACAGTGGACTAACCGTTAATCTCCGACAGAATATGACTGCGTTGGAAAACAGCATCTTGTATAGTACACAGATGGAGAAAAAGGAAAAGGTGCAGTTGTCATACCTGTGGGAGTATAATATATAGAAATGGGAGGACAAAAGGAGTGGCCATCCCAGCCCTGTTTTAGTCATTACTCAAGCATATAGTCTTCAGCACTTTAAGTGACTGAGTTGTTGAATTAAAAACAAATAGTAAAAAATATTAAAAAAGATCTTAAACAGTTGGGACGACATCCAACGCGCTTGTAGAGTTGGGTGATAGGAAAGTGTTTTTCAAGAAATAGGAAATTTACTGAAAGGTTAAAGAAGTAGAGTTGTCATAGTTGGTGTTTAAATTGAGATCCAAAAAATTCACATATAATAGTATTCTTAAGAAGAAAGTTTAAGTTAGACAGTATTTTTTTTTTTTTTTTTTTATATCTTTAGTAGGACAACACATAATTAATTATATCAATTAAAAAAAAATATAATGATGTTAAGCATCACATAGAAAAGAAAGAAAACTGGATCTAAGGTTTGTCATTATTCATGGTGTAGTTTTAAATTCTCTGGTGCATTATAATATCTTAATCTGCAAGCATGGACAATTTCAGAATCTCGTTTAGTGTGAAAGTTTGGTCTATCAATTTTATATTCAATAGAATTCAAAATACACAACATATGAAAGTATTAAACACACACTAATAAAATATTCCTAATACCAATAATAATAATAATAATAATAATAATACCTTAATATTCTCTATCAATTGCCATAATTTAAGGTTAATGTTCAAATTTCAAACTATTATTCTATTAATTGACACAAATAATCAAAATAATAATCACAAATAATAATCTTTTACCAATAGACATCTCAGTTTTATTAAGTTAATCATGAAATCGATAAACCAAAATTAATTTTTCTTTTCTTATATCACATTTTGGTATGAATCCTCGCTGTAAAGTTCCCAAATATTCATCATTTGTATTTAATATCTTAAAACATATTTTTCATTATAATATTATCTTTCCTATTTATTTATTTTTCTTCATTATTTCTATTTCGAGAATTTTCTGGGGCGGATGAACCAAATATAACATACAATGGTTTTTTCAATTCTCCAATTGTGGTTTTTTGGCACCCTAAGTCATGTTATAAAGACGTTCCGTTTATGAAAATCGTAACACGAATTTTAACTGTCGACTAACCTCCAGAAATCTCCTTTACTTAAATTCGTAGAACAATTTACGAGGTTTCAACATCAAATGTAATATGTCAAAGTACTTAAATTATAAAATTTTCTTGATGTCTGAAAATTACTATGTTATCCCTGCAGATATTTTCCAAAATCAAAACCACAAGCATCTGATGTTAGATTTAGAAAAGCAAAAATCCCAAGTTAAATGAATCAAAACAAGTTTGGCTCTTTTCATGATCGTGTTTACAAAACTAATGCTGAGCATTCAAATTTATTGCGGAGGCGACCTTCGAAATGTAATACAACGGCGCCCGAAACCGGAAATGATTAGTTATTTTTCTTTTTCTCCGCGACGATTCAGAACTGCGTGCTAAATTAGATACTCGTAACATTACTTTACTCATTTAATATTTCAGTTTAACGTAACCAAGGATCATTAATTATCTTAAAACACTAAAATATTCATTATCAGAAAAAGAACATAGAAATATTATAAAATTACACTAAAACACACACTTATAATAAATTTATCACATATAAGTCTCAAAAATTTCTTTAAATTCAAATATCTTATAATAGGAAAAAATATACTCTTAAAATTCTATCAAAATGCAAATCAACATGAAACATTTTAAAATCAAAAACAAAATACACGTTTTAAACCAATGATTCCTACTTTCGTTTTACTTTTTATCGATTTATTTTTTATCATCAGTACTTAATTAAATCAATAATTTGAAAATACTTTCACCGAAACACATTTATAATAAATTTTTATCAATATCTATTAATATTAAAATTTTCACCCTTAACAATAATTCGTAAATTTTAGCTTACCAATTGAAGTGGTTATTCACACTCTTTACCATTATCCTTATTAATTTTCACCATTAGTATTTCCAAATTAATTATACACATTTTTCATATATTTAACATCTGCAGCTCGGTTCTGAATTTATCTTGGTGAAGTTCTTAGCTTAGCTAGTCCCAAGGTGACAGTTTTTATTTCGAAATAGTCCTAGAACTCAGTATCCCAATTGGAGATGACACTAGATGACAGTCTCTCATAAAAGTGAATTTCCAGTCAATTAAATTCAAAACTTCGCACGTTGTATCCAACAGACTATTCCACTGCACACAGCATGTTTTCGCAGAATTTCTCGGGATATTTTTATCCCCAGGTCAACGATTAGTGAAAATCGACGTTTCACATAATCTGAAAATATTTTTTCCCGAAATCTCTGCCACGAAACTTCGGAAGTTCACACATGATTCGACGACTGAAAAATATTCAAAACTAACACTGGTGGTCACTCCGAAGTAAGCGACATCATCTTGACTTAATGTAATCCGGAAATGAAACTCCTTTTTGACACAAAAATTTAAATTTCAGATTCAATCAAAGTTCACTTCGTGGGAATCCACGGGATTTGTACGCGACACACTCAGCCCAATATTGTATTCCAGTAAAGTTATCAATGTCACATGGTAAGATAGGGGAGTTTTTTCTCCGTTGAAAAGTATTGATGGCGGCTCAACTCACTGTCTGTATCCGAGGGGAGGTATTCCTACCGACTTTTGTAATAGCACGGGCGCGGGCCGACGAAGGAAGGCCTGAGTGGTATTTCTTTTGGGGTTAAAGATGGATGACTTGCGCCCGGCCGTGCATCACATATGTTTAATTTTCTTTCCCGCTTTTCATCTCACCCTCGGACACATAAAACACCACAACGTTAATTTAATTACATCTTTATTAGACGGGGAATACGTCTTCTCAAGGCAGCTACAAAATCCGAAAAGCGTTACATGTACCCTTCATGTGGTTTATATAAACTTTGTCATGTGATCATCATCGCGATTAGGGATTTGCTGTTGTCGATAAGTCACATGTGGTTTTATATAATCTGCGCAGAGCTTATCTAAAATATTGGGGACGCCGCGCCTATTTGAAAAGGAAGCCATTTAATATTTTCTCTCGAGGTTATTAGATTTTAGAATCAAAAGCGAAATTTAGTTCGTACGCCCAAGGGAATTTAGAATAATGTTAGATTTTAAAATGGTATGGGGTTTTTAATGTTATATATATATATATATATATATATATATATATATATATATATATTTATATATATATATTATTATTTGTGTGTGTGTGTGTGTGTGCGCGCGCGCAAGTGATATGTCGTCTCCGGTCATCAATACCATCATCCATGGGGCTAGGTCGGCATATTACATTATTATATACAATTATCCTGTTAAAATCCTAAGCTATTGAACTGTGAGTGTATCAAAGTGTACCTGAACCACTGGAATATTTTTTAATAAAAAAAACTGTATAACCAGCTATACGGAGGATTGTGTTTTCTCACCTGGACTTGCTTTGGTTCGACTCCTCTTTCCGCCGGCGCCCCGGTAACGACTACAAATGTGTTCGAGTTCACCGATCCGTTAATCTTACGAGGGTTGTAAATAAAGTAGAGGCAACGTCACCCAGAAAGTCGTAGAACATCGGACATGTTCAAACAGGATATCGGAGGAGTGAGGTGGAGCTGTAGTCGATGTGTAGAGTACATAAAACCGTAGATCCAGTAGAAGGAGAAGTTGTTGCGTGACGATAAATTGGACAGTGTCGTCTCTACCGCTCTAAATCATGTTTACAAAAAGTGATCAGTGGTCGGGGATTAAAATAAAGGTTGTCCGTTCCTACAGCACAATCTGCCCCCGGGAGTTGTTGGAACACCCTCCGTACGACACGGCCTCTTTCCGAATTTGAAAGAACCCCTTCGAGGCGTCAGATTTTCCTGACGTCTGTGATCCGAGCATTAGGGCGCTCTTCGCTGACATCAACACACAACACCTTGCCAACGGTATCCTACGGCTAGCTGACATTTGGCAAAAGGTACATGATTTTCCTGGTGATTATATTGAAGGAATGTAATGTAATTTTGCTTATACGTACATTAAAAAAAAGTTTTCCGGGTATGTTGCCATTACTTTATTTTCAACCCTCGTATATATGTCAAAGCGAAAATTATTTTTCCGTAGTTTCAATAAATATGTAACTGTAATTCCCTCTATTATCTCTACAATATAGGGACAAAACTTCATTGATTCATAAACATATAGCTATATATTATACCACTGATTTATAAGTATTGCATCAATATTGATATACATTTTTGTTTTAAATATAAAGAAGAATTATTCTCAGCACAGACGTTCTCCCACTAAACATTTCTGCTCCAATCTGTATAACCGGGATTTTTCCATTATTCATCTGTCAGGTTATAAACTTTTTTCTACATTATACAATTACAGTAGCTCAAGCTCAATTAATCAGTTTCAGAGAATGAAAGAAGATATCCAAACCCCCATAATCTTTACTGACATTCTTACTAGTAATTGATGCGCCAAGGGGAAAAGGCCTGCGTGAAAGAGAATTTCTTGCTTTTCATTTTTTATCTGCTTGTATAATTTTATTTTATACTAGCTGAAAACCCGTACTTCGCTACGGAGTACATTCAAATTAAATACAACGGTCAATGTATGCAATTCATGCCAAATATATATATATATATAATATCCAATTGTCTGCTGCATTAGAAAGAGAAAAAAATATTTTTTTTGTCTATTTAGTTGTTACGCACGTGACGATAAATTGATTGAAAGTACCAGAAGAAATCATCACGTAATCAGCATTTAATAAATTAAATTCTAAAAATTAATCTTTAAAAATTCACCAAAAATCAGGAAATGGAGGTAAATATTCGAAAAAAATTTCATTTTGAAGGAATTCTTATGATCTTTCTCGTGATATAAATTTTATAACCCTCAATGTATTATTTTAAATGCAAACGTAAAAAAAGTTTAAAAACAGCTTAAAAATTTAATTTAAAAAAATCTAAGAAGAATTTTTGAAAAATCTTTCTTAGTGTACCCCTACACTATTAGAAGAATCGCCATGAAAAATTTCAGCCCTTTAGGTCCAGCGGTGTGGTCTGTGCGTTGTATGTCAGTCAGTCAGTGAATGAATGAGTCAGTTACGGAACTGTTTTATATATATATAGATTCCCATCCTCACTATTTCCAGTTTCGGCCTATAACATTTTCAGAGGTGTAAAAGGTGCTAGGAACTTTATAGAATATCTCATGCTATTTTTAAAATAATATGAATATTTTCCAGTCTTCTTAAGATATGTATCAAACAGATTTGAGCTTTTAATCTTCGTTTAATTTCCTGTGGATCTTAATGTTGAACAATAAAATCTCTCTGTTAGAGGTATCTAATAACGGTGCTTCCAAAAACGGCAAATGTTTGTTATTTTAAGGAATTTAGTTAATTTTGTTTTCGTGCCAAACGGGTTGCCACGTTTGTGGACTTAGCGTACAATTACGAGTGGCTCTTTGTTAAGGCTGCTATGGAATTAACCCCATTGGATTCACTCACCTCAATGTTAAGCTATGGAGAAAATTTGTATACGGATTGCCGACTTGGATTCAAAGATTTTTTTTTAAAATTGTACTCCGTCATAGAGAAAGAAATTTTACATTTGAAAACATTTTTCGTTTTTAAAAAAAATGCAATTAATATTTTTAAATTTAAATTATTCTGGGAAAAATCTGGTATTGTGTGTTTTAAATGCTCATAAATTCCTTCGGCGGACGACATTTATAAAATCAATCCTGTAGCGCATTGCAGAATAGTTCACGCTATCTGACAATACCAATTTTATTTGATTATCAGCATTTATGTACCTGTAAATAGTTTACAAAAATATATTTCAAATAAAAAATTTGGGGGCAGCGCTTAACCCCCCTATAGAGATAGAGCCATTACAATCCCTTAAAATGTCAATCCTAAGGGGGGTGGAATTCTTGAACTGTCAACTGGACTCCTCCCACCACAAGAGTCTGCAAGAAGAGGAAAAGGGAAATAAGATTTTTTTTCTTAGTACATAGGGTACTTTTCGGTTAAGGCTGCTAATTTGTAAATTGTATTCCTGTTTTAAAATGTATTAATAATACTACACATTCACTATGTGAACAATTCATCCAGCTTCGCACCTTTCCTGATATGTTAGCTGATGTAATGTGTAGAAGATACAAAGATGTTAGTTTACAAATTTTATTTTTTAGAATTTTATGTCTGATCGTAGAATATGTTAGAGCATGGTCTCCAATAAAACGTTCAGTTTAAAAATAGGCATAAAAGTGAAATCAGTATTTATTTTATGATTAACAGTTTAACTTTCTAGAGCTTTAATAAAAATCCATTATAGGAGGTGAAGACCAATTACTCAGTCCGACACGTGGAAAGAAGAATCGTAATTCCCCGTAATCTTTCCCAGCATTCTTAATTGATGTGTCATGCAGGAAAGTACCCGAGGAAAAGAAAACCTTTTCTTTGTTCTATTCATGACGGTGGTTCTTTGTTTCGCTATTTATACTGATGCTTTTCCCTTTTCATGGGCAACTTTCGCGTTTATATAAATACGAAATAAGTGTTACCTTTTTTAAGCTCTGAAAAACCGAATTGTTGTCTGAATATCCATTATGCATTACTTCTTTTGTGTTATCTAATTTACATTGAAAACGTATTTGTTTTTAGAGATGTACATAACTAACACATATTAACTGGAATAATCAGCTTATCAGATATTATTGTATTTCATATTTATAACCCGGTAATATATTATATATAAAATATTATATATATGTATAACATATTAATAACCTAGTGGTTTACAAACTATAACTCAGAACTACGAACTTAGTAAACCTAAATTTGTGCAATGTAATATAACGAATTGTATCCTCATATCTACATTTATATATTTTCATAACACATTATAGGTCATAAACCATTGAACATCTGAAATAGGTTGTTCGTTTCTTTTAAGTATAATGTAAGGGGGCGGTGAGCCAGTTGGCAAAAGAACAGAACCACGGATCTGAACGTCTTTGGTTCGATGCCGTCGCTGACAAATCTTGCACGCTAATGGCGGCTGGTGTACGAAAAATCTGTCGGGGCTGAAATGTCCTCCAAGTTCTGAAATTTACCTCTGGAGGTTCGGGGTCAAGTGTACTGGTCTCGTCACTTGACTATGTTCAAAATTACGTGACCAGTCCTTTAGCCAAGTCGGACTCTCACCATTGTGGTGCTATTAGAAACCGGAGCCGCACCACTCTGTCCAATAGTCTCTATGGACTTAATATATTGTCGGTAAAGGGACATAAGCAACAAGAACAACAAGTATCAGGTTTAATAATTTGTGGTAGATATTTACGACTATTTTGCTTCATAAAATAATATATAAATATGGTTACGCGCGTCAATTTTTATATCCAATGCAACACAGATTTAATTAGGTAAACATCTTTAAGCCCAATACACAACATAACGTAGAGTAAAACTTCTAAGATCAAAAGCTAAAGAAAATTAAACTTTACATGCATTTATAGCAACTTCTATAACACGGGTATGTAAGGACAAAAAATAATTAATCAGTAACTTACAAAACTGATGCAAATAATCGCAATGAGAAAATTGTATTGCAATGGAATCCTACTGTACTGAGCTTCATGTATTCGAAGTTTATATTAAGTGACACAATTTAATTACAAATTTCAATTTCTATTTAAATATATTCGAATAGTTCTATTTTTCCACATAAAGGGGTAGAATTGAAAGATTTTTTAAATCTTTAAGTTCTGACTTGAAATTTTATTATAAGTTCTAGTCACAATTTTGACTTAAAGACATGAGCTATATTTCACTTTATACTCTTTCTAATTGATAAATTATTAATAAGTATGAAATTATCTAAATAATAATGAAAATTTAAGTAATTATTAAATTAGTTATTGAAGATTTATAAATAATAGATAACAAATAATTTCGTAATAAGAGATTCAATGGTGATAATTTAATAATATTAATAAATAATTTAGTATTTACATAATAATTTAGCAATTATTAAGTAATTACTAAATTATTTTTATCTAAAATTTAGTAACTTTGTGATGATCCAGTTTTCCAAACAAAAACACACCAAGTAATAAAAACATAAAAATGACGTTATATTCAGTATTAATTAAAATATAATATTCAACTAATATATCCTTATATGATACCCTCAAATAATAATATATGGTATAAAATCCTTATCATCATTCACCCTACTCTGAAATCACTTCAGCTGTAAAAAAAAATAAAAAATCACTATCAATGTACATGTAAATACGTTTTCATGCTACACTTTAATGTCTCCGTTGACATTATAATAGAAGCAATTTGAGAATGAGAATCTGTAACTAATCACTGCAAAGTACAGTGTACGCCTAAGGCGAATCACAAGCTATTATAGTGTTTGAGGCTGTCGGTTTGCAAAAGGGACGCCTACAGTAAATACCAGCTTACTATGGTCAACTCAGATCATCGTATATTCAAACTTGACATGTATATGCTTCCTGGATCATTAGATATGGCTTAAAAGTTTCCGATTTTATTCACGCGTGTCATAACTACCGCAATGTTTGTAGTATATATGTAAATATGAAAGCCAAAACATTAATAAACAAAATTTTCAAGCAAAGAATATTTTGTTTGAAATTGCACAGAAAAACCATTATTATAGAAATGTGTCTAATAATCTTTTTTAATGAATTCTCTCTTAAAAACATTTAGGTCTATATATTCTAGCCAAAATAATAAGAGACTTTCTAATGTCTTAAGGGGACTCACGACCCTTATGTCGAGGAAATAAGATATATTTTCATAATTTTTTACTCTTATTAGCTATTTCAATTTACTCCCAATTTTTCCAAATTTTATGCATTTGATAAATTTATATATTTATTTAATAAACAAATTTGCAACTCTCAAAATAATTTTAAATAATATTTTTAAAAATGCTTTAGATATACCTTGTTTTTTTAAGTATTTTTATTGTATACTGACTTACGCGTAGAACTATGAAATTAATTTTACACTTAAATGTATAAATCCTATTTTATATTTAAAATAAATAATTCAAAATGCAATTGAACATAAAAAATTCAACATTAAAATATTTTTTCGATTTTTTTAAAAATGCTCAATATATACATAAAATTTCCTTAAATTTTTGCATTAATTTACCCCTGAAAAAATAACAAAATGTGCAGTGAATACAATAACTCTAGTTTAGACGCAATAAAATAACATGATTATGCATTGATAAAATTTTCATGGAATTATGTTTCACAGTTTGAGATATCAGTTGCGGAATGATGCAAAATTACATTGAGAAAAATGAGTTTAAATTTTTTCTTACCATAAACTTGATCAGTAATTAAATATTTAGAATATCAATATCTCCGGAACTAAGCTGAATATTTTCATGCGGTTTCCTTTATTTTGTTCAGAAATAATCACGCTTTAACATATATTTTTTTTCAAAAAATCGAATGTTTTAAAGATTTAAGGGTAGTGAGTCCTATTTCCTCAAACAGGCCTGCAAAACTCGATATGTGAGGAGGGCAATATTATTTTATGCCGGCCGCAGGAAATTGGGATAAAGTAAAACCTCGTTTATCCGGACTACCTGGGACCATAGGTAATCCACACAGTCGAAAATCCGGATAATCCGCGTAATATGGGTCATAAGCAGACTTACCGTTCTTAACTAATCAGACTTACCGTTTATTACGATAAAAAACTATGATTTGTAGCAAAATTACATACTATTGTTTACAAGACATTAAAAATATAAAAATAACTTTTCGCATCATCTCTTAACATAGAATTGGTAAGTCTAGCGGATCTTTCTTAAACTCAACAAAAAGCATTTAACTACCATAATTTATTCTACAATCTATGCAGGAACTGTAGATTGAATCAAACTTAAAAGCGAATATTTGGTGTACTTGTAGTGACGTTCTTGCTACCAAAAGTTAAAAATTATTATATAATGTGAACATTAAATAAAAATGTCTACAAATCTCATCCGAAGACCAGATAAATGAGATTTTACTGTATATGGGAAACTGAAAAATATTTTATACAACAAAATATAAATAATTTATTGATTATTTTTTAAATTAAATATGAATTGCTTATATATTCCTTTCGTAATGCTGCAAATCTAAATATAATATGCCGTATTTTTTTAGATTTCTAATGTACAGGCCTACTTTAGAGTCTTAACGTACTGAATATATCAGACAGTTTCCCAAATAAGCTGAACATAACTGTGTATAACCACAAACATTGCAACATTACACTGCTCCCCCCGTGTAAATAGACAAAGGCGATACCAAACACGCGACTCTGATTTCTACATATCCGGGTTCGATTGTAAATGTCATTGATAGACAGTTCAGCATATTTCGGTGAACTGGGTCTAGCGCTGACCATTTAGGATTTGCTTATCTTTTATGATGACATACAATCTACTGGTAATTTTTTAAAAATTTTAGTTATATCTTAACTTTAAAGTTTTCATATAAAAATGTTAATTGCGGATATTCTGCAGAACTCTATATATATATATATATATATATATATATATATATATATATATATATATATATATATATATATATATATATATATAGGATGGCAAGATGTCTAGGGGAATGATAATGCAAATTTTTGCACAAACACGTATTTATTATTCTTGGGACGTGACAATTACACGGGACATTTACAACACAGTTATAGGGACATTCAGAATTAAAATAACCGCTCTCTTCACCATTCAACACAAATCAATTCGATGCGTGGGCAGTCTCGCGGAGATGACCTAACTCGTCACTCCCCTGCGATCGCTCTCCTGTTTTTCTCTTCACGCACGTTTTACCTTGCCGCGCAAACGTCAGCGACATCTAGTAGCCATTCTGCACCACGTAGCTATTCCGCAATCTTCTGGTACGGTCTGCCTCATTCCTATAGCGCTCGTCTATCCTGACTAGCAGTGTCCTCACTGCTGCAACAGCCTAGGATCTAAAATACACGAACTAAAAAAAACAAAAACACATAGATTACTATACAGTTCACAAACATTAAATTCTGGCCAAAACATTTATATAAGTCAACATTTGGTCCAGGGCTTCATTTGGTCAGCTGATGAAGATGTAACATTTGGTCCTTCATGATCTCCAATTTTGGCGACATCATAGCGATCATGGTATTTAACTTTAGTAACACAGTAGGGTCCAAAATATTTCGGTCGGAGTTTCAGCTTGCTTCCAAACTGAGTTCTCATGATTGCCACCAGTTCTCCTTGCTTGTACTGATAAGCTTCCTTGCGTTTTCTATTGTAAGTCTTACGATTCTCCTCTTGAATTTTTAAAATATTCTGCTTAGCGTCTTTCCTAATGCTATCACGATGTTGATTAAATTGGTTTTGACTTTCTTCCACAAGCAAATTTCTTATAATGGCATCCTCGGGATTTTTCATTCTGGTTCCTATGAGTAATTCAAACGGTGAGTACTTAGTACTACGTGACGTACTACAGTTTAACACTCTTTGCAATGAGTCAACATGTTTAAACCACTTCGCGGGATCATTTAAGGACATCGTTGTTAATACCGGGATAAGAGTTCTATGTATTCTTTCCACTTGACCATTTGCTCTTGGTACTCCCGCAGTTATTTGTACATGATGATATTCTCTTTAGTGCAGTATTCTTCGAATTCGTTGGATCTGAAAGCTCCTCCTGGATCACTGATTATGGTCGAAGTATTCCCGAAGGTTTTCTGCTGTAGTTTTAGTCTTTCGATGGCTTCTTGCGCTGTGGTACTTTTAGTTGGATAAAGCCATTTGAATTTTGTAAATGCATCTACGACCGTGAAAATGTGATTGTAATTCTTATTGGTTGTTGGCAGTGGTCCAATGAAATCCAGATGATATGTTGATAATGGCGAATCTTCCTTAGGAATAGGATGTAACAGTCCTTCTCCTTTCCCAGTCTTCTTATTTACCACTATGCATTCAACACAGTTTCTTATCACATTCTCAACACACTTTCTGATGTTTGGGAAAAAAAAATTGCGTTTCACCAAGTCTTCAGTTTTTACAGCAGCAAAATGTCCAAAAGAATGTGCATGCTTTACAACGTCCACTTGCATCATTTCAGGTACTACCAGTAACTCTTCATCAATATCAATCTTATACAAGACATTATTATTCAAGATAAATTCGGAGGTTTTGCCTGTCTGTAACAGTTTCTTGATGGTTTTGATATATTCGTCACTTTCTTGAGCATTAACAATTTTGTAAGTAAATTCATCACTATTCACAAGCATAACGGGGAATCTGCTCAATGCATCAACGTGTTGCATTTGTTTTCCAGGGCGATGTACCACTTCATATTGGAACTCTTGCATGAATAATGACCATCTGGCAACTTTTGGTGTAAGTTCCTTTTTATCAAGGGTTTTTGCAAATGCCGCACAATCAGTGAAAATTTTGAATTTGGTTCCCAATAAATAATTTCGAAATCTTTTTAAAGCCTGGATAATCGCAAGCACTTCAAGTTCATAGCTACACAATTTTTCTTCCTGGATGGAGGTTTTTTTGCTCATATACTGAATTGGATAATAGCGCCCATCATCACTCTGCTGGAAAAGTATTGCCCCTAACCCAAGTTTACTTGCGTCCGTGTGTAATTCCGATTTCTGTCCTTCTCTGTAAAGGTGTAACAGGGGTTCATTAGACAGCGCGTCCTTAAGTTTTTGAAAGGCCATTTTCTGTTCAAAGCCAAATTCGAAAGGTTTTGAGGCTCGTAATAAATCACTAAGTGGTCTTGCTATAATGGCATATGAAGGTATGTACTTTCTAAAATATCCTGTCAACCCCAGGAAACTCTGTACTTCTTTGGCATTTTTGGGTTCAGCAAAACAACGGACTGCTGCAGTTTTCTCTAACGACAGTCGAATAGTACCATTTTCAATGATGTGGCCTAAAAAATTGATTTTCCTCTGCAAAAATCGGCACTTCTTAAGGTTTAGCTCAAGACCATACTTGGAAGCTGTTTCTAACACCCGACTTAATCTTTTATGCGCTTCTTTTTCATTGATAGCTGGGATTATGATATCGTCTAAATAAATAACTAAAGTCCCGTCTCTCAATAGGTCTCTGAACACGTAATTGATGTATCTTTGAAAGTAAATACTGCTAATGGACAAACCAAACGGTACTCTTAGGAATTCATACTGGCCTGACTCTGTTACAAACGCAGTGTATTTTCTACTTGCTTCATCCACTTCTACATGGAAGAAAGCATTTTTCAAATCAAGAGTCGTGAACACCCTTCCACTTTCTAGCTTATCTAATACTTCCTCAATAACAGGTAGCGGATATCTGTCTCTAACTATTCGCTTATTCAGAGCTCTGTAGTCAATGCACAAACGCATCGTATCATCCTTCTTTCTGCACACCACAACAGGCGAAGCAAAATCAGAGCAACTCTCCCTAATTATCCCTTGCTCTAACCAATCGTTTATTTGCTTTTCGACTTCTCTCTTTTCAGGAAGCGACAACCTGCGTGATCTTTGACAAATGGGTCTTTCATCGGTCAGAATTATTTTCATTTTCAAAGCAGTAGTTTCTGTTTTGTTTGGCTCATAATTTTGAACAAGCGCGTGAATTTCGTTTCTCAATTTACAATCAGTAATGTGTGACAGGTCAAAAGGGCAATCATCATACGATTCGGATACTCTCACTAAGAACGAAGCTGATGAATTGTTGTTTATATTCGCGCTCTCTAAATGTTTTCCCGTTTCCAAGCATGTACCGCTCGTAGGCGCCACCGCCTCCTCTGGTTTCAATAACATGTCGTAAATTTTCGCTGGCAAAATAACTTCCGCAACAATTTCAGAGCTCGCAGCCAAGACATCTCGTGCTTTCCCCCCCCTCGCGTAGCGAAATGCGAAATTTGTAAACCTTCTCCAGCCGGCGCTCACCGAACACACTTGTCAAAACAATCTGAGAATGAATTTGCTTTGCAGCCGAAACAAAATTCTTGTTTACGATTATCGAACTCGCACCACTGTCTACCGTGGCGTCTAAAGGTTTTCCGTCTATAAACACATCGACGTACTGGAGCTCACTGAATAAATAGTCATTTTGAGTTGGGATAGAAGTTGAAACGTGATTGATGCCGTATTTTTTGGTCACTTTTGTTTTCTGCATTCGACAATTTCTTTGTACAGTTTCTAGCAAAATGCGGCCCCCCCACAAACATAACAAGATATAGGTTCTCTACTAGAAAATTTTTGATTCTGTCTCTGAAACAGCCTCGGGGAATGGTTTCCATATTCAAATTTTGTACGATCTTTGATAGCGTCACTTTCATTCCTAGAACGAACATTCGAATAGTTCCGCGTTTCATGCAAAGTTTTATTTTTAGAAACAAAAAAAAAACATCACAAGTCTTTCCAAGCTGTTCAGGCGTCAGCCACGAGTCGGCCTGTGTGATTTTAATGTGAGAAGCTGTTTCTTGATCTAGTGTGTCTAAAAATTTATCGCTCACCATTAGATCAAAAAGTTGTTTAAAATCAGAAACATTACGGATTTTGAGATAATATTGGAACATTGCACTTAAGCGTGTTGCAAACTGCACATGCGTCTCATTCACCTGCCTGCTAGCTCTTCTAAAATTAAGTAGACACTCTAGAGCCGTGGGTTGGAATTCTTTCATGATTAAAGATTTAACTAACTCATAGTCATTCATTTCATCATCTTTAACGTATAGTAAAATGCTATGGGCCTTCTCTCCGAGAATATTTATAAGAATTTCGGATTTCAATTTCTCTGGGACATCCTTAACTTTAAACGCTCGTTCCAATGATTGGAAAAAAAGGCTAAAATTTTCCGCTTTTGTCGGCAATTGTAGTGTTAGAGTTTTTACACTTTTAATCAAATTTTCAAGATCACAAACTTCAGTATTTGATACATTTTGACATACTTCTGCTTTCGATTTGCAAAGTTCTACCTCTCGTTCTATACGTTGGAGCTTAAATTTTTCTAATTCTAGTTTTGAGTTGGTTAGCTGCAGTTCAAGCTCAGCTTTTGGCTGCCTATCCTCAATTATTCGGTTAAGAAGATTCATTACAAATTCTGGGTCATCTTGGAATGCTTTAGATTTCTCAAGTTTATTTTTTAACTCTATAATCGTTTCTTTTGCAGTGACCTGCTCACCAATCTCAGTAAGAACATTCACTATGTCCTCTTTGCGCGTATTCTTGTTATAATTAATAGTAGTAGACATTTTTCATAAATCTTTTTCTCAGCAATAGAGTTATAAAAAGAAGATATCCTACCTTTTCTCGCAGGACTCTTGCATCAGTAGTTTCTGTCGCATCAGTAGTGGAATTCACCGTGTATCCCAAAATATAACACAATAAATCCAAAAAGTATATCACTATAAATCCACGGATTGTTCTTTCATATTACAGTCACTTATATAAATTAACCACAGTCACTAATTGTCCTCAAAGTCCATCCCGGCCGAGCCCCCAAGTTTATAGGATGGCAAGATGTCTAGGGGAATGATAATGCAAATTTTTGCACAAACACGTATTTATTATTCTTGGGACGTGACAATTACACGGGACATTTACAACACAGTTATAGGGACATTCAGAATTAAAATAACCGCTCTCTTCACCATTCAACACAAATCAATTCGATGCGTGGGCAGTCTCGCGGAGATGACCTAACTCGTCACTCCCCTGCGATCGCTCTCCTGTTTTTCTCTTCACGCACGTTTTACCTTGCCGCGCAAACGTCAGCGACATCTACGTATTAGCCATTCTGCACCACGTAGCTATTCCGCAATCTTCTGGTACGGTCTGCCTCATTCCTATATATATATATATATATACATACATACACACACAGTGCCGTAACTAAGCTGGTGCAACAGGGGCACCCTTCCGCAAAATGCTGCCCAAAATGCTGTGCCCAAAATGCTTCCAAAGTGGGCCCAAAATGCTGAAATTGTTTCATTATTTTACCTAACTAAATTAAGGGTCCCAAATGCAAATTCTTTCCCGGTGCACAGAAATGGCTAGTTACAGCATTGTGTGTGTGTATATATTGTCACTATGATATCGGGGAATACGGAAATGATACGAATCGTAGATCAGAACAGATTTTATTCACCAGATTGCGGGGGACATCACCTTAAATACACCTCCGGAACGTTACCGACATTCCCACCGGAAGTGTGAGTAATATTCCAGAAACCTCTGCAATCGGAACTGAAATAAATAATAGATAAATTTGCATACAGCTCGCATGCAGAGCAAATTAAAATAAACGATGTTCTTGCTCCCTGACGGCGGCTGCTTTCGAACCCGGGACATTCAGATTAGACGTCGGTAGCGATACCGCTGAGCCACCGTTGCTTCGGTGGAATGTGGCTCTCTCTCTCTCGATATTATATATATATATATATATATATATATATATATATATATATATATATATATACCATCAAGGAAGGAAACATCTTTCTTCAAACACATATATATATATATACCCAACAAACACAAAGGCATCGGGCCGGGGTCGGAAGGTTCCGGCCAGCCGATTTCACCACTGCCGGGCCGGCGCATTAGGTCAGTATCGTTTCCGTCACGGCTGTGTCCTCTCGCCCGCGACTACCCCGTCGACTGCCGGGCCGCTTCCGGTAGGATTCGAGCCATCGTTCATCCGACTACGAACCGTTAGGCAGCCGCGATTAAGCCATCGATGCCGACAGATAGCCGGAACGTAACCGGAGGTTGACGGGCCGGTTACGGGAGCAATAATTGGTGTCGACATACCGTCATCTACCCATCTCGTAAACAGCAATGTGCCGTAGGTCCGGGCATCATGCCAGCATTCTACCAGAATCGGACCGCCGGCAGTGTTTCTAAGTTTTGCGTAGGACCCTTTTGTTTATATGCTTTTTATTATTATTTATTTCATTGACGATTAACCTCTGATATCAACCCTTTCACTTTTATTATTTTTTTGCCTTCATATTTCTAGTATTCTTTCCAGTTTTGCCTTATGTATTTTTAGGTATTACCAAATACTGATCTTTGTTATTACCTAAAAATTTACTTGTTAGAACAAAACCTCATTTTGTATTAAGATACATTTACCCAAATTTGAAAGTTAAGATAACATTAATACCAACCATTAAAGCTAAATCATCTTTCCACTCGATCTAAGGTTACAGTTTGTTTTTTTTAAATTTAGAATGAGATTATAGTATGTAAAACAGTACTACTTTAATAATTAACCCAAAAAACTTGTACTTCCCCAGTATAAAATTTATTAACATAATTTGATAAATTTATAAACATAAATTTGATACATTCTTCAAACCTGAGTAATGTGTAGTGTGTATGATGAAGCCCATCTTTGTGAGCTTGTGAAAACTTGCTCAGAAGAATTTATTTAAATTATTTTTTGGTGTAGAGTTAATAAATGCTCTACAGATAAGAAAATTATTTTTTGCATAGTTTTGTGAATTAAAGAGTAATTCATTAAATTCTTATGTCATTTTAAAAAAATATTTTCTTTTCTATTATATTGGACTTAATATCCAACACTTGATAGTACTATTTTTGAGAAATAGTACTATGATAGTAATATCTTCTATTGTAATTTTGAGAAAAATTATAGACACATGTTTTTAAATACAGAAAAGAGCTGGTTTAAAGTAAAAATAGTTTATTTAGAAAGTACATAGCACATTTACACAATTTTTTTCTATATTTTCTACAAAACAGGATCCTTTCGCTGTACCTCTGGCTCCATCTTTACAGCATCTAGGGAAAAAAAAGAAAGAGAAAATCAGTTCATAAATTTATGTGAAAGGAAAATGACTCCCATCCCCAGATATAATTTATGAATCAAAAGAATTTATTTAAATTATTTTTCTATGTAGAGTTAGTAAATGCTCTGCAGATAAGAAAATTATTTTTTGCATAGTTTTGTACATTAAAGGGTAATTTATTGTTGTAAAAATAGTTGATTGTTGAAAGTAGTTGAAAAATTCATTGTTGATAAAGTAGAATTAAATAAATCCAATTAGGAAATATAAATTCTGAGACAGGGGTTTAAAAAATCTTGATACAAAACAGCACCCAACACATGAGTGCAGTTTTAAATCTGTTGTCATTTTATTGATAACTACTTCCAAGAAGTAAATTCCTACCACATTTTTTTTGTAAAACCAATTACATACTGTGAAAACTACATCATGTAAAAAATATTTACTTGATTAAATAAATATACTAATAGAAAATAGTTATAAAATATTTGTTAAAGAGTATTCCCCTTTTCACTAAATTTCTCTCTGTACAGTAGAAAATCCAACCATGTCGATTAATTTGTTATTATAGATATAAATAAAATAGGGTAGATTGCCTTGATAAGAGTACAATTAAGTTTTTAATGTTGAGCATAATTTCAGCTCAACGTTGAAAGCTGAATCAGAGACTTGTCTATAATGACACCAAAATTTCCTCTTCACTATTGACAATAATGCTGTTGAAAGTAGAGAAACACAAGAATAAAGATTGAATGCTAAGTAAAACATTAGCATACAAAATCTTAAATTTCTAAATTTGATTACAACATGCCATAGAGAGCATTAATACAGATGCTGGGTCAGATTTAGAAATTTAAGATTTTATATAGTATTCAATCTTCATTCTTGTGCTTCTTTACTTTCAACGTGAGAGTGATTCTCGATAGTGAAAAGAAAATTTTGTTGTCATCTCAAGTCTCTCAGTCAGCTTTCAATTATTGTACTCTATCAAGGCATTCTAATCTATTTTATTTATATCTGTAATAACTAATCATTTAATTGACAGGATTGAATGTCTTACTGTACTGAGAAATTTAGTGAAAAGGGTGAATACTCTTTAACAACTAATCTATTACTATAATAATGAATAAAGTAAAACTTTATTATATGATGTAGCTTTCACAGTAATTGGTTTTACAAAAATTGTGGTAGAAAGTAATTTGGGATACTAACTTCTGCATAGTATTTTAATAGAGCATACCTTTTGTTACTTAATTGTCAAATTATGGTGGAGATCTGTGTATAAAATATTTTTTTTATTTGTGAGCAGCTGTTATTAGGGATAACCACAGTAAAAAATTATTCAAAATATACTATTTAGATTCAGTAATTACTAAACAATTGTTATGATATATTGTTTGATTAGTCTAGGTTAATTTGAAAAATGAGGTGGGTAATATTGACTAGCTGTCAATGTTGAGTGAAATGGCATAGATTATATTATAAAGCGTGAAAAAACACTTAGACTTTTTGAACCAAGCTTCTAACCCAAATTTAAGTTTTAAAAAAAATATTTTGCTAATGAGAGTATTTTCACAGATCTTAACAATGGAATAGAAAACCCGTATAGTCAACAAATTCATGGATAAACGATTCAGTTCTAAAAGCAAAAAGCCTGGTTTCTGTATACTGTTGTAACATGATTATTATAAAAGTATACAGAAACCAGGCCTTTTGCTTTTAGGGCTGCATCTTTTATCCATGACTTAGTTGACAATACAGGTGTTATGTTCCATTCCTTAGATCCATGAAAATATTTCCAATTTTAAAAGTTTCATTAAATTTTTTTTTTAAATTTTGGTTAGAAGTTCGGTTTGAAAAGTTAAAAGTATTTTATTGCACTTTGTAAAATAATCTATGCTACTGCACTCAACATTGACAGCCAGTCAATCTTTGTATGCTTGCATCATATTTCAACTTAACTTAGATAAACCGAATAATACACCATAAAAAACCTACACACTTGCAAACATAACCTTATTATAGTCAACAATTATTTAATAATTAACTGAACCTAAATAATATATTTTGGAATATTTTTTTACTGCCCTTATCCTTACACTTTATAATAACAGCTGCTCACAAAAATATATTTTATGTGACAGATCTCCACCAAAATTTGACAATGAAATAATAAAATTAAATACTAGGCAGAAGTTAGTATTCCAAATGACATTCAACTACCTATTAGCTCATCAACGAATAATCTAATACATCTAAAAGCAATATTATTATTATTATTACTTCTGTAAGGAATTATGAATGAACATCTAACTACTTCTCATGAAATTCTGATAATTAAATTAAAAAATTTTTAACATTAACTATCAAGAGTAAAATAACCCTTGGCATTTTATATCTTTATAAAATAAAAATATAAAATTTTTTTTGGTAAGCAGTTATGATAAAAGACTTTCACAAGAGTCACGGTTAACTGAAGTCCCTGAACTGCACTTTCAGAAATACCTAATACTTTAATAACATGCTTGCCAGCTAAAAATATAATGAATAAAGGAAATCAATATCAATCCACAAATTACTGCAACCAAAGTTTATGAAAATGTTCGGATTAGCGTATAAAATATACAAAGAGAAATTTGAAAATTTGAGTTGTTTATTAATTAAGAATTATGTAATAAAAATATTTTTTATGGTTTTTCATAGAAAAATTCAAATTTAAGTACAAAAAATAAATTTAAAAAAAATATATTATCAACTTTGTGATTTTGCCCAAAAGTTCACTGCTGAAAAAAATAAAGGATATCTAGAGAATAAAAAAAAAATGGGTTCAGTGAGGTTAAAATGAACTTACAGATTATGAATCGAGCACACTGCCAAGTGAGTTGTGGAATCTTTTCATGGAAATCACAATGAGGTGAAGATTGATTCCAGTTTCAGAATTCTGTAAAGAAACCAATATTTTCTTACAATGCCATAATAAAAATTAGAGTGATTTGTGACACCAAGAAGCATTGAAAAGCAGAGTTCATTATTTATTTATTTATTTTACAAATGCCACACACTACCAAAAATAGCACCTATGCAATCAGTGCACGTGCTCTCCAATACTTCTCAACAAGATCAGTAAAACGTTTTAGTGCAGAGCACTCGTCTATTTGCTTATCAGTGAAATAAAAAAGGTAGTATGACCCCCTTACATGTATACTTTGGACCATAGGCGTAGCGTGCTTCTAACATTTGGGACGGATACAAATTGAATTCAGCTAGGGCCCTTCTCAGCGCATTGACTACCGATCAATCCTTAAAATTTGAAATATGATTTTTTGAAATTGAGTAACAATAGAATTGATGTTTGAGTAGTATTCAAAAAGTTATACAATGAGAAAAATAAATGTAATATAAATAAAAGAAGAAAAAAAATGTAGCATGCTTCTAACATTTGGGACGGATACAAATTGAATTCAGCTAGGGCCCTTCTCAGCGCATTGACTACCGATCGATCCTTAAAATTTGAAATATGATTTTTTGAAATTGAGTAACAATAGAATTGGTTTGAGTAGTATTCAAAAAGTTATACAATGAGGAAAATAAATGTAATATAAATAAAAGAAGAAAAAAAAATGTAGCATCGAATTTTTGTTATGGATCATATCATTGTTAAAAACTATGTTAGGGCTAAAGACATAATCGGTATTTTCAGTGTCACAGTTTGAAAAAAATGAGAAAAAACCAACTTTTTAAAAAGTTTTCTACAATTTTCTGATTTAACTGAACCAAAAATTTCTCCTCACATGAATTTTCAAATCAGATTAAGTGAAAATTACACATAATGGAATATGCACTGAGCATATAATTTAATACCAAAAATTGCCTGGTGATTAAAAGTTGAGAAGTAATCAGACTTTCAATGTGCTGAATATGTTTAGCACAATATTTAAATAAGACTTTAATATACATGAACTAGATTACTACCTCGCAAAACTTCCAAGAAACAATTTCAACTAACTATTGTATAACTTTCCATATAATTTGGCTTTCCATAAAACTCCAACTGATGTTCAGAATCAGTTGAGTTATTTTTCAGGCACAACTTTATCAACATATTTAATTATGAAACTTTGAGAAAGTAAAGACAATTTACAATGCATTTCCCCCCATTTTTTAAACAGCTAAACAAGATGCTCAGTGGAATTTTAAAAAATTTAGTACAAATTTAGTACAGGATCAAAAATATAAAATAATGGTCTATTAGGATTTGAAGGATGATTATATACTTAAACAAGGGGGGGTAGCAAAATAGGATATTGTTTAATAATAAAGTCAGTTGTTTTAATAATAAAGTCAGTTGTTCAGTCAAGAAGTCAATTATTGTATTTTGATGATCAGAAATTTTATGTCTTAGAACATCAAGCAATTCAGTTACCACATTTAATACATTTTCACCATCACTCATTACTGTTTTCATTTAATCCAAATTCTTTATATAAGTATTAAGACTTAAAATGGAATAAACATGTTTAACAGAGAGAAAAATTTATGGCATGCATAAAATTAAATTTTACCAAAATTTAAAATTACTTAGCCCATTAACTAATGATCTAATACATCCAAAAGCAATTTCCTTTTTACTACTTCTGTAATGAATTATCAACGAACCTCTAACAACTTATCAGGAAATTCTAAAAATATTTTTAAAATTTTAATGTTAACCATTAAGAATAAATAAAGCTTGGCACTTCACATTTTCATAATATAAATATCATTTTTCTGTTATTATAAAAGACTCTGTAAACCAGGCGTTTTGCTTTTTGGAACTGTATCTTGTATCCGTGAATTCATTGATTATACAGGAGTTCTATTCCATTATTAAGAAAGGGTTATTTCATTCACTTATCAAACACACATTTTGATATATTAAACCACAACTCACAATGGATGTCTTATCTACAATTTTATAAACAAACTTTGTCTATGAACACATTTTATATTTTCTAAATAAACCTTGGCATTTTATAATTTTATAATATAAATCTCTTTTTTTGGCAAGAGTTAAAGTCTTTCACAAGAGTCGTGTTAACTGAAATCCCCGGACTGCACTTTCTCACTCACCTAAAACCTTAACAACAAGCTTCACAGTTAAAAAAGAATAAATAAAGAAAATCAATATTCTATCCACAAATTATTGAGACCAAAGTTTATGAGAAAGTTCAGATTAGCGTCTAAGTTAAAAAAACTAATTTGAAATTTTTAGTTGTTTAATAAATATTTTTAGTTTTTTTCATAGAAAAAATTTAATTAGTTAAAAATAAATCTAAAAAAATATTAAAAACAGTGATTTGGGCCACAAGTCCACTGCTGAAAATAAAAGTATATCTCGAGAATAAAAAAAGGTAGGCTCAGTGGCGTTAAAAACTTACGCAGGTTATGAGATCCAAGTGGTATTTGTCTTTCAAGCCTGAAGCTCTGAATAGATTCCAGTTTCAAAATTCTGTAAAAAAAACCAATATTTTCTTATAATGCCATAATAAAAATTTAATGTTTTATCAAACCAAGAAGTATTGAAAAGTAGAGTTCTTTATAAACTTGCTTATCACTAATATAAAAAGGGATAAAGAAACTAATTTTACCCTTTATATATATATATTAAGCCAATAAGTTCACATTTATTTTGCACAGCATGACAACAAAATAATTTCCAAAAGACCTTTAGAGATGAACAGCTTATAGATAGTTATTGAGAACATTCTCAGATTTATAAAAACTCTTATCGTACAATATCTATTACAATAAAGCAATTTTTTGTATGTACACATTCTGATAATCTACAAATCTATATACTTATAAATATATAATTTAAAAACATGGAATGCAAATTAATAAGTTAAGAAACAATTTATGTATCTAAATAGTCTATTTTGGAATAATTTTCACTGCCATCATCTCTAATAACACTGATAAAAGTGATTTCAAACACGATACAAATTAGAAAATTAAATGCACGTGGCATCTATATTGACACAAATTTAAAACTCTAAACTTCTCATTACTCCAGAGGTTCTTTGAATGAATTCAGGAATACAATGGAGTTCACATACATACAAAAATTAATAATTCTTGAAAATATATATACACTCAATTGCAAGAATATATACACTCAGTTGCAAAAAGTATGCACCATTATGTTATTCCTAAAGAGTGAAATTGTTTTATTTTATATCTTCAGAGAGAGTAGAAATATAATCTAAATATCAAAGCCAGTTCAAAATATTGATTAATAGCAATTGAAATTCAAAATGTTCCTTAAATAAGCTTTTATTTAATGAGATATTCAAAATAAAAAAATGCTCCAATATTTGCTATTGTTTCAATATTTACTTGACATGTGGATACTGATTAAACAATATTTTGATCTGGTTTTGAAATTTTGAATATATCTTTGCTCTCGATAGACATAAAGAAATTTCACCCAGTATGAATAACATATACATATATAGCAATTGAGTGTACACATAGAACATTATAAATAGAATTTAAAAAAAATTATATTTTAAGGCTATTAAGATTATACATGAAAAATACCTATTAGTGTTTAGTATTTAAATTAAAATATATAATTATACTAAATACATTCTTTTAAATTATGAACACAAAAATTTTAAGAATATTTGTTCTTTATTTCTTTATAATGTATAAAATGCAGTGTATTTTATAAAGTTTACTCAAAACACAATTTGATAAGGAATTCGGAAATAGATCCTTTTGTATGATTTACAAGTTCATTTTTAGAATCTTTTATAATGTGGAACGTTTTTGAATCCATCTTTTAACATTTAGACATGGATAATTTGTTGCCTATTGATACCTGGCAATAAGAACATTGTAAAATATATTTAATAGGAAAATGGACAATTTTTCCACCATTGAATACTATGCAGGAATACTGTGCATTGAATACTATGCATGAATTTACTATGGAGGAATCATGTGTAACTGATTTATCAATCCAGTAGTAAAAAAATGTTTAATTTGGATTAACATATTAAAAAAAATTTCATTATAATTTTCTTTCAAATTTCTTTAAAGAAATAAAATGGAAAATATTATACTGGAAATGAAAATACATTTTTATTTTTCAACTATGTAGATTTGGAATTCATATTTGTGTCATGTATTTTATACTTTCTAAAGGATATAAAAATCTAAATAGTGCGTACAAATTACAATTCTAAATATTAATTTAATTAGCAAATACTTAAGACTTTCACAAGAGTCCATTTACTTCCTTTGTCCATCTAAAATATTAACTGAAAAACGAATCTTAAATTATTCCGAAACAAAATGTTTTTATTTATACATACGAAAGTGCTCGTAAGTGCCATAAGTATTGCTAATTCAATACACTCAGTTCAGTAGAGTTTGATCTGAAATATGGTCAATTCATATTATAACTTGGATTAAAACACTATCTTATAACAGAAATAGAATAATGTTCACTATGTAAGGGTGTTAAATAAAATCTAAAGGCAATAATTAAAGACTAACGAATGAAACTTACTTGTGGATTAATTTCAGCGAACTTGTAATCAATCTTTAATGGCGCCTTTTCAATCACGTGCAACTGAATGTCCAATCAGATGACACTAGTGCATTGTAGTATGACGAGGCGAAAAAAAAGATGGTTTGAAATTTCATTATGCTATAGCTTTCAAAAGCTGCCTTTTGGTATTGAATATAAAATTTTATTGCTCTACTGAAATATTTTTCAGGTGCTTCAAAATAGATATTTTTGTGAAAAGAGATAAAATTCTTTTTTTCTGTTTATTTTATGGTATATTAAATTAATAATATATATTTTTTGTAAATAAAATATTCAAAATATTTTTACAGGAAACTTAGGTATTTCTAAGTATTTCTAATTTTTAGATGTCATTACAGAACAACTGATTTTGTAGAATTTCGCAATTGTCATCATCTTAATTTTACAGTAGTATATTCTTATAATACACATTGGAATGAAAAAAAACAATTTTTAATTAACGGACCTTAGTTAAAATAAACAAATCACATTTATTTAGAAAAATATTAATGTAATGTCTTTAAAGGCAAAGTGTTATTTTGAAATAAACATTCATATTTTTCAAAAGTCCATAGTAATCATACATGGTTTGCTTTACTTATTTCACTGACACATTGAATTGCTTTCTGTTTGTCATCAGAAATATGCCTCTTCATAGGAAGTCCTGTTACTTTAACATCATTCCATTCAATCATATCAATATAATCCTTGGCATCAAAGTTTATACGTTGAAATAAAAACTTTTGATGCCACCTTCATTTTCAGCCCTTGCTTTTAGATTCCGGGGTAATCCAAGCTCTCTCTTACATGACTGCGATCATCTGATATCATACAAAGGACGAGATTTTCAGAAGCAGATTTCTGGCACTGGAAAATGTATATAAGATAGCATAATAGCATTTTTCAATGACAACAACCAGAATTTAAACATTACTGTAATTGGAATGGGTGGAACTGCCGTGAACACTGGATTGAATAATGGTGTGGTTCGTTTATTTGAAAAGGAATTAAGAAGGCCACTGCAGTGGTTGATTTGTCTATTTCATGGAAATGAACTGCGCCTACGTCCTAATTTGGAGGAGAAATAGGTAAACAACTAGAAAACTGCTATGAACTTCCAGTAATTGAATTATCACCTATTGAAAATGGCATTCCATTACTAGAAATTAAGGATGATTTAAGTGTGGACCCAAAATATTTGTTAGAAATGTCTAATGCAATCTCTGTTGGAAGGTGCTCTTCTGATTTGTCTATGAGAAAACCAGGAAAACTTTGTTATTCATGATAGCTTACATTAGCAAACCGAATACTTCACTTGTATGTGGGAACAGAATGTACTGCAAAAAAAATCTCCGAATACTGACTGAGTACATTTTGTAAGTATATGCATCTGTTTCGTTTCACATAAAGCGGAAACTATCTTATATCCATGGATCGAAGCACTTGTGGAAACTTGTAAGCTATTCACGTTACCTCCATCAGACTCTTAAAAATGTAATTGACCCAGTCATTCAAAGAAATTCGTACTTTGCTGCTTCTGAAAATCTCCTCCTATGTATGATATCAGTTGATCGCAGCCACGTAAGACAGCTTGGATTACGCCGGATTCTAAAAGCAAGGACTGAAAAATGAAGGGGGCATTGGAAAGTTTTAAGTTCAACGTATAAACTTTGATGCCAAGGATTATATTGATATGATTGTACGTAAAGATGTTAAAGTAACAGAACGAGGCATATTTCTGATTACAAACTAAAGCAGTTTCTAAAGGAAGCAAAATAATCTGATCAGGAGAGTCAACGTACTGACTTCAGCAATTTTCCATGTCACACACAAGCAGTAGAAAGGATTGTTAAATTCGTTACCGAGTCACCCTTACCCGTCCGTGGCACTTCTGCAAGAGTTGCATTGATAAAAACGAAAATACATTCTCAAAAGATAATGCCAAAATTTAATAATAAAAAACAAAACAAAACACAATTCAATGTGTCAGTGAAATAAGTAATGGAAACCATGTGTGATTACTATGGACTTTTGAAAAACATGAATTTTTTTTTTTTCAAAATAACGTTTAACATCCCCAATCTCAAAGAACTTTTTAATCTTATGCACAGTAAGTGTGCGTTTAAATTTTCTTCTACACCCACTTTTGATTGTATTCCTAAATCTGAAAAAGTTAAACCTCTGAATCAGGCTGATGAGCTTAAAGCAGGGTGTTTAACCTTTTGCAGCATCTGGGCCACATGGTAAATTTTTTCAAGGCAGGCGGGCTGCATAAAAAAGTCAACTACATTCAAAAGTTTAGTTTTATTATGAAAATGAAAAATACATTGTATATGTAATGTATAAAATATTATAATCTTGGTATGCAATGTGATGTGGTAATTTTGAACGAAATCGAACATAATGTGATTTTTAAAATTTGGGTTGATCTAAAGCGAATTGCTCTCGACTCTAACTTAACTAGCATTAATGATCGAATCAATCTCTCAAACCAATTTTCTATCCTAGGAAACTGTCGTAATCCGGAGGAAAGAAATTCCCGCTGCTAATGATGAATTTCCTGTTAAGCGGGAAACCAAACCTGAGCCATGTTTTTTTTTTAATGGCGGAAGGGTACAAAGATACCCTCAACAAAATGTACAACCTAGTCAAAATTCAATATCCCAAATCAATTTCATGAAACTTTGTCAAAATCTTATCTGAAAACATTACTGCAATTGGATTAATATCGGACCTTTCAAAATTACTTAATTTACTTACGCATTGAATTTTTTTGGAAAAAAAATCCCAAAACCGAACGGCCACTTAAAAATTAAAAATTTATGTTCCGATCTTAATATTTCAAATCTTACCCAGTCCATTAATTGTTCACAGGTTAATTCTGACAGTGTTATTCTGATAGTGTGGTTTCTGATAGTGTTTAACATTTTTCCTTTATTTTTCTGTTCCATGCGAGGCAGTTTCCTCTTATTCAAGTTCCACACTTGATACCCTATCAGGGAATGCTGGTGTGGGGCGTTCGTTTTTGCTTCCCATGCTTCAGTCCTCGGTTCGATCCTACAAAGTGCAGTTCTGTTATCTGTACTCACGGATGTTCACACCTACCAATTTAATTTATTAAATATAACTTACTTATTATTTTAAACTTAATTGCCTTAATTTTTATTTCTAACATTTATTTGAACTAATTTTTTGGCCTTTTTTTTCTTATTGTAAATATTATTTCTCGTATCCTGATTCAATTACAAAAAAAAACAATGTAATATATATTCTTCAATGTACGTACTGAGGATAAAGGGTCTTATTTTTTGATATTTTTTGGTGTCTCATGACATCTACTGTCTATGTCTCTGACATTACATTACATTAATATTTTTCTAAATATGTGTGATTTGTTTATTTTAACTAAGGTCTGTAAATTTAAAATTCTTTTTCTTTCATTCAAATTTGTATTATAAGAATATGTTACTGTAAAATTAATACGATGAAATTCGAGAAAAAATTCTACAAAATCAGTTGTTTTATAATGGCATCTAACAATTAGAAATACTTAGAATATGTAAATTTCCTGAAAAATATATTTTGAATATTTTATCTACAAAAATATATATTATTATTTTAATATACTATAGAAGAAATTTAAAAAAATACAAATTTTATCACTATTTCCTCTCTTATAAATAAAGAGTGGTGAAACAAGGACCCATTTTTAAGTAGATATTTAATTTCTCCAGTAATATATAAAAATAAACAATGAAACTAATTTTCATCTGTTTTTATAAGCTTCTAGGGAGTTAAAAACATACACACAGAATACAATCTTTACATACAAGGAAAATTATGTGAATTTTCACATAATACAATTATACAATTTCACATAATACTTTTCACATAATACAATCTTTACATACAAGGAAAATTATGGGAATTTTCCGCGTAAAAGAAGTTTCACAACAATGAAATAAATATTTTTGAAAAGTCTGTTAAATTTAATCTTCGCCTTCCCTTTCAAATCCATAATTCTGATGCAGATATCTGTTACTTGTGGTTACGAATCGGAGGTGCAGTTCCGGGACGATACAGGGAAAACGCTTTCGGTACGATTCATATCAACCCATAACAGGCCCTGAAACACGTAAACGGAAAGCGTTTCCCCTTCGGAGGTTCGTAAACAACCCGCCAGTGGCCCGACAAAATTCTCCCGTACTTGTCGTTCAACCGGTGCCTCCAGCACTGGCCCGATAAGCTGCCGTCAGTCCTGTGTTTGTTGGGTATATATATATATATGTTTGAAGAAAGATGTTTCCTTCCTTGATGGTATATATATATATATATATATATATATATATATATATATATATATATATATATATATATATATATATATATATATATATATATATATATTAATTAATTAGAAGTGTCCGTTTTAAAATCTTTAAATAAATTGACCATATATTTATTATTTTTAAAGGTTTTCTTAAAAATGTAATTACTATAAGGATAAACTATATTTTTTACTTTCATAAAAGAACTCTTACACGGCAGTTTTAAGATAGATCTTAATAGTACTTTTAAAAATTCAATATTTTTTCTGGTGATAGCCAGTTCACGGAATTAAAAAAACTATTGCACAAAAATATAATCCCTCAATGAGCAAATTTTATTCATTACTCTTGCTAGTGTATTTCCCACCAGGTCGTGCTTACGTACAGACAGGGTATATTTTGATAAGACATCAATAATAACAAATCTATTCAAAGACAGGCATGAATGTTGAAAGATACAGGAAATAAGTAATGACCGACAGAATATGCTAAAAATATTAACGTGCTTCAATTTAACCCTGACAAAGAAAAAAAAATATTGTATACTGTTTAAGACTATCTGAAATAAATGCTTCTATTATACAGAAATTTTAATCGATAAACATTCTTATGAACACAAGTTGCAAGGTTAAAACTCGTAGCTTAACCCTAGACAGCTAAATTCGTTTTGCAGAGTACGCATCATTAAAATGAGCTGTTTTCACTCCTATAGACAAAATGGATGAAATCTTTTAGTAGCTTCCGTTTGATTTCCGTTTGACTGATCTGCAGTGTCTTTTTTCCATTGTGCATGGTAGAGGATTTCATTTCCGCGACATTAGTGCCCGAGAAACGACAAAATGGACTAACCTTTGTTTTAACCTGTATATTTCGTACTTATTTAATCTATCACTCAAAACAATATATACGATTTAGAGAAAATTACATCAATAAAACAATATTCCATTAGAAAAGCCTTTAAATGGATAAGTGATGGAAAATATACACTGCGAAGATATATAGAAAGAATTTGTTCCGTACGTGACAACTCTGGCTTTCTCTACTAATGGATTCGAGGCCCTCTGTTGTAGAGATCTTAAATCCTTTTTAAACTATGTAGAATGGTCTATTTAACCCTTCAGACGTAAAACTTATAGCAAGTCCATAACAATCAATTTTCGAGGTAAATGATGAGCAACTGCTGGAATTTCTGGGGTGCAGCGTGTTCATAATGTAAGAATGTATTTGATTGTATAAGTAAAAAAAATCCTTCATACAAAAATCGTAAGATTGAAATTATTCATAAAATGAAAGGACAAAATTATGATATATATCTTTCTGGTGTCTTTTAAAATCATTCAGGAGCAAATTCGAAGTCTCAGTTAACCAATGTTCACAGTATTCGTGAACAGCTGAGAAGTTTCTGCCCATGTTGAATCTATACACAAGGTTTGTGGTAGTTTAGTCCAAATAAACCATTAAATAACGTAATTAAAATTATTTGTTCTGGTTCAAAAACGAAATATATGATTGATATTCTTCCATATTTTGGAAAAAGTGTTCCCTATAAATACCTTAAAATTGCTGACTATAGTAATATATCATCTTTTAAAATCTCACACCGAAATCTAATAATGTAATTGTTTTAATTGCATCTGTGACAAAATAAAACTCTTGTGAAACACCAAACTTTTTGAAGAAGATTTTGAACCATCAGTATTCTGTTTCGACCGGAAAAAATGCATCAGAAAATTAAAAAGGTAAACAAAAGAAATCTTTCATATTTCTTTCTCTAAGTGTAGATTCAGATTCTAATAACCCAGATAATATTGAATTTTAAAATGCAACTGAAAGTGACTATACATGAAACTAAACAACCTATGATATGTCTAACAACAGGGGTCTCGACTTACGCCTCTATTTATATTTGTGGCATATTAATCCTTAATCTCTTCATATTTGTCGTATATTAAACAAAGTAAATTCACAAAGGGAATCAAAAGAAAAAAAAACCTGAAGGGAAATTTAATGAATGTTAAGTGATAAAAAATAAACTTCTTTAGCCTTACCTAACAATAATTTTCGACTAAGCAATTTTCGTTATAATCATTGTTAGTAACAATATAAAATATGACATTTCTAGGAAGATTTAAGGTTGTTCAGATTAAAATAAAATAAAATTGACTTTTAGCGCTTATGGAGGATGTCCTTTTCAACTCTTGTGAAAGATCTAAATGCGAACAATATCAAGTAGTACTATGTACAAAATACCGTGAACATGTATAACATCTAGGGATTTTTAATGTGAATACTGCCTGTAATTAAAATTATTAGACCTAGATCATTTTAAATATTTTTTTAGTTTTCTTTTGAAATGGTTTCTCCCACTATTTTTAATATCGTTTCTGAGGTTAATAATATTGATTAAAATATTTGCTTCATATTTTTTATCAGAATGTGAGACAGTTTGAAATTAAACATCCTTTTAACTAACTTCGAAACTGTAGCTAATAATTGAAGTTAAGTATAAATTAAAGGTATATATATAATTGCATAAATAATAAAGTAATAAATGTTGATAATTTTATCACTCTTTATTTCGTTAATATAAAATGAATCATAGAGTTCAAAGAAAAAATATTCACAGAGCCTCTTTCTCAAATTGCATATAAAAGAATTTCATATAAATAATTTTTTTTTAAAATATATTTTTTTAATTCTGCTCGCGTAACCCTCATCTTCTTACTACATATAAGTTAGATCCTTAAAGGTAAAACCTCACCCGTTAAAAACTACTTCAAAAGCTTTTTTATTTTGTGCTATACAATTTTGTGTCATTCTTTAATGACAACAGCGCCGCAGATTTACTCCTATTCCTCTATCGAACATATAACGGATACTCATGAATAATAAATTTATATCACATACAAACGGGCAGTGTGAATCACCAAGCTGGCTACTAATGGCGATGACAGAACATTTGCAAGGAAGTTTTAGATATAAACACTAGATTGCTCGATCAAATCAGTGATCACAGTCTAAAACTGGCTGAAATCTGCTTAATTGTATCATTCTCTATGACCACATTATTTGGGATACGGCTGCGGAGTAACTACGGATCGTTTTAAGTTATTTTGTATCCCACAATCATTCGAGCAATATCATCTTCCCTGTTTAATTTCATTAGCAATAAAATATTCCAATCAGTTCGTAGTTACGATGTTTTAAAGTTTGACTACTCTTTCATAATGGTGTAAAATTACATAGCAATTCTAAACGAAGAATTAGAGAAATTTGAGTTTGGTGTTCGTTTGTGACACAATAACTGTGGTTGAATTCTCGCTTATTGAGATTCCTGATAACCTTTGATTCATAAATTCGAAGGTTTATAGTTTTAAGATATATTATAGGACGGGCAAAATCTTTCGAAAGTATAGTAACTATTTATAATAGCAATTGCACAACTTTATTGAAAATCCCCTTTTTCTGATACATGGTCTTTAACACAACAACACATAATATATTCTATTGTTCTTATCTTTCTTTTACTTCCTCTAGCAATTTACTGTTAAAAATTCCCTAAGCATCATTTTCTCTTAGCCACAAAACTTTAACACATGCTATTTCCTCTTTCATGTAAGAATTGAAAACTAGAAGTTTGCAGGAAATTATTGCGTAATTTTCTTATAAAATAAAACACCTTAGCGAATTATTAAGATATAAACGTTAAGCCTATATATATATATATATATATATATATATATATATATATATATATATATATATATATATATATATATATACAGTGCCGTAACTAGGCAAGAGCAACAGGGGCACCCGCCCAGGGGCCACTTGTAAGAGGGCCCAAAATGCTGTATTTGATTTATTATTTTCCCAATCGTAATTAAGGGCCCAAATGCAAATTCTTGCCCAGGCCACAGGAATAGCTAGTTACGGCACTGTGAATATATATATATATATATATATATATATATATATATATATATATATATATATATATATATATGTGTGTGTGTGTGTGTGTGTATGTGTGTGTGTGCGTGTTAGATAGAGGGGGGGGAGATAGAATTTTATATAAGATAATTCCCACAAATTCGCGAAGTTACCACTATATAGTAAGTTTATAAAAATCCTCGATAATTTAAAAATATTTAATTATATAATACTTTATCTGTTTTATGTAAAAATTGTGTTTATTTTTTTTCTTTTTTTGTTATAAATGTGTAGTAACGTTGAATTAATGCCGTTTTAATGAAAATCTGAAGTGATGTCTTTGAAGGGTTTTATCTATCTGCATTTGTTGACAAGCGACTGTGCAGGTGCGTATCAGTGATAACCTACATAAATATACAGTGACTCCCAAAAGTGTTCGTACACTTACGATTTTCAATGAAATAGGGGTCTATCCATTGATTAAAATGAATATTTCAGAATGGGTATTTAATAATAAGATCTATAATTTATTTTTAACAAAACTACATGAAATATTTTGAAAACATAGTAAAACTTTATTTTTAAGAAACCAATAATCCAAAAGTAACAAAAGCTTTATCTCACAAAAGTCATCGTACACTTGTAAAAAATCTCTACATATTAGTAAATATTCTAATTTTTCGTTAAATTAATGTTTAGTAGGATATCCTTTGGTATCCACAACAGCTTTTAAACGTCTGGGAATAAATTGCTTTAGTTCTTTTGTAATTTTTTCATCAATGTTCATCCATTCTTCCATCATAAATGTTTTTAGTTCGCTTTTCGTACTCGAACCCCCAGTTCTCTCCAAATATGTTCTATTGGGTTTAAATCTGGCGATTGAGGTGGTGTTTTCAAAACTTGGGGGCAATTATAGAGACACCAGATGAGAACGTTGAGAGCCGTGTGCTTAGAATCGTTGTTTTGATAAAAAACAAAGTTGTTTCCAATACCCAAATTTTGAGCTGATAATTTTAAATTGTCTCTTAAAATATTTATATAAACAGCATGATACCTTATGCCATCAATAAATACCAAATTTCCTAGTCCTGATGCTGATATGCACTCACACACAAGGATACCTCCACCGGAATGCTTAACTGTTCCTACTAAGTTCTTGAGATTAAGCTCCTCATTTTTTTCTTCTCAATACAATTATACGCCCATCAGCACCAAAAATGTTCATCAGCAAATAAGACATTATTCCGATAGGTTTGAGGCTTATTTATCATTTATAGTGCGAAGAGAAGCCTAAACTTTCTGTTTTTCTCACTCACAAAAATTTTTCTACGGGCAGAACGCCCATGTAATCCAGCTGTTCTGAGAACTCGTCAAAAAATTTCAGTTGAAATTGAAGTAGAAAATGTCTCATTGAATTCTGCAGAAACTATTACAGCACTCAAACGTGAATTTTTCACAAATTTTCTAATTATAAATCTCTGATCACGTTTTGTTAACTTTGCCGGACGGCCTTTTCTTACTTTGTTTTCAATCCAATTTTCATCTTTAAAGCGTTTTTTTTTCACATACTGCACAGTAGAATGGGATAAATTAAGTAATTTAGCAATATTCCGAACTGATTTACCACTACTATGATGAAAAATAACCAATTTTCGAATGTTGTTTGTTGTTTCTTTACGACTACGAGCCATTTTTAAATAATAAATAGAATATTACGGAGTAGGAAAGCACAAATTAAAGCCAAACGATATTTTAAATGCCACCACAATTCAAAAATAAAAATAAAGCGCCAGACGATCATTTTAATTATGAATTTTTCCGAATATATTTCATGTAGTTTTGTTAAGAATAGATTATAGATCTTATTAAATACCCGTTCTGAAATATTCATTTTAATTAATGGATAGACCCCTATTTCATTGAAATTCGTAAGTGTACGAACACTTTTGAGAGCCACTGTATATACATTTAGGACTTTAAAGGAATATTAGGAAATACATTTAATTCATTACACACACACACATTATATATATATATATATATATATATATATATATATATATATATATATATATATATATATATATATATATATATATATATATATATATATATATAGTGGTACCTCGACTTACGAGTTTTTCGAGATAAGAGCATTCTCTCCGCAGATTTTTTGTTTCGAGTTACGAGCTATAATTCGGGTTACGAGCAAGCTTCAGATACCCCATCTCTAGTTTGCGCAGCGAACGCCATGTTACGTGCTCATCAAATGAGAACACGAGAGGCATATAATATTTACAACCTTCATGTACAATTATTATACCGTTGTATACATGTTGTTCTAAGACTACTATCCAGTCTTAAAACGAGATATAACACTCAACAACTATCACCCGGGGCAGCTTGTTCTGCCCACACTTAGTCGACCTCCTAAACCGAACAGCGCCCAACCTCTCTCACAGAGAAATAGCTTACATTCCCTCCCCCACAGTGGAACCCCCATGGGGTGTAAGAGATGGTATGACCTTGGTCGAAATCAACGAATAAGATTTAATTATTCAGTCCAGCCTTTTACCTCCTCTTCCATCAGTATCTTCAAGACTGATGTTCAAGGTAAATGTAGTACATGACATTTAATAAAACATGTTTATTGCAGTACATTCTATTGTATTGCGTTTTTATACAATATTCTTCATTTAAAAGCACATTTTTACTTATTAACATGTAACAACATGTAACATATATATATATATATATATACATATACATATATATCACCAATGAGTCCATGATTTATATTAAAGTCCCGACAACATTTATCGGTTTGGTTATTAAATGACAGAAGCCTAATCGAATTTATTTCCCTCTCGTGTCTAACTTCTAAGTCTCAAAACATTATATACATGTACTACATGCAAATATTTCCCTGAGGGAAATCACCAGACGCAGTTAATGGAGGAAGAAACTACTTGAGGGAAAAGCTCTTAAAATAAATACTGATTCCGAGGTAAAGTTGAAAGAGTAGTGAGATCATGAATTTAAGGGTGAAAATAACTGTTCATCGTGTCAATGTCATTGGATGAGTCTGGAAGGGAGACAAAGTCACATTATGCAATCACGACTCTATGATTATTTTGTAGTATATTTCATGAGCATTGATTTAGTCACTGCACGATGTAAGACTAATTTTTATTACATTATTTATTCAATATGATATAATCAAAATACTGCAGCTAACATTTAACTTTCTTTGCCGTTATTACTTTTTTATATTAAATTATTTTCCCATCATTTTTACGAACTTCTCACTTATCTAATTATGTACTACGTTGTTGCTGTTGTTATTTATAACGCCCCCTGGGAAGAATATTCCAGATCTGGTTCATATAGGCCATCGGGCTCAGGCATGCGGCTTCAGTTTATAATGGCACCACAAGGGACGGGATTCGATTCAAGTACCACCTCAGTTTTGACCCAGCACACCCAGGGACGACATATCGAGGGTAATACCGTCTCCCACCCTCTCTGACCTCATATAGGGACTTTCCGGCCTAGACACCGATGCATTTAATCTTGAGAAGCGACACGGATATATGTCGCTTATTGGGATTCGATCTGAGCACCCTCAGCACCGAAATCCGAATCACTACCACTAGACTACCACTGGCCATTACTTACTACTAGCACCTTAATTTTGATAATGTCCCTCTGTGGAACTCTCAATTCACTCATGTTTTCTGACCATTCTTCCCAGCTTCAAAACTCGGCGACTCTTGTATTACTTTAGTATTACTATTAATTTAGTATTACAGCACCGGAAGCCGAAGCGCTACCACGAGGTTACCATTGACCATTACGTACTATTATCACCTTAATTCTGATAATATACCCCTGTGGCGCTCTCATTTCACTCACGTTTTCTGACCATTCTTCCCAGCTTCAAAATTCCCCGACTCTTGCATTACTTTAGTATTACTATTACTTTAGTATTTCAGCACTGGAACCCGAAACGCTACCACGAGGTTACCATTGACCATTACGTACCATTATCACCTTAATTCTGATAATATCCCCCTGTGGTGCTCTCAGTTTACTAACGTTTTCTGACCATTCTTCTCAGCTTCATAACTCGGTGACTCCTGTATTACTTTATTATTACAATTTTTTATTTTTTCCTTATTACATATTTTTTATTTCTTGTTCATTTTTCACTTTATAAATATTTCGACTATTTTCATTTTTATGTTAATTTTCACTGATAATGGCTTAATTAAGGACTTTTTAATGTGATGAGCTTTGTTTGATCACAATTGTCACTTATTTACTGGAGATAAAGTCTTTGCCCATTGTTTAAATTCCACAACTTTAAATTCCTCGATTCTTGAAAATCAAATTAAATTTTGTTCAAAGATTTATGAATTAACTTTATGAAACGTGATCAGCTATTGTTACGAATAAAACCATTTCAAAATATCAATACCAGTATATGCAAAACTCTTTAAGACTGGAAACAGATTTTTTTCCCTTTTAATTGTTTTAAATTACTTGTAGGCACATTTTTCTCTGCAATTGTTCAGTCTTCTCACTTTACCGAGGTGTTGTCAACAGAGTTACTCTTACATTTCCAGCTATAAAGACTTATCACTAGAGTAAACTTTCCTCTAGTCACCGGTACATTGTGGTAGATTTTGTTTCCATATATTTAGAGGTATTTCCAGCAGAGTAATAGCATTCATTAAAGAACTTACAAATTCTGAAAGAAAATTTAGTTGGTATTTTACTTTTGTCAGTATATAGAGCAGTAAGAATATAATATTTAACATGCTGTCAGTACTGGTAAATTTGTTATGTGTTTAATAAATTGATGTATTATTGTAACGTATCAGTAGTCATTCGTGTCAATCCACTATACAGTTTAGGTCACATTCGCTCTTTAAAAAATTATATGGTATTGATCTTGACATCTATACAACAGAAAAATTAGCTTTGTTATAGTTTTAATTATCGAAAACATGACCTATAATTAAACAGAGATACGCGAATTATTTATATTTAATTTTTATCCTTCCAGCAACGTAACCCACACCTACTTTGGCAGTATCCAAGACTTCTTATCCTCCATTTTTATCTCAGACCACGTTCGTTTTCGTCATGGGCTTTGTGGTTTGTTTACATCGTGCAGGATGCGTAACTCCAATATTGAGATGTTACGTTACTGTGGGTCTAGTTCGTCACTTCCATCGAGGGTGTATCTGGTTATGATAGAGCATTGTTAGAATTTTGTTACTGGTCTGTATTTTACTTTGATTGAACTATACCTGAGTAAGTAACCGTTGCATATAAAATGACTTTATGTATATATAGTATTTAAACAGTATTCGGTACTAGTGTGTTTATTATTCTTCCTAGCCTTCGACTCTGTGTAACTTAAAATGCCCTGGTGTAGTACAACTGTGGGATGTTTATGATTGTACTGTTGTGTATTATTTTCGTTAGTTTTTTTTTCATATTCAATTTATGCTAAGTTGTGAATTAAGTAATTCTTTTAAACCAGTTGACTGTGGAAGTTTTACTTCAGCAACCCCCGGCATTACTTACATACTACTGTGATGAAAAAGTATCCTGAATGCTTCATTTAAAATACATCTATACTAGATATGGTCTGCAAACTTTTATCAAACATTTTTACAACTTCTATTCATTTTACCGTCTGAAAATAAAATTGTTTCTAATGAGATAAGAGTTTTCAATCTGCCGATTTTCTGAGATGGCTAATGTTATTGAGCAAAGAACATGCATTAAATTTTGTTTCCACAATGAAATATCAGCTACTAAAGCATTTGCAATCTTGGAAAAGGCTTTTAAATACGACTGTTTATCAAAAACAACAGTATTTGATTGGTATAAAAAGTTAAAGAGGGTAGAGAATCCGTTTTAGATGAGCCGTGATCTGGTTGACCATCCTCTTCGATTAATGAACAAGATATCGATAAGGTCAGAGAATTTGTGCTTGGTAATCGCCGTTTGATAATAAGAGACATTATTGAACAAGTTCCTATATCATTTAGTTCCTGTCAAACAATTTTTAAAGATCATTTAGGTTTGGGACACGTTGCTTCTCGAGTTGTTCTAAGAACGTAGAATTTGTTCCAAAAACAACAACGTGTCCAAGTCCCCGAGAAATGCTTTCTAAAGGCGATTCCCTTCTAAAATGCATTATTGCCGGTGATGGAATTCGAATATATGCTTTTGATACAGAAACAGCTCAACAATCAAGTGAATGACGCTTGAAAGTTGAAGCAAGACCGAAAAGACCCCATGAAAGTAGCTCAGAAATCAAGATAATGGTGACAATTTTCTTTTACTGTCGTGATGTTGTGCATTATGAATTCCTACCAACTGACCAGACAGTAAATAAATATTATTTGAGTGTTTTGTGCCATTTTCAAGAAGCAATTCGTAGAAAATGGCCTCAAATATGGTGAGGAAAACTCATGGGTTTTGCACCCCGATAATGAGCCTTCTCACAGTGCAATTGTTATTAGTGAGTTTTTAACCAAACATTCAACAAATACGGCTCCACAAGATCCGTATTCAACTGATATGGCACCGTGTGACTTTTTCTGTGTGAGTCCATTAATTCCATAATAGAATATTCTCCACGAACTCTGAAGGGTTTTCACAAAAACTACTTTAAGGCATGTTTTGGTGATTGGAAAAACGTTGGCAGAAGTGCATTGCAGTCGGAAGAGATTAATTTGAGGGAGATGAAATAAATTTTGACCAATTAATTGATAACTTTTGTTTTATGCCACCATTCCGGGTACTTTTTGATCACAGTAGTTACACTCCGTCGGGCGCGTCTCGAAACTTACGTCATCGTGCGCGGTGTATCTGTCAGATACATCTTTGTTTTATGTGTTTTCTGTTAATTTGTATTACTTTAAATCTTCTATTTTTATTCTTTTTAGGTCCAGGCTTTTACACCCGGACCTTTTTAATTTTTTACAATTTTTTTTACAATTTTTAAATTTCACAAAACACCAGCTAATAGAAGTTAACCGATAAAGGCTTTTATTTCAATATTATCTGTTAGTCTTGCATCTCTTTCTCTACTATATAGATTAGAAACTGCAGAAATGTAGTATTTAGTGCATTTCACAATTATTTCCAATATTTCGTTAGGAAAAAAAACAGTTCCAAGAGCCGTATATAGATTTTATACTTTTCGCACTTCCGATTACTCCAGGTAATTTTGTTATAATTTCCTGCGACCTACCTTTGACATTTTTTCTTCCGATCCATTTTGCCCATTTGGTACTATTGTCTTTTCTTACATAAAAATCATCATTATTAGCATTCTCAGTCATTATAATCAAGTTCTCAGTCATTATAATCACTTTCACTGCTTTCAGAATCAACTTCACATGTTTCTAAAATATCTTCTTCGTCATAATCACTTTCATCAAATTCTTCAGCATATAATTCCTCATTTCCATCACTAAATAGAATACTATGAACTAGCTCAAGGTCTTTTTGATTATTCAAATCTAAAAAGCGTTTAGCACTCATCATGGAAAAAGATAAATCAAAAACGTACAGGGAATCTTGATACTTCCGTAAAGCTTCAAGAGACAAACGTTATCGGGCGCGTGTATCTCACAGATACAAAACTCCAAACAATCATCAAAACGGGAAATACTCCTACACGGAACTGGTCGTTACTGCATTCCAAAGGAGCAGGTGGTCAGATGGACAGATACTGATAAGGTCAAGGTCGTAAAAACAAGTTGTAGGGAACAAAAGGAGATATATTGACACGCGTGTATCTGTCAGATCAACGCGCCCGATGGAGTGTTAAGTTCTTTTTGGAAATATCAAATGTATTTAAAAATATCTTTTCATATGTGTGAACATCAGTACTGAAGATTTAATCGATGTTCAAGAAGCCTATAGTCAAACTGTGTAAAATTCTAACCGTTTGTCTGAATGTAATGAAACGCCAAATTCATGCATAAATGAAAAATTGCATTGTTTAGCAAAAATTCCTTTCTGACTTCATATATTATGCTCACCATATACTTACTAGGTAAAGGAAAAATAATACCGAATTCACTTCGTTTGCGAAAACGTATCTGAGCAAATAATTGATGCGAAAATTAAAAATGTATCTTTGAATTTCAAAGAAAATACATGGAATTAAATTTGACATATAAACGACAGAATGGATGTAATCTATCTAAAACTAAATATAATATAACCGGATTTTATTACCTAAAAGCAATTTTAGAATAGGACATAAAACTACCTTTTAGAAATATTACATGTTATTAAAAAAAATCATTTCATACGGGAACATCAGTATTGATCTAATTACGTACAGAGTAATATATAAAACAATTTCCCGCTTCTGACAGGTCCAATGAAATCTTCATTGGTTTGATTGTTAAATGACAGTATTCATTTCTAGTCCCATGCCTGTCTGTTTGTAGAGATCACGTCGTATTAATATTCTAATATGTAAAGCATCCGTCGGGGAAATCAGTAGTTAGAGATGCTTAGAGGAGGAGACCGTTTTCTGGGAGTAACATTCAGTTTAAATACCGTTTAATGTGACTAAATGAATTAACTCTGATTCAAAATGGACCCCTGATTCAAGCAGGTCTATGATTCAGACAGTCCCGTGACTCAAATGGCATCTGTCGGAGACATTTACGAGGTCTGAACTATAAAGGGACGTGATATCCAGTAGTAAGCTAAATATGAATTTAACAAATTGCTACAACAATTGCAACTTTTGAGGTCAAGCAAAACTAAATATGTGTAATTTCTCCATGATGTTTAAAAATGATCTCAAGTACACATTACCTTCAGAGAATTTGTTTTTCAAATAAATTAAAATGTATTATAACTATATTTTTTTTATAAATCCTTTTTAAAACATAGGTAAATATCAGCTAATAAATTATTTTTTGAAGAAAATATGTTTCTGATAAACTAGTAATTTTGAATTATTAGACTCAGGAATTCGAATTTAAAATATGACTAGAAATCAACAAATATTGTAAATTTTATAAATTGCATAATTGATATGACTAACTTTTGTGAAATAAAATTCTATCTTGATTTGAAGTAGTGGAAGCTAAATTACTAACGTATAGTAGAATTATCTAAACTTGATAGTAATTTCTAATTAAATCCAAAACCATAAACTTATCTAATTAATAATATTTACAATACCTACTGAATCAGTTTTATTTTAGGTTATATATAATTTTGTAGAGCGTGTAAAAATTTCTAGATCATGTATCGTCTAAGCACAGATTGGAAGAAGTGTGTAATGAAGACTGACTTGTACGGGGTAATGCTGGCCACCTGTATGGTGAACCCTTTAAATGAATGGCCAGCAAGCTTGTCCATTACTGAAAACAAATGGCGTCATAGCCAGTCTTCCGGGAATTTGTATGAAATAAATAAATAAATAATATACTAAATTTACTCGCATGTGGTAATTCAAAGTACAGATGGAGCGTACAGCGCACGATCATTCGCCATTCACAAGTTTAATGTCATATCTGAAAGCCATACTGTGCTGAGTCGCCTTGTATTTTTAAGGTTTGCATTGATAAACCAGGCTATCTCAGCTGACACAACAGACATTCTGTTGCCGAATGAAATCACCAATTACATTTATTGTTTACAGATGCAATTTTTTTTCGTTTAATCTTTTCTGGTTCTTAATTGTATGAACTAATATTTCGAAACGATTTCAAAGTTATTTGAAAAACGAAATGTTTCAAATATTTGTTTGGTTTGGTGAAGAGAACTACAGTATTTTTTTTGGCTACACGAGTGATAATTAGACAGAGACCTACTGCTTAAAGCCAATTCCGAACGGCTACAAGCATCCATGCCAATAATGAGACTCGAACCCATAGACTCCGGAACCGAAAGCCAACCCCCTAGTCTTTCGACCATCATCCGGCTTTAAATATGTTTCTCTCGATTACTTTATCTGAATAATTGCCATGTATACACCTAAAAATGTATTATATTTAAAATTTGGCCTCGTAAATTACCTCGTTATCCTTCCAGAAGAAGAGCGTATGTGGGAGATACACTCGAGCTGAACTCGGTTTTATATATTTAAGCCATAGGACGCTACGAACCTAGCACTTGGCTATACTATCCGCTCACTTTGACCTACTTTCAGTCATCGTCTGAATTTCGAGGCGTTAATGGGGTTACGTATATTCGCCATTTGTTATTTAAAGATACGAGCGACAGTTCGGGTAAGTTGGGTTTTTTAAATAAGAAACCTTTATTGTTTTATTATTAAACATTATGGTTGTAACTTTTGCGACTACTATCTGCGACATCTTCCAAATTCTCTTGTGAAAGAAAACGTTGAACAAAGAGCACCTACCTCTCTGCAAAGCGAGCTAAAATTAAAGCGTTGAAAACAAAATGAGAACTAGGCTTTGAAGAAGTGGAAGAAGCGACGTTAGGGAAAAAAGATGCAAGCCCTGCCAAAAGGACAAGCGCAGTAGGATGAGATTCAGCTGTGAGATTTGCAAGGTATTTATAAGTTTGGAGCACTAAGCATATTTGCTCAGACTGCAAGGCTGCGACTCAATGACTCTAAAGTCTAATCCCTTCCTTTTTATATCTAAACTAGAAGGTAACCCGCCATTTTGACGTCATAATACTAATAATGACGTCATAATGGAAAAAGTATTTAAAAGTTCATAAATATCCCGAATTATCTAACAATATTGCTTTTTATCCACACCTTTTAAAAGCAAACACTTTCAATATTTTTTATTTATTTAGTTTTTCATGCGATTGGAGTAGTAGACTGCCATCCAACCCGTCATTTTGACGTCATAATACTAATAATGGCGTCATAATGGAAAAAGTATATGAAAGTTAAAAAATATCCCGTATTATCTAACAATATTGCATTTAATCCACACCTTGTAAAAGCAAACCCTTTCATTATTTTTTATTTATTAAGTTTTTCATGCGATTGGAGTACTAGACTGCCATCCAGTTTTTTACAGTTCACTACGCGATATGAATACTTGAGCTACTTGATTCATTCACATTCAAGTTTGTTTACTTTCAGAATTCATCGCAAAAGTAAACAGATTTTTAAAAACTGTTAAATATAAAGCTAAAAGCATCCATTTTTTTTTTTAGTTCTGAATGTTTTATAGAAAAATAGGCTGAACAAACGTGATTTGATGGAGAAGATATTAGATTTTAGGTAAGAAAAAATTATGATCCACATCTGAAATTGAAATTAAGCCTAACGTTTGTTTACTGAGGGCTTCAATTGAAAGATGAGTAAAGCCCGGAAGTGTTACACAGAGACAACGGCTATTATATATATACATTTAAATTTGTTTTTTTCTTTCCTATTATATTTATACCTTTATATTGCTAATGCAAATAGTTCAGTAGAGTTATGCGTAATTTCATTTATTTTACTTTCAGGTCATTTCAACAATTCTTTGGCCATTTTACATTGTTTTCATGATTCATATTTACGTTGTGTCAGTTTCTTTAAATAAAGGAATAATCTTGTAATTTGAATAAGATTTGTTTAAATAAAGCGTACTTATTAACTCTTAACTAATTACAACATAATTTCTTTAATTAAACTCTTAAAATTTTTTATTTCACAATAGCATATCCGGAAAATAACGTGAACTTTCACGTTGGTATAGAGAGCGTGCCTGCTCGAATGTTATTCAATGATTTCAATATTTACTTCAATCATCCTCCATTCCCAACAAGAAGTAAAGGTTTTAATAACAGACGAAACTTTGGAAAAAGATGGCAGCGAGTATGAATCATGAGGGAGGACGTACGTCGAAGGCGTAATTGGTCATGTTCCTTACGCCATGAATACGCTAGCTATGCAGTCAATGAAATAAAAGTACAGAATCTCTGAATCACCCGGAAGAACACGATTAAGATCGTACCTAGTTGAATTTCTATGGCAGAAATAACCATAGGATCCTTTTGAAGACATATTTAGGGACAATAAAAGCTTTAGGCTTTCGTAGCTAAATATTTTATGAAAAATGAATAAAATTCTTGTTCACTTTGTGGCATTTCCCCTCTTCATGGCCCAGGAAATTTATTAACCTTGGATTGAAACAGAGTAAGCCCATCGGCGGACTGCGAAGATGCAATAGTTTTCCCCTGCTGAGGGGTGGCTTACAAAAGTGTCAGCTTTTCGACTCGCAGGCGAGGAGCGACTTACAATAGCGAGACGCCCCGATGTCTAGAGCGAAGACACTATAACTCAAAAGATTAACAAAGGCAGACCATCCCCTGCTGCGACGTCGTAATGACCCAACGTGCGATGACGATATAAAGAACAAGTATCGTTTTGCACACGGGCCAGGACCAAGGACCTATGAGGAGCCCAAGATCAAAGAGCGTGGTTGTTACAGATCCCGCCAGGGAAAAAAGTTTTAAAAGCGGATGCAGGAGATTTAGACGAGAGACGAGACGAGAGGAGGGGAGAGTCGGAGACTGTTTTTGATGTTGGATCTGATTTAGATTCTAGGCCGATCCCGATCCTGTGTCCGAAGGGTAAAGACCTCTTTCTCGCTGAGAAGGGTAGTTTAGAGATCAAAGCTTTATCTTCCCTATTTTCGAAACAGCTAGCTTCTTTGGTGAGAGTGTGGCACGAACCGTCCACTACTCTGTGATAATTAGATCAAATTCCGTTTGGAGTTCGAGTTCGCCTCATTCCAGTCGGTTCCGACGAGTGGAATCCGTTCCTAGCAACTGAGACTTCTGCGATTAGAGCTTTATTGATCGACGATCCGTAGCTACAGAGCATCCAGCAAGCCGAACGGACAATCTTTAACGCACGTCGCAGACTTCAACGGACATTACTAGTCTAAATTGATGTTCCAGAACATGACCTAATCGTGAAGTATTTTAATCCAGAATCCCTAATAAATTGATATTAGTGTAACAAGTTCTTATTAGTAAGCTGTTTTATCACTATACATAACCGGTGTGACGCTACCTAGCGTTTCGGCATTGACACCAAGCACGGAATATGTTACAACTTGTAGATTTTGTTTATTCACGCACATTAATTACGAGTGACAGTTAATTAACAAAACACATAAAATGCGACTTGTGAACCATATTTGGTGATTTATCACTTGCGCCCGGTTAACGGAAAAGTACCTATTATTTTTATGAGCAATGCGAATTTATAAATCCATAAAAAGTAAGTAACTGATTCTCGATTTCACTATATGCTCTGAACTTTCTTTTTTTTTTAGTTTATCAGACAGAATATCTCAATATACATTATTCATCATAATATCGTTAAACTTGAGCGTCAATTACAAAACTTGTAGTACATCTCTATCACAAACAAATTCATCCCTTCAGGGAAAATCACAAGAGACAGAGGTAATTGAGAGGGTATGTTCACAGCCGTAAATATCTGGGAAACAGAGGTTTTCTGGGGATAACTTAATTGTCCTCATTCCAAATTTAGAGATAATTTCATCCTCCTATTAATCGAAATTAATGGATAGCTTGGGTGATAGTTCCAAGTAATAGCCATCCGAGTTCCGTTATTAGCCCAAAATCTTTTATTTATAGGCTTGTATTTTAACAGGAATTTTGTATTATCGCATTATATGTATGTGTCTCAGTGTGAGAGCTAAAAAAGATGCAATATCTACTATAATCAGATATAGACTTGATGAAACTCTTAATTGCTTAAAGTAATTATAAAGATAATGAAAGTTATTGCCTTATCTTTTTGTTAATAATTAGTTTTTTTAAGGAGCTTGCATGTCCTCAATTATTCGGTCGCGAGAAATGAAAGTATTTCAATAATTTAAGTCGAGATAACGTACATTTTGACTTTAAAAGAGCGATTAATATTCGCCAGCAATGAGGAACTTGAAACTGAATTCGGGGAATTAAGCATCCGATAAAAGCCAAGAGTAAAAGTTCGAGGAATAGAAGTTTTAAAGATTTATACTGATAGCGCAAGAGCCGACGAAATTTGACTGGTAATTCGGGACAAGCTGTAGTGGTTCATGTCAGTTCTAAACCAATGAATGTCTGGTTTGGTTTCGTTTGGTTTGGAACTCTAAGGTCAACTTTTGCTACACGAGGGCTAATTAGTCCAGGACCTACAACTTAAAGTCTATTCCAAACGGCTACAAACGTCCCTGCTAAAGGAAAGCCTCGAACCCACAGACTCAGGTACCAAATGCTAGGGCCTTATCCAATGAGCCATCGTCAGGCATTAAACCACTGAATGTGTGATTTGGGTTATACGCTGTGGTGGGCTTTGCGGAATATGACAATAGGAATAAACAATTTAAATTCTAAATTAGGGCCTAAGAGTTTGTTTTTCAATGATTACGTGTTTAAACATTTTTTCCTAATGCTTTCCATTATTAAACAAGTGTTTGAACTCCAAGAAATATGCGGTGAACACAAGTTGACCTCTGATGCAATGGACTGAAATCGGATATGTATTTCTCAACTTTAATCTAAATATGCCATTTAAAAGTCGTATCGTTTATAAATTGATGGTTTAGCTCCAGGCCAAATGTTTACCTAGCCGCTGAACCGCGAAATAATTAAATACTGAATTAAATCACATCAAAATAAAATAAGTAGTTCTTCCCAAAGCATGACTGCAATTTATAGCGACGATTTAAAGTATCATTACATTCAATAGATCAAATGATTTATCATGATCGCAAGATAAAATCAATAAAATTTTAGGCTTTTCAGTATTAATGATTCCTTAGCAGTAAAATATTTCGTTTAGAATCACGCTGTCTTCAGCCCAAAGTATATATATATATATATATATATATATATATATATATATATATATATATATATATATATATATACAGAGGCTGTTCACATATTTTTTATTATTTCTCTGAGTGTGGCACGAGATTTTGTTGTCCATTTGCAGTCCATGAATGAGCAATTATAGATAGGGAGTAATGAGTATTACCAACCAAATAGCACAAAGAATGACACTACTGTCAAAGTGACCATGCAGCATTACCAACCAAATAGCACAAAGAATTACACTACTGTCAAAGTGACCATGCAGCAAGTCACACTAGTCTCAGACACAGCGATTACCGCAGGTCGGAGTGACACCACGCTGAAATGACCCTAACACATATTTGTAACTACTTCTCTTTGACTTGGATTTGTATTTCATTGCGATGTCCAGTGACTGAAAAAATTAACAAAACCACGATGTCGATTTCTGGTAACGGCACAATTAGAGGATATTTCATAGGAGTACTAGGTGGTAGAAGTTCACAGTTATCATATATGTAGGAGGACGTGAAGTTAGATTATATATATATACACAGAGGCGGTTCACACATTTTTTAGACGATGTATATTGTATTCACAAAACTAAATTACGTAAAATTCTTGTGTTTTAAATGTTCTATTTGACATCCCTTATTCTGAACTATCTTTCGACACCGCAATTTCCAGGATAATAATGCCTTTTGAAGTGTCAGAAGAGGTATTCTATCCCATTCCTCCTGATCAGCTTTCCAGAGTCCTGTAAGAGTTTTGGGACGACGTTTCGATAATGCAGATTTTAAAAGTCCGAAAGCACAAAAATCCATAGTTGATACATCGGGAGATTTAGTAGGGATATCAGTGAAGGGTATGGCTTTGATACCAGTTTTTTGTTCCATTTCTTTTAGGAAATTTACAGTGGATTCTGATGTGTGACAGCTAGCTTTGTCCTGATGGAGTCTCACAGATTGATGGCACTGTGGGTAAAGCGATGGTATTTCATTCAGAAAAATTGACGATAAAATATGTTCCTGATAGTATTTGGAGTTAATCTTAACATTTTTTTCCACTCTCTTTATTTTTAACTTGCCATTATAAGAAAAACCAGCAACAATCATGAATCCCTTAGAAAAACTTTCTTTCGATTCTTTGAACCATGTACTTAATTTTTTTTCTCCCCTTTTATTATAATAAATGGCTCTTTTTTGTTGCAGTCATTTAAATACACCCATGATTCATCTATTGTGACAATTGTTTTCCATTTTTCTTTGGATAAGTGTTTCTCATATAGAATTCTGCAGCGTGTCCTGCGTTCAGCGATATGATTTGGAAGAAGACGATGTACATTGCGTTTTTTCGCTTTCTTAAGATTTAAATCAACGTTTATCATTTTGTTTACAGTGGACACCGAGCATTTTAATGATTTTGCAACTGTCCTTTGACTACGGGAATTTTCTTTTAACATTAAACAACGTACCTTTGCAATAGTCGAAAATGTCCGTTTTTTCCTTGGATACTTGTTTGGAATTTTTGTCCCACTTGAGGCTCCAATTTGACGTTTTTTTCCTTTCTTGTTGACGATATTACCTATCGACGATTTAGATATCACAAAACCATGACTCTCACATCGTTTTTGGATAACGGAGTATGCATATTTCTCTTCGGAAAGAGCATAAATGTAGCCTTCGAACCACTGCTTTGTTAAAAACGCCATTTTGAATAAAAACAAAACTTTCAAGCCGCAGACGATAATTTTGACTTTTAAAAACATAGTACAATTGCAATTATTTCTTTTGCAGCAAACGATTTTTTATTACCGCTTACCAAAATCGTCTAAAAAATGTGCGAACAGCCTCTGTATATATATATATATATATATGTGATGACCCGATTGGTCATTTCGTTAAAATACTGCAATCGAGGCCGTATCAAAGATTCCGAATCATAATTAATGAATATAGTTTATTCGACGTAACGATCAACACATCTTACTCAGTTCGGAGCCAGCCTGCGTCTCTTGCTAAAAAGCGTTAAAACAGCATTAGGTGAAAGAGGTTGCCAGAATTGGCGGAGGAAGTTAGTATGTGGGAGGCGAAGTGTTTACGTCAAGACGGGTTACCATGGCAGAGATGAAGTACAGAATGGGAGATTATAGATAGTTAGTAATATTATCACATATATATATATATATATATATATATATATATATATATATATATATATATATATATATATATATATATATATATATATATATATATACACACACACACACAGAGGCTGTTCGCACATTTTTTAGACGATTTTGGTAAGCAGAAATAAAGCGTTTGCAGCAAAAGAAATAATTGCAATTGTACTATGTTTTTAAAAGTCAAAATTATCGTCTGCGGCTTGAAAGTTTTGTTTTATTCAAAATGGCGTTTTTAATAAAGCAGTGGTTCGAAGGCTACATTTATGCTCTTTCCGAAGAGAAATATGCATACTCCGTTATCCCAAAAACGATGTGAGAGTCATTGTTTTGTGATATCTAAAGCGTCGATAGGTAATATCGTCAACAAGAAAGGAAAAAAAAACGTCAAATTGGACCCTGAAGTGGGACAAAAATTCATACAAGTATCCAAGGGAAAAACGGACATCTTCGACTATTGCAAAGGTACGTTGTTTAATGTTAAAAGAAAATCCCCCTAGTCAAAGGACAGTTGCAAAATCATTAAAATGCTCGGTGTCCACTGTAAACAAAATGATAAACGTTGATTTAAATCTTAAGAACGCGAAAAAACGCAATGTGCATCGTCTTCTTCCAAATCATATCGCTGAACGCAGGACACGCTGCAGAATTCTATATGAGAAACACTTATCCAAAGAAAAATGGAAAACAATTGTCACAATAGATGATTCATGGGTGTATTTAAATGATTGCAACAAAAAAAGAGCCATTTATTATCATAAAAGGGGAGAAAAAAATTTAAGTACATGGTTCAAAGAATCGAAAGAAAGTTTTTCTAAGGGATTCATGATTGCTGCTGATTTTTCTTATAATGGCAAGTTAAAAATAAAGAGAGTGGAAAAAATGTCAAGATTAACTCCAAATACTATCAGGAACATATTTTATTGCCAATTTTTCTGAATGAAATACCATCGCTTACCCACAGTGCTATCAATCTCTGAGACTCCATCAGGACAAAGCTAGCAGTCACACATCAAAATCCACTGTAAATTTCCTAAAAGAAATGGAACAAAAAACTGGTATCAAGGCCATACCCTTCAGTGATATCCCTACTAAATCTCCCGATGTATCACCTATGGATTGTTGTGCTTTCGGACTTTCAAAATCTGCATTATCCAAACGTCGTCCCAAAACCCTTACAGGACTCTGGAAAGCTGTTCAGGAGGAATGGGATAGAATACCTTTTCTGACACTTCAAAAGGCATTATTATTCTGGAAATTGCGGTGTCGAAAGATAGTTCAGAATAAGGGATGTCAAATAGAACATTTAAAACACAAGAATTTTACGTAATTTAGTTTTGTGAATACAATATACATCGTCTAAAAAATGTGTGAACCGCCTCTGTGTATATATATATAATCTAACTTCACGTCCTCCTACATATATCATAACTGTGAACTTCTACCACCTAGTACTCCTATGAAATATCCTCTAATTGTGCCGTTACCAGAAATCGACATCGTGGTTTTGTTAATTTTTTCAGTCACTGGACATCGCAATGAAATACAAATCCAAATCAAAGAGAAGTAGTTACAAATATGTGTTAGGGTCATTTCAGCGTGGTGTCACTCCGACCTGCGGTAATCGCTGTGTCTGAGACTAGTGTGACTTGCTGCATGGTCACTTTGACAGTAGTGTAATTCTTTGTGCTATTTGGTTGGTAATGCTGCATGGTCACTTTGACAGTAGTGTCATTCTTTGTGCTATTTGGTTGGTAATACTCATTACTCCCTATCTATAATTGCTCATTCATGGACTGCAAATGGACAACAAAATCTCGTGCCACACTCAGAGAAATAATGAAAATATTTGCGTACCACACCCGAAGCGTGTGAGTGGATTTGATTCTTATTAATAGATTTTTAAAATATGATGTTCTACTAAAACTATAGGTGAAACAGGTACCTCTAAACGGTAATTTGCGAACAATGTTGGGTATTTTACCGAAATCAATAGAAGAGTTTAGTTCAAAAGTATGTATTTTAACTCGAATAAAAATGTTTGAATTAAAAATAATGATTCCGAATATGAAGCAGGCGTATGCAAAATAAAATCTCATAAGCTCACAGTTTCTGGAGTCATTTCTGTTAAATAGCTGCAATAGGGAATGTGTTTTAAGAATTCATTTTAGAAAGCAGCAGAAACTGCATTTTACTATAGGCTGCATAGTGTCATTAGAATATCTGAAAGGAGTAATTAAGTCAAGACGGTAATTAGGGTAAGAAGGAGTAATTATGTCGTAGAGACCATATATATATATATATATATATATATATATATATATATATATAAGATGTATATATATATATATATATATATATATATAAGATTATATCATAAACGAGTAATGTTTTATTTTCAATTTCAAATATTATATTAAAAACAAATATAGTTTCATAAAGTAGGTAAAACATTTCATGATGCAACAAGTCTACGATAAGAAACGGAGTTACTAAAATAAATCTGCATTCGCAATTTTTCATGCAAGTATGTCTTACGACATTAAATACATTCATTCTTTTTGTGATATTGCAATTCGATTAATATAAGGGATTCAAAAAAAGTAATTAGTCAAGAAGTTTTCTTACCTTGCTTTCCAAAACCAATCCATCAAGTAAAAGTAACTGCCCTAACTTTTCCCGGGCTGAGAATGAACTGTAATCCGCAAGACAAACAACATCAAAACAACAGTAAAATGATTTCTACTTCGATTTCTTTTCATAGACATTTAATGACAATTTAGAAATCACAAACGTAAAAGACACGGACGTCATACTACATTTCGACAGCAATTATTTACGTGTTATTCACGTTCAAGAGACTACCAGAAGCTACTAGCTGAAATGTCCAGCTTGATGAAAATAAAAATTTCCCGCGGTTACAGTCTTTGATAATCAGGTGATAGTTCCCCGCTAGTGAATCCTTTCGCATAACAGAATTTTTAATGACATGACTCTCTAAGATGGAATGGCGATTTTGTAGAATCCAGAGTCAAATATATAATTTTCTCTTTCTGTAAATTTATAATTTCTTCTGAAATTATAAATATTAATTATAATTTCAGAAATTATATTTAATATTTATAATTTCTGTAAATTTATAATTTCTGTCAAATATATAATTTCTCCTTCTGTAAATTTATTGCCTTTGCTGCTTCTGTTTTTAGTTAGTCTTGTTTGTAATTAGTTTGTTTTTTCTGTCGTTTTTCTTTGTTTTTTTGTTGTTTCTACTTACTTCTGTAAGCCTTGTGCTGTACATTGTGGTACACAACGACTGCCTTATTTATAAATATAAAAATAAATAAATATATATATATATATATATATATATATATATATATATATATATATATATATATATATATATATATATATATATAATTTTCTAAAAGGATGGAACTTGAAATTCAGCTTTCTAGGAAAGAACAAAATTTTCATATCAAATTATATAAAAATAATATCGTTATATGAAATTTCGTACTACTCTTTCTTTAAATATTTATAACTATTGAATCTAGTACTCTACTAGTTACACTCACTTTGTACTCATATACTCTTTGAATTGAAAATTTCGGTCTTAATTTCTAAAAATTTCTTTAGAATTCCTGTTACGGAAGAGAATTATCTGATATATCTTATAGCAAACAGTCCTCTTTTATAATTCTTAGGTTCCTGAAACGTCATGCCTGCGAATAGAAAAGTCTTTTCAAAATAATATTTTGCTTCCGATTCTCCTTCTTTTATGACTGATCTTGAGAAAATGGCGTATTTATTTCTATTTCAATGAAAAATGCCTTCTTTTAAAGGAATGTGGGTTTATTTTTCAGTTTCATTGAATGCCTCGTTGAGCAGTAGTGAGGTATAAAGAAATTTCCATTTTTTGACCACGTAGAGGAAGAAAAGCTTCTCAAAACATCATCTCTGGCAAACAAACAAGTTAAAAACGGCGAGAACACTTAAGAATTATTCCTAAATAAACTTCCGAAAGCTAACAAAAAAAAATCTTTGCATGTTTACCCTTTTTCAACTTAAACTATTCACATTTTCTGAAAGAGAACTGTTACATGCCTTTTTTTTTACAAAAGTTTGGAAAAAAATTTACTTCTATTTTATTGAATAATTGTCTATTTATAATTTCTGTCCCTTGTATATTACTTGATGTTCGTGATGTGAACGAGATCCTGGTTCTTATGAAACTCAATCACATTTCTTTTATTTTTTAAAAAATAAAATGTGTTTTTTTCTCGTTTGAGCAAATATATTTTTATTTTCTTCATTTAATTTTTTTATCTGTATAATTACATTATTGACATAAGTACAATTCTATGCTCTAGATTTCTAAGCATAAATAAATGGCATTTTTACAAGCAATACACCCTTAGGTAGTGTTTACTGGTAGAAAGATGGCAAAAACCAATAAAAGAGTCAATATTACCACTAAATACCTATTTTATACATTCCTAAATCAATGTTTCATTAACTTCTTTTCAGTTGAATTCATATCATTCCATCATCTAACAAAAAGACTACAATTATTTAAAATTTCGACATGAATTTTTGAAGTTTTTCCAAAATTACTCTCTAACAAAGTTTTTATGAATTTGTAAAGTATTTCTCAGTGCTCTTCAACAACATTGCACAAACTTTATTGGTCACACTTACATAGGTTGTACCATTTCTTTTTATAAACATTTGATTAGATACTGGTGCTTATTAAAACTGAGCGTTTTAATATTTATTTAAAGCCGTTTACTCCGTTCCGCCAAATGTCTTGTTAACACATTGTCCCGCTCGTTAGCTTACATGTTAAACATGAGCTAACTCGAATTAGCTGACATGCTAAACATGAGTTAACTTGAATTAGCTTACATGCTAAAAATGCATAAACTCGAATTAGCTTACATGCTAAACATGGGTTAACTCGAATTAGCTTTCAGCTAAATACGAGTTAAATCGTTACTGGTCTTCTGCGATTGTGCAAGAGAACACGAGTCTACTTGTGACAGGTCAAGGCAGTGTTAATGCCTGATGTACATAATGCTCGATAAACACTTAAATGTTGGAAAGATTTCTTTCACCTACGGAAATTTAACCCAGGAATTCCTTGAAGCTATATTGAATCTCATTGGTTACACTGAGGGACCCAATGAAGATCTCATTTTTGTATACGGGGGCAAATAGGCCCTTTTTCAAGTAGCATGCAAATTAAAATTTTGATCAATATTTGTAATAGTGTCCAGATAAAATTTCGACTGGTACACAGTTTAAGCATTAAGTATTGCTTGAAAGAACTCCTTTAGTAGACTCTGATATATGATAACACAGACAACAGACGGTCTTGCAGAGCGAGGTGGATTCGAAAACAACACAAGAGTTAATATAGCTGTAGAATCTAAGGCAAGGTCATTGTTTGTACAAAGTGCATTTCTTCCGCTTGTAATTCCGCGTCAGAACTTTCAAACCCGCTAAAAGTTAACAGGCAGCTGTAGGAACCCTGTGATATCCAAAGTTATAACGACCCTTGAAAACAAAGGTCATGTATTACGTTTTTTAAAACATACTAGTCACACCATGCTTGTTTGTTTTTCAATCAGATGGGCACTTTGTTCTTCGAAATGAGACCACTGCACAGTGAAAGTTGTTGGTTTCTTTGAACGAGGCACCGAATAAGAGAACCATATTAGTAAGATAAACAATGCATATATATATATATATATGTTTGAAGAAAGATGTTTCCTTCCTTGATGGTTACATATTATTTGTAATTATGTTGTGCCGAAAGTTACACACAAGCATCGACATTTACTGAGAAATTAAAATGGTAAGATTTCAATTATGATTGGAAATTATCCCTGGGAAGTCGCAAGCTATGTTGGTTGCCGATTGATATTTTAGAGTCAATAGAAACTCCATTTTGATCTAAAAGTGCCAACTGCTCCGCATTGATCTCTGACTCATATGCAGGTTAAAGAGTTCAACCATGTTAGGGGCAGAATATTTACGGGTGACACATCCAATTACATAAGTAGCGGTAAGTCTTAAGACACTACTAAATGTATTAAGACCACAAGAGAAAGTACAGTTAAAAAGACTAAGACATGTTGACTGCTGCTGCCCTCATTTCTCTTCGCATATCATGTAACGTTCTAAAGTTCCACTACACTACCGGGCCAGGGCATGCTGGCTTAACTTAAAATTGCTTGTGACGTCTATTCATTTATGTTAAACTTTTCAGTATCATTATAATATATTGTTCGATTACATCCTGGGAATGCAAAAACAACAAGTATAAGAGAGATGGTTTGAACTATAGAATCAAACAGTTGTCGTTGCTATTATCAACGAAGATGTTCATTCAATAGTCGAGCAGACCCATAATGTAAACTTGCATGGAGTCGATATGCAAAACAACTCCACGCATTAGTTCAATAACGTCTTAAAAATGTTTGTTGTGGAAGCAACCATATGAAATTCCTTCGTTTCCAAATCTTACTCTATTAAATATTAAAGTTCAGCAATAGTCCGAAGCCTTAAATTATATGAATACCGTCTTGTAGCGTTTTCATACAGTTAAATCAACATTGGCGTGTTATATCAAAGAGACTACATAAGACACGGCGTAGGAGAGGAGGGTATCAACAATGGGAACACAATATACAGTTATATTGCATAAAATATGTATCATAAATATCACGATCAGTGATGAATTGAAGATTTTGCTCCGCAACATTTGAATATGGATTCGAAGTACCTTCTGCTAAAATTTCAATACTAGGTATATATCGATCAACAATAAAACATACGGTAAGCATTTTTTAAAACAAACTTTAAACTCTAGTTTCTTTTTGTGTAAACCAGATTCTGAACTAATAATTTGTAGAGTGTGTTTATATCGAGAAATAATTTAATGCTCTTGCTGTTTAACAGTTTAAAAGGGTTCACAATTAAAAATTGAGGAGAAAATTGGGATATAGAGGCGAATAAAAAATGTTAGTTGTTTATGCATGAACTGTTCCATACAAAGCGAAAATAATTAAAGCATAAATGCAATAATGATACATTCATTCAGTCGATGCGCATGTATGTGAACAAAACCTTTTGTCCCAGGCAGATTTAAAATATAGCAGCAACATAGTTTGTAACATTGCACACAACACTTCGAATGCTTAGTTTTTATCTATCACATATTTCAGCCCAAAAAGAATGCCATCAATAAAGATATTGTTAACGCGCCATATCAATAAAACAGTCCCAAAGAAATATTCTCAGAGAACAAAACTTGTAGAAAGATGCGGCTGACGACATAAATAAAAGAACTAGGGATAGTCGTACACACATTTTCGAGATCTCGTGATATATGAGGCGATTCGAGAAGTAGCCAAACGAAAAATAAAAATATTTTGTCTACTTTAGGGAAAGTTATTTCCCAGCTTAATACAAGTTTGTAAATTTGGAGGGCATGAAAGTTATACGCTTGTATATATAACGCTATGCTTTTCCTCCAAAAATAACAGAAAATCTGCAATTTGAATCATCCAAGGTAGAGTACGGCCACAAAAAAAATAAGAAATTCAACTTCTGTTCAATTAAAAGAAAATTACATGCAACTGTATTGAAACATACTAGTGATGTAAAAGTATAAAGGCATTTTGCAGAAAAGTAATACATTTCAAGAGAAAGAACTAAAGTGGAAATAAAACTATGATACCCGGTATATAGGGCTTCAGTCAAAAACAGAGATGATTAGATACTTGTTAGTATTAATAAAACAATATATTTTGACTAATATAAAAGGCTTAGGTATAAGTTTTGCATACAACATTACAATTCTTGTTTCATAATCAAGTTTCCATTCCAGTCAAAACATGTTTGTTTTTTCTCAATACTAACAAGTACCTAAAAATCACTGTTTTAGCCTCTATATCAGGCATTATAGAAATAGTTATTCTCAACTCTTAAAAAATTATTTTCCCTCAAAATTTCTATATTTGAGATGCAATGAACAGTATACCGGAGACTCGGCCGGTTTTGTGAAGGGGAATTGTTCGTTCTGTGATGTAGAAACTTATCATTCAGCAAAGAGTAATTATGAGTCTCAGTGGAAGGGATCTTTATGAAGTTGAAGAGGACAATAAAAGTTCTCCGGTGACGTGAGGAACTGTCCGTTGACGAGACAGAAAACCCACGGTAAGAAATGTTCCTTAGTCTCACAATACGGAACCGCGAAAGTTCGTGGAGAGAAGACTAGTTGGTTACATCTGTGGATACATCCTCAATAAAGTTGATTTACCCTCAACCAGGAACTCAAACGGAGAAAACCAATTATACAGAAAAAGGGGCTGCCTTAACGGTCACACCAAGCGTGGGAACAAAAAACTAAATGTCCATCAGGGACCAGATAAAAATTAAGAAAATACAAGTTAAAGGAATACAACTTAGGCAAGACATTACCGAAGTTAAATAATTAAAAGATTAAAATTAATTACGGAAAAACTGTAACGATAAAATCATCGTTACAAACAGTTTCCTCATTAAATTCGTAAGCTTATTCTGTCAAAGAACTGCATATTAATTTGATAAATTTGAAAAATATGTAAATATGTATTTTATATATACACTTTCTTGCTCTTTTACTCAGTCCACCTTTTTTTAAGGATTGAAATTATTCCACAAACAACGAAATCAGGGACATAGCTATCAAATGTTAGACAATCAAGGTAAAACTGCCAAAACTTCCTATAATTTACTTCAAAGAGCTGCGAGAAATGTTTACCTGTATTTCATTATGAAAACCAGATTTGAAATTTTACAGACATTCCCTCGTAAAAGCCTTCAAATATGTTCCCACATGATAAAATTATGAATAAACGGTTTATTAATATTTTTTATGCATTTTCCAAAACAGAGAAAAAAAAGTACGAACAGGCTTCACAGTTACGGTTTTGCCTTTTGCAGTTTTTTTTACCCCGCAACACTAAAAATGCATTTTTTATGACATCCTAAATACCCCGCTTCCATTTCCCAAGCGGAAAATATGTAAAAAATATCTTAAACATTTTTTAGGATTATATCGTGAAACATTTTTGAGCGTTTTTATTTTTGCAGATCTTTTTATGTAATGCATTAACATAAACAAAAATAAAACTATTTTAAGTAACATAGTATGTTTAAGAGGGAATTTTGAAACTTTTTTTTTTACTCTCACTTGTACTACGTTGCTTTAAAAGATAAATATTCTGGTCTGCTTGTTACATTAAAATTATCATATGTATTATGATATGATAATAACTACTATGCATTATCAATGCATATTAATTTTACTTATTAATTCAGCATAATTAAAGTAAATCATTTACGTTTTTAAGAGGATTTTGCTCAATTATTTTCACTTTCAGATTTCAAAACAAAGATCTTATGCATATTTAACCAAAGCTTAAGTTTATCAATTATTTTTTACATATGGTATTCAGCCTTGATTTCGATTGCATGCATGTTTTTGTAATATGTAAGAATATACAGAAGATATGAGAAATTCTAAAATACTTAAAATGACGCACCAGGAACCTAAAAAATCTCAGGACTCTGATATTGATATATCAGACAATTCTCATTTTGACACAATTCTCATTTATTTTGACAATTCTCATTGATAGTTACAAGTATGCTGTCCGAATGTGTGAACAAAAATACAGGGTGGTCCAAAATTATTGAGCGCATTTCCTGTTTGAGGAAAAGAACAAAATGAGGTGCGCACATGGTTACTGTTTTATTCGAGAGACAATTTAAAACAGTTTTACACAACAAAATTTTAAACATTAAATAACTTCCACCTAAGCCGGTAGATGGCACGCCAACATAGCGCAAGAAAAATTTACTAATTGCGTCAGTTTGCAAATGGCTACAGTACATGATAAATCAATGTGCGTTTTGTGGTTCCATGAAAGCAAATCTGTTGTAACTGTTCAAAGATGCTTTGGTTTAGAATACTCAAATCGTCGTCCTCCAAGTAAGGACTCTGTTAAACAATGGTATAATAGAGTAATAATACTCATTAAACAATGGTATCAACTATTTAAAGTCACGGGAAATGGGGAACATAGGAAAGGCGCTGGTATGCCATAAACAGAACACACTTTCCGTGTCCTTAAATTATTTGTACCAACGTTTAATAGAGTCCTTACTTGGAAGTCGACGATTTGAGTATTCTAAACTAAAACGTCTCTGACCAGTTACAATGGATTTGCTCTCATGGAACCCCAAAATGCACATTGCTTTTTCCTGTACGGTAGCCATTTGCAGACTGACGCAAGTAGTAAACTTTTTCTTGCGAAAAGATGCCGCGCCATCTATCGGCTTATGTGGTAGTTATTTAATTTTTAAATTTTTTTTGTGTAAAGCAGTATTAAATTGTCTTTACAAGAAAACAATAAATATGTACGTACCTCATTTTGCTCTTTTTTTTCGAATATGAAATGTGCTTAATAATTTTGGACCACCCTTTACAAATTAAATGTTTCCCTTTCGTTTAGAGAGGTCTTACTGAACCTCTTTTTACCTAAGACATGCATATGTTTTCTAAGTCACGCGGACAGTAACATAGTACCCTATACCTCATAATATTATAATGTAAGCAAAACAAAAAAAACTCAAAACTTAAATGTATTTCGAGGGTTTATTTAAAAATGAGTGGTATTTTCTTAGTTTAGACAAATTTTTTGCTATTTAAGACAAATCAGGTTATTTCTTGCTACGTGATACTCTCAATACGTCATCAAGATAAAAAATTAGCAAGTCGATTTCTTTGCACTTTCTACGCATATTTCATTTTGAAACCGGGTGATTCACAAAGATACGTTGGTGCGAACAAGGTGGCCAACAGGTTGTACATTTTTGTAAGCTTTTGCAGTTTTCAGGCAATAATTTCCAAAATTATGCTTATAAAAGCCCCTGCCTTATAATGTAGTTGAGTGTTTCGGGCCACGCATAAGAGCTTGGTAGGCTACAGTTTTAGTATACCCTGTTTGCAGTAAAAATTATGTCCCATCCATGCTAATGTCTGTTTGTTATTTCGATGATACCTATTCAACCTTTAGCTTACGGGGCCCATTCTTCCAATTCCCTCTTTAGAACGCGAAATTTCCTTTGTAAGAACAACCTTATATATATATATATGTAGCAGGACCCTCTCAACTCAACTCTATCTGACAGTAACCCCGCCTAGAACTCAATGTCTAGTTCAGACAGAGAGAGTAGAGTGGAGAGACACAGAGGACTTGCGCCATCCGCGCGCTGTTAATTTTTAATTCCTTAAAAACGTATTCTTTAACTTCATGTAAATAGTTTTGTTCAATGTTCTGTTTTCAAGTAAAGTGTGTGTATGTGCCAATTCTGGTGTCATCTCTGCATCCCTCCACGACATATATATATATATATATATATATATAAATACATATATAAATACATATATAAATATATATATATATATATATATATATATATATATATACCGGGTGGCCATAATTAAACTGGCAGTGCTCACAGTGTTCTGCACAGAGAAAAAAAAGTTGGTCCGTGAACTCACTTTGCTGGGTTGGAATCCACTGCACAGTGGAACTCGCTTTTGGTGAGTCAAACAACCCACATTGGAAAGTGGGTCCTACAACCCACTTTCGAAAACGGGTACATTTACCTGCCTTTGTGAGTTTAAAAACTCTTTGAATAAGTTAATTAAAGCGAGTTGTGTATTGAGCCTATATATATATATAATTTTTAATATATATATATATACACATTTAATTATTTTTTTAATATTATAAGACACAGATCATTTAAAGCTTTGGTAATAATTCCTAGTTACTGCATTATGTATCTCAGTTTGAAGCAAGTGATTTATAATTTTATTCCAGACACCTTTATTTGATACTTGCCATTCTGAGAACTATAAATTATGTAAAGATGACATTGTTTTCGTTGAATTAAAATGAATCAAATTAGCACTTCTTTAATCTATTGAACATTAAAAATATTATCATTAAAAGTTATAAAGCATACTTCACAACTAGTAATAAATACTTACACTTTAAAAAAAATTCTTTTTATCTTTAACTTTTGCAGTACATTAGCCTTCATGTATAAAAGAATTTTCCAAAATGCCTAGTCTAAAAGTGTTTGCATCGAATTTTTTAAATGAAATTTTGTTACCCAAATTAGATAATCATTTAAATTTTATACAGCTAAAATGACAACTCAGAACAATAACATTAGTTTGCAAAATAAACAAACTTCAAATTATGTTTTTAATATTAGATAAGAAAAATTGCCACTTTACTTTATACATGCCATGAAAATTTTCAAAAACAATCTCCCCCCCCCTCCATATTCTGCATGAATATTAATTCAATTTGAATTTTCCAGCTACCTTATTATCATTACAGAATTCCTTCTGTTTTAAGGTGTTTATATAAAGCTAAAATGTATCAAATCTTTTTGAGAATAAATTAGTTTATAAACTGACAATTATTAGTATAAAAGGAAAATAATTCGTAGAATTTTGAATTAGTTATCTAGATAGATCATCATCTCTTACAAGATATTTCTTTTATTTCCTACTCTCTTATTTACTTATTCACAAACACACACTTCCACACATAAATGCAATGTATAGATGAATTTTAAAAACCTGATTTCACCCTCTAGTTTATCCATTTTTCTAAATTCGACCATGTCAAATGAGTTTATAATTAAATGTTATCGCCAGATGGTATCATCTGTAGATTTGGATTTTAGAATGAACTTGGACTTTCAAACACAACTTTTATGTACACACAAATAGATATACATACGTATACTACTCATAGCATTGCATGAAACAAACTGCATGCTTTTACTTTTTTTTCAGTGGTTCTAAGCTTTTTTAAAATATTGATGAGTTATTAATAAAAGTTGTAGGAAGCGCAAAACAGGAACACACAGCTCATTAACATCTGTAAAATAAGTTGTCAACCTTATTTTTTATAGTGGATATTTAGAAGCTGTGTGTTCCTGTTATATCAGTAGATGTCAAAAATTACTTTTAGAAATCGTATTCTTGTTTTTTTTTAAATCATAAAAATCTATTTATTCATTAAAATTGCATTCAATTAAGAGTTTTCTATGATGAGATTTTTATGTAATGTAAAAATAATTTTAATACATAATGTTTAGATATTACATTCATGTACGCACACACACACACACACACGTACACACAAGCACATGGAAGATTTGCGACAAGAAAAACCTAATATCATGATATGCTCAACCATATACAGCTATAATTCATATATGAGTTATATGTTAAACATGCAATAGCTTACGCGATTGTCGCAACTTTAGCCTTACACAACAATTTCAAATTTAAACAAATAGCAAATCTTCCGTTACAAGTCCTCACATTTCTATTGTGTTGAAGTACGCTCTATAATTCGGATTTACATGAAGGATTTTGCATATATTTTAATGTTCAAAAGATTAAAAATGTACTTACATGCACTATAACACGTGGACACTCCGTTTCGTCGACAAGCGCCATTTTTCCTATTTCCCCAGCCAAAAAGCTACTAATTGCTTCAAAGTACAGCTTTCGACCCGCTTCCGACCCTCTTCCGAAGAAAATCTCCCGCAGCGCGAGCCAGGAAAACGGGAAAATCTCATCAACCCGCAAACAAGATATTCAGCTCGCTTTGGGGTGAGGCGGTGAACAAATTAGATAGGTCAGTCGACCCATTTTATTTTCAACCCACATGAAGTGTGTCTGCAAGCCTGGAACTTTCGAAAACTGACCGGCTTTTTTTTCTATGTGTGTAGCGGGATCTATTTGCGAGAATGACGCCACATTTTGTAGGAAGATTAAACAAGACGGGGGACGAAGGATTCCGCGAAAAAATAAATTAGTTCCAAAAGTCACCGCTAGGGGAATATTTGGCGCTACAATGGACCTACGATAAATTCCGCTGTGAACCCACACCAAACAGTTACCTTTGGTGAATGTAAGGGAATTTCTGTGATTGCATGTGGTGATTTGTCATCCCAAATTCGGCAGTTCTGGGTATTCACAGTTCCATGTAGGTAAAAGTGGGCCTCGTCTCCCCATAAGATTTTCCACGGCCAAGCATCATCCACCTCCATTCTGGCAAGAAAGGGGAGAGCAAAAGTCAATCGCTTATCATGGTCGGGGTACAGTAACTCCTGTACACGGCTGATCTTGTACGGATAGAAGTTGATAATCTTTCGTAAGATTTTCCATACCGTACTGTAAGGCATATCCATATTTCGAGCTAATCCACGAGCGCTAGAGGTGGCAGAGATATTGTCTGGTCCTCTGTCGACAATCGCCGTGGCAACTGCTTCGATTGTATCCTGTGGTACAGGTTTTCGTCCTATGCCTGACTGGACCTTCAGATAACCTGTTTTCTCAAACGTCGCAACCATTGCTTTTAGCCTATTAACTGACACAGGACCGTTACCTTTACGCATTTTTTTGTGCGTTCTAAAAGCAAGAAGAGCGGCTGACGCGTTGCACTGGTTGAGGTAAAAGAATTTAACCAGTAACACACGCTCGACTAAAGAAGGAGACATTGCACATAAACTTTCAATCCGATTGATTCGAAACGCAACACATTCCATTTTAAAACCCAAGCAGCTGGCACTGTGCCAATGGATGTAACGTGAAATTTGAATAAAGAACTTCTTCTTCTGCTCAGCGTACGTGATATTGCAGATCACGAGACTTTATCGGTGTTTATGTAGATTTTACGCTTTTTTAAAGTGTTGCCATATTGCACTTGAACTAAATAAGAAAATGTGCATAATAAAAGGAAATTTTATTCCGTATTAATTTGCATTTGTTAACACTCTATTTTCTATTACACAGCGCCAAATATTCCCCTAGCGGTGACTTTTGGAACTAATTTATTTTTTAGCGGAATCCTTCGTCCCCCGTCTTGTTTAATCTTCCTACAAAATGTGGCGTCATTCTCGGAAATAGATCGCGCTACAGAACACTGTGAGCACTGTCAGTTTAATTATGGCCACCCGGTATATATATATATATATATATATATATATATATATATATATATATATATATATATATATATATATATATATATATATATATATATATATATATAAATACATATATATATATATATATATATATATATATATATATATATATATATATATATATATATATATATATATATATATAAATACATATATATATATATATATATATATATATATATATATATATATATATATATATATATACTAGCTGAATACCCGTGCTTCGCTACGCAGTACTTAGTCCTCAGAATTCAGCTAGATTTAGCCATCCATCATTGGACCAAAAAAAGCTGAAATTGGAACGCACGCACACATGCATGCGCGCGCATGCATGCGTGCGTTAGTTGTCTAGTTAGCGTGCGTGCGTGCGTTAGTTTGTCAGTTAGCATGCGTCAGTTAGCTGCTGGTTAAATTAAATTTGAATCAAAACTTTTATTGGAAAGTTAGTAACATTCAGCATGCATTCATGCATTAGTTAGTTAGTTAGTTAGAAACATGCATGCATGCATTAGAGAGTTAGGTGCACGGGTATTCAGCTAGTATATATATATATATATATATATATATATATATATGTGTGTGTGTGTGTGTGTATTTATATAAATATATGTATATATATGTATTTATATAAATATATATATATATATATATATATATATATATATATATATATATATATATATATATATAACCCCAGGTCACAGAAATGTGACATATATGTTTCAAATAAAAAAAAAACCAACAACCCCTAATATTTATGCAACTAAATGTTTACCCTGTGTTACACACTTGTTAAGATTAGATGTCACTGGCTTAGACACCTCAAAGTACGATATATATTTTTTGGCAACCAGTTAAATGTGCCTGGGGTCCGCGTGGATACCAGGTTACAGTGATAGGGTTAAGAAAATTGGGTTTTTACGCTTTTTCAAACTGTGAATTTGAAGATTCCGATTATGACGTTAGTCTTCACATAGTTTTTAACAATAATATGATCCATAACAAAAAGACGATGCTATTATTTTTTTTCTCATTTTATTGATATTATATTTATTTCTCTCATTGTATAACTTTTGACTGCCGGACGGTCCTTAAAATATGTAATATTACGATTTTTTTTAATTGAATAACAGTAGAATTGATATTTTAGTAGTATTCAAAAGTTAAACAATGAGAAAAATAAATATTATATAAATAAAATGAGACAAAAAATAATACCATCGACTTTTTGTTATGGATCATATTATTGTTAAAAACTATGTGAAGACTATAGACATAATCGGAATCTTCAAATTCACAGTTTGAAAAAGCGTAAAAACCCAACTTTCTTAAAAGTTGTCTACAATTTTCCGATTTTAACTCAACTTCTATTAACGTAAGGACAAATAGTTATGTGAATCGATACGAAAACATAAATTACTGTAAACATAAGAAATTAATTAACGTCATTTAAAACTGTAGAAATGAAACAAATAATATAAATACCACATTCAAACTCTAAATTTCTTTCATTTCTCAAGCAATATAATAATAACATTTTGTTTAAAAAATTATAAGACGTATTCTACAGCTTAAAACTATATAGATTTTTTAATGAAAAAAAAACATTTGTACATACAGAGAGGGATGTAATTTTTAAAATCATTGGTGTTGGTTTCTCAGTCTTACCTTTAACTCTGTTCTGAAGTAATGGAAATTCACATTTTTTAATCACGATGTTCGAGAATCAGCCTTATAGTGAATTTAGCAATGATTTTAACACACGTAAGTAAACACACACACAAACAAACACTTGAAAACAATTATATTAAAAAATGAAAACAATTATATTAAAAAATAATAGTTTATAAAAATTTCAACTTACGCTTCAACATCAAGCAGCAACCGTTTTGCAATTTTTGAAAATGGTAGGCAGTCAACCCAAAGCGAATTGATTTCCATTCGAATTTTCACTTTTAACTGGCAAAATACCCAAAAGAATCATCTTATATTAAGGGCGATGAATGAATATAGTGAAAGAATGACTCGTTGTTTACAACCCAAGGGGAGAATTTGCCGATCTTCTTCCGCATTGAAGAACCGCGAGCAAAATTTGTGTTGAAGTATCGTTCTTTAAAATTCAATTAAAAATCGAAATTTTAAGATAGAGACTTGAAATGAGAATCATATGAATGAGAAAGCTTTCATCTTCCAGATGATGCAAATATTTTCTTCGTGAAATTACAACTCGAAGAGCATCAACCGTAGATCCTCAAAAGTGCGTAAATTTCTCGAAAAAGTGGGTTCAATATTTAGATGAAAATATTAGTCAGTATTAAATTATTTTTAAACAAATGAGATCTTGTTTGAAGGAGAAATGTCTATAGTTTTAGACTGTAAAAAGATCAAAATTCTACGATCATTTTTTGCCGAGATATCGTAATCTGAAGTTAAAAAAACATAAAATATCCCACAAAACATAAAATAAAAAATTTTCTAGAATACAATTTAAAATTCGGGCTTCGAGGTGAACTTTCCCATAGTCTGCACTACACGTGAGCCAAATTTCATGGCTGTAAGTTTTATAGATTCGTCTCTACGCCGCACACATATAAACACACGGATATATATATATATATATATATATATATATATATATATATATATATATATATATATATATATATATATATATATATATATATATATATGACGTGCTTGTTACTCACCCATTCTAGTACGTCGTCTTAAATCCCATTTTACTCTTTCTAAAATCTACCTCTACATAATTAGTAAAGTTATAGCAGTCAATGAGTTAAAAGACTGGTGTCAAAGAACTACAATTAATACATCTAACATAGTTCATTTTCCCTATAATTTCCTACCTGATTCAATCTGATAATTTAATTCAGAATTCATCACGTTCCCCTGCGACGCGTAACAGCACTGATCAAGAATTTCCCGCCGTCTGACCAAAATGCGGGAATTTCTTGATCAGTACGAAAATGCCAATATTGTCTTTTACCATCTAAAGCTATCGCGCATGCCCACAAGAGCTTCGTGACGTCGCACCTTCGATGAGTCTGGGGCGTTTCTAATTTTGTTACAATTTATAGATTCCCTTTCTGGTTCTTCAATTTACGTGAATCAAGTTCACCCCGGAATATTTTTCTCTCCAATGCTTTTATCCCGATATCTTGAAATTTCACCGTTTTAAATTGTTAATTCCTTTTTTCTTTCTACACAAAAGCCTCCCCATATTTTAGCCTCACGTTTTGGCCTTACATATATATATATATATATATATATATATATATATATATATATATATATATATATATAGTAGAACCCCGATTTTACGTTGTCCGTTTCGTCCGTTATCCCGCTTCCTACGTCATTTTCTGCTGGTCCGTGAAAATTGCCTATACCGATACTGTTAAAATATCCCGGATTTTACGTTACCCCCTTCCAGAAAATCCCGCTTAATACGTTTTTTTCTGACGACAAGATCAAAATCATTTTTCCTCTACAAGGTTCACACAAACTTTTTCGAGTTCTTTCTTTCAAGAAAAACTTGTTTCTTACCAGTTTGAAGCGTTCTGGCATTCTTTCTGTTCCGTCTTACTGTCCTTTTGTCTGTGTGTGGTAGGCAGGCGGGGTTTCCACCCAGCGTCATAATCAGAAGGGTGGGGGAAGAAAAAAAGCACGGGACACCGGCAAGTGGTGGAGAATCACGGCAAAGCCTTTCGATTTTTCAATCACTCTATGTCAACAAAAGAGAAAGAGGTGATGAAACTCTTTTGTTTCGATTGTCCAATGTCCAAACTTCACATGGATAGAAAGGGGGACTATGACCAGACTATGAAACCCACTAAAGGTAGAACTGGATTCAGCTGGTCTGTAAAAGTTCGTTTGGACGTAAACATTGTTCTCATTGTCGAGCGTTTTTCACTTGAAGGAAGGATGTCAAAACAAAAATGTTTCTCTCTAGCCAAAGAGGCCAAAATCGTAGAAAAACTAAAGAATGTAATGGCACAAAAATTGATCTTGCTAAATCTGTGGGTATTGCATATTCAAATTTGGAAACGATAAAGCAAGAAGCTTCAGTAGAGTTAAGAGCTGAAAAATTCGGAAAATCTGCAAAGAAACGAAAAACTCTTAAGATATCTCCGTATGATGATTTGGAAAATAAATTAATGGAATAGTTCAAGGAAGCCTGGGCATAAAAAATTCCAATAAACGGATCCATCGTTAAAGAAAATGCGGTTGAAATTGCTGAAACGCTTAAACTACAAGGCTTCTCTGCATCGAATGGCTGGATCGACAGATTTAAAAAAAGGGAACAATTTATGTTTTAAATCTATCAGTGAAGAATCCGATGGTGTGTATATTTCAACTGTGCCGCAGTGGAAACAGAACACTTTGCTAAATTTATTAAAGGAGTACAATCCAAGAGACGTATTCTACGCCGACGAGACGGGACTATTTTTCAACTTGTTACCCGACAAAACATTGACGGTCAAAGGCGAAAACTGCCATGGGGGAAAACTTTTAAAAACGCGCTTAACTGTTTTATTATGTACTAATGCCGATGGATGTGAGAAATTCGGAAGAGCAAAGAAACCACGGTGTTTCAAAAATGTGAAAAGTTTACCCACGGATTGCGCTTCCAATAAATGGCGTGGATGACTCAATCGCTGTTTGAAGATTTTCTTCAAAAACTGGGTAAAAAAAAATTCGACTACAGGAGCGAAAAATAATTATTTTTATTGATAACTGCGCCTGTTCATTTGGATCTTAAATTGAAAAATGTGCAAGTAGAATTTTTTTCCAGCAAAGTGCACCAGCCAATTTCAACCTTTGGATCTAGGAATTATCCGACCATTTAAATCACATTACAGGAACACAACTGGTTAGGTAATCACTTCTTTTTATTGGTTCCGGCGACCTGCATGATGCTTCTACAATAAAGATAAATGTTCTGGAAGCTCTGAATTTGATTTCTGCTGCATGGGACAGTGTCGCCAAAAAATGCGTTACCAATGTGTTTAATAAAGCAGGTTTCTCGGAATCCAACGATGAAATTAGCTCTTCACCTTCAGATTTCAATGAAACGGAAGAAGACGATTGCTTGGCTGAAGGTGAAAATCTTCCGGAAGTCGATGACGCGTATATCGACTGCGACGCACATCTCATCACTTCACAAATTCCTTCGATATCTAATTTAATGCTCGCTTCCGATGATAGTGGTGATGAAGATGAAGAAGAAACAACGGCGGTTGTAGTACCCACAGCTGATCAAGCAATTCAAACCATAAAAACTCTGAAACAATTTTTAGTTTCGAATGTAAACCAAGAAGCAAATTTGCAAAAAATTGTTAGTATTGAACGTGCTGTAGTTGAAATTGTATCTAAAAGCAAAAAATAAGTAAAGATTACAAATTTTTTCCAATAGTTCATCCAGTAAGTGTCAATCTTTGAACAATATGCTTAGATTTTTTTAACCCCGATTTTACGTTTTCCCTTTTCGTACGTTTTTTACCGCTGATCCCATGAAAAACGTAAAATCGGGGTTCCACTGTATATATATATATATATATATATATAAATTCTTCGGTCCGTATTCTTGGGATACATGCTATCCCACTTCGTAAGGAAAAGTTTAACCCTCCGGTGCGAAAATGATTCTTTTCATGCATAGTGGGGACATCTGCCTGGAAGGCAGATATAGATGGAAGGAATACCTAGGATCTCTGCCCCAGGTATTCCTAACTAGAAATTCAAAGGGTATTTGTGGTTTATTATATTTCATAGTAGCCGCAATCGTCAAACCATTTCTCCTGGTTAAATTTTTGGGTTGGTTAATTCTTGACCAGCTTCTATTGAACAGAACCAATTATCACAGGTTATATTGCAGTTCGTTTTGGAGAGGCATATAGTTAGTCAAACGAGTGATTGGATTGTTATTATTAATTTTTGCTCTGATTGATCTAATTTCTACCTGAACCGTAGAAGACTGGTGTCACGAATCACACTTCCACACTAAAGACAAGATGTTGACTGAAGCATGTATAGAATCACAGTACCCAAGGTCGAACGGGGGGGGGGCGAAGTTCAATAAAGAAACCATAGCTGTCTGAGAGGTAGATATTACCACCGAAGGGTTAACTTCAATTTTTTAGTTCACTAGCAAATTGGACACGATGTAGCTAAATATTGAAGTCTAGAACAGGCCTGCACAACATCTGGCCGGCGGGCCATATGCGGACACGCTAGCACTGAATCTCTCACTCGCCATGCCATTTGTGAAGACGCATAATATTATAAATCTAAAGTACATTGTATATTATATTTAGATTTATAATCTTAAGAAAGGTTGTAAGCAGAGAATATAAGTATTTATTTAATTCTTTAAATAATCATTAATATGTTTATTGTTTAATAATATACTATACACTTTCCCATCTATCCTATTCTCTTTCGGCCCGATATAGATTTCCATGAAGTAATATAGCCCCTATCACATTTTGAGTTTGAAGGCCTGCTACAGAAAATGATAAAGGAAAATTTTACTTTAAAGAATATTCCTTTAAAATTCTTTAGTAAATGTTCCGAAATACTTGCCCTTCTAAACAGAAGTAAAATCATGTCTTCTAATTTCAATTCAAGTACTTTCAGAGATATGTATGTTAGGTGGTATGCAAGGTGTATGCCTTAATGGTATGGTTTGGTGCGCCACGGTTAATTTGAGCTACACGAAGGCTAATTAGACCAGGACAGAGCCATCCTGTCTCTTTTTTAAGTGTTGTTTTCGTCTTTTCAATTTCCCCTTAGTTTAAAATACTAGATAAAAAAAAAATATAAATAAAAAGTAAAAATGATTATTTCGCTTGCCAAAGAAGATAACAATATAAATTTTTTTTAAATCAAATAAGTATGTATTGCTATCCCTAAACTTCCTACTCTCACACTTAGCTCAACTTAATATCGAACAAAATCCCTCCAATCTACTGTTCATGCAAGTTGCTTTCTCACTCTGACTTCTTCGAACTCACGGATCCTGGGAGTACGAATCACTTTTCTCCTTTTCTTACTTTCTGTCCAATCATGGTTCCCCAGTGCTTATTCTCCTAAAGCCTGCACTAGAGGGCTTGTCCCAGGAAGTGCAGTTAGACCCTTTTACTTATGGTAGATCGGAACCTACTGTTTGAAGCCGATTCCGACTGGCTACAAGTGTACATGCCAAGAATGGGACTCGAATCCACACACTATGGTACCCAAAGCCTGATCCCTAGCCCTTCGGCCATCGTTTTGTCTTTGTGTATTTTAACATTTTGCTTACGGAGCCCATTTTACCGTTTCCCTCTTTAGAACGGGAAATTTCATACCCCCTTGTAAGAATGACCATTAAGGGGTATATATATATATATATATATATATATATATATATATTCATTCTTGGTCCTGTATTTCTGGGATACATGCTATTCCACACCGTAAGGAAAAGATTAAAATTCTAGATTTTGTCTTAGTTTAATTATTTTGTTAGCGGGTCCACACATCAAAAATTTAGTAAAATATATTTCTATCTCTTAATGACAAAAAAAGCAATTAGAAGAAACAACGGTGGCAAAGCAAAGAAAAAATTGCTTAGATCCTGCACCGAAGATACAACATTCATATAAAATAAATTTCTAGCGCTTTTAATATAAAATCTGTCATTTAGAGTATAATATTATTTCAGAGGAACTGAAGAGAGGTATGAAAAAGTAACACCTTATTTCAATGACGATTATAAGTAAGAAATAGAGATAATTTGTAATCAAAGTAAACGTGAAAAGGTTTCCATTACAAAAGAATTCAGTTTTCTTTTTCATTATTAATATCACGAGGAATTATTATTTTGTGTTTTTTCAATACTATAAAAAGGTATTTAACATTCTACACTCAAGTACCTAATTTCTTATCTCCAATTTATTTCCTAATATAAACGCGAAATTTAAATTCTTAAACATTTCATTTTCATTTCAAACAACGAAGATGAAAAAAAATTGTTTATTTTCTGTTTTATTACTTTAAAAATAGCGGAAAAAATAGAGCATATTTCTAATGTCACGTAATTGGAATGATAGAGTATACATTTTCAAAGATAGCTAAGATTTTGTAATGAAATGCAAGCAGTAGTTCACAGGAATAAACTAACAAATTTTTTTTACTTGTTTTGAATAATAACTATCAATTTGAAAATCATAAAAAATATGCTGATCATAGTGTTTAACTCTAAAAAGTGAATATTTATTTCATTATTTCGCTTTCGGGAACTAAAACATAATGTCTTAGTATATTCTCAATTCAGTTGGTGATATGCAAAAGAATGAACATTAGTATGAAAAAAACTCCCCTGATGTTTTTTACTTCACGAGAATGAAATTAAAACGAAATAATATTTCACGGCAAAAAAACTTAAGATATGACGTTTCTAAGGGATGTATTTATTTTAAATGTTTCTTTCGCATTTTACTAGATATCTTAAAATCAAAAATTGGCAAATTCAATTTATTACTATTTTATATTTTGATATATATTAAATTTTTATACACGCTATGTAAAACACGGAAAAAAGACTTTATCAATACTCAATTCAAAAATTTTTTTAAACAAAAGCACATAACAAATAGTTATGCATAACCAGACGTAAACAGAAATTCAGATTTTTCAGATTTCTATAGTATTAAATTATTTCAGATATCGTTAGAAATACATACAATTTTCAAAGCATATTCTAACAAAACAGACGAAATGATAAATATGCAGTTCCATGCATAAAACATAAAACTGCTAGCTTATTTTATAAAAATGTTAACAATGAATCTCCTTTCGTGTTAAAATCATAATAATAAAATATTGATATGGAAATCATAAAGCATTAAAATCGAATGTGCAACCATTTTTCCACTGTCAGTTATTTCATTTTATAGACAAAACATATCACGAAATTATTTTCGCTCTTAAAATACTGTAACCTAATCACTGGTTCCTGAAGTTAGAACGCAAAAAGTAACGAGTTTACATAATACCATACTTGAAAAAAATGAACTGACAGAAAATTCGATGCGTAAAAATTATGAAGGGTTAAATTTTTACAATTTAAGACCTGAAATATCTATTTGTATAAAAAAAATGAACAGGTGATTTTAATTCTTAATTCCTGTGTAGGATAGAAAAGGGGATTTTAGGGTATTATAGAATTTGTGTACGTAGCTCGTAAAAGAATTCTAAGAATTTTTTAAAACAAGAGAAAACCCTTTTTTTTAAATATGTGATATTTCACGTATTTAAATTTTCTGAGATATAAATAGCCATTGTTTGCGGTATCTAATAGTGATTTGAAATACAGTTCTGCAGTACTGGATACTGTCATTCCGTCTAAGACTTTTATAATATAAAAACACGTTACGACAAAGGGTGTTAATCTGTATAAAATTCAATTGTTTCAAATGAAGAATAATTTAGTAATTGGTAAAAATAAAAAATAATTTAGTAAATTAAAAATAATTTAGTTATTGGATTCATCAATGGTATCCTATGTTGAATATTTGTGTAAAACCTTTTTCGATCTAAACTGTACGTAACAATTAACTTTGTTTAAAAAATCAGTTAAAATTACATTTCTATTTTGACGCATTACAAAAAAAATATTTAAAGCCTTTTTTTCCAATTTATGAGCTTTAGAGCAAAACAACTCTCTTACATAAAGTTAACATGTTATAAAACTTCCAGAAAATTATGTTTTCCATTCTAATATGTATCCGTAATAAACTCAATAAACGTTTATAAAACAGTTAAAAACAGAATATTCATGCAAAACATTTGCGAATCAAAATGTACGTAACAATTAACATTGTTTCAAAAACGAGTTAAAATTACATTTCTATTTTGACGCATTATTAAAAAAAGCCTTTGTTTTCCAATTTATGAGTTTTATAGTAACCCTTTTGTCTTACATAAAGTAATACACGTTATAAAACTTACAAAAAATTATATGTTTTCCATTCTAATATGTGTCCGTAATAAATTCAATAAACGGTCTTTTATAAAACTTTTAAATAGTTATTGCCTGTCACTAGGGTGTTATTTAAAAAAATATTTTATATGATCAAATTGACAAAAAAAAGAAACATTAAGAGAAAAAATAACAATATAGCAGAAGTATGATAAAGCTCAGAAATAAGATTTAATATAACACAGCATTTAATATAACAGCATTTAATATATCAGTCTAAAAAGATGAAAGAATTTGATATTTTCAAAATGGTTTAGTAAATAAATTATTATTTTTTTGGCAACTAGGAATCGATACTTAACAGCTCAAATACATTATTCAATAAAAATTACAAATAGTAAAATCCCAAATATACTTATTTCATTATTTTGCCCATTAACAATGCTGCAATCATTATTATTTACAGTGTTATCATCATCATCATCCGAAATATATATTTAAAGAATCCCCAGGGAATTTATCTATTATTTACGTCTAAGAAATGTTTGAATAGAAAAAAATCCATTCGAATACTTGTATTAGAATTTGTGAATATTAACTTTTCATTTGATATATAAGAGTTTTATCCCAAGAGAGCTGCAGTCCAATTTAAAATTGTTATGCCAAACATAAAGAATGCTAGCAGAATTTAATCAAATATAAACATCTCAATATGTTATACAACTGTTGAGAAAATATATTAATCCTTCCTTTCAGAATTCCCTATTGTTAAAATATTAAAACTATTGTAGCAGGTTAGATTTTAAAATTTTAACGTATACATATATAAAAGGATTTCATGCATAACCGAAATTTCTTTGGATCAAAAATTAATTTTAACTATTCTATTCATATTATCGTTCTAATACTATGATATAAACAGGATATAAAGATGTTTGAAGAGTCTAAATATGAAAAAGTATTGTACTTTACCTCACGAAAAAGTATAATAAGCATTAAAACCTTATATATAGTAAAACATTCACATAAAAAACTAGGATTTATTATAATTTAATTCGTATAGAAGATAATTTTTTTGCTAAAAAGTATGTAAATTTTTTATAGCTTTTCTGCAGACATATTAGGCAAAACCTCAATTTTGAGAACATATTTCTTGAGAAAGCAAATATACAGCATTAAAATTATATTTTTCTACAGCAACCATAAATTGTTCAGATAATAAAGTAAATTGGATAGCAAGATTGTAAAAAATATTTGGCATGAATTATTTTTTTTTTACCATATGTATTTTTAAACATAAAATGGCTGCTTCCAGGAACGTCTCAATTCTGAAATAAATACGAGAGTGAATATCCGTAGATAAATATTACATCAAATTTTAATAAAAGATTAGATATTTATTAAGATACTGGAAAGGTTCTTCTGACACGAAAATTTCAAAAAGAAACACTTTAGAATCTCATTTTTTTATCGTTCATTGCGATAAGAGGATTAAATTCTGAGAGATAAAATTGAAACAGCTTTTGTAGTAAACAAGAATTATAATTTTACACGATATTTGGTTTTCTGTTTGAGATACTGAACCGATACGTTTGATAGAGGGGCATAAAAGTTCCTAAGAGAGGAAGTATTATAAATATACTTCATGTGAAAGTGGCTGGTGGAAAATAACATAAAATAGTGGTTTAACAAATAATATGCACTTTTTAAATTTTCAAATTATGTTCAAAGGAAATTTTGCAAACTTCCTTAATTTTTTGTTCAACTTCAAGCCGTATATCACAAATTAAAAAATTCGTAAATCTTCAGGAAAAAATATGCTTTATATAATGGTAATGTGTCATAGGGACATGATAGTAGTGTCACGGCCAGGGGCAGGAGCATTGAAAAGTACAGGACAAAGTAAAATAATTGTTAAATGCAAGAAAGAAACATGGCAAACGACGGGCAATAAAAGAGAAGGGAAGAAAGCCAGCAATATACCGAAACGAAATTTAGAGTTTGTGTGTGTAGCAAGAAATGGAAGATAAAAGTTGAAGAGAGTGAGTTGCACGAAAAGAAGAAAAGAAAATCTATGATGGCTATAAAACAGGCCACCTGCTTGAAGCCGAAGCATGGGAAAGTTAAATTTGAGGGAGAATTTTATAAATCCCGCCCTCGATGCGCATTGGTAAAAAGGGGATTGAGAAGATGCAGCCACGGACGAATGGCGATGGCATGGTAATAATATGACCAATGAAAATTATAAGAGGCGGAGTCAACATTAATAAGAAAGTATTATGAAATGAGAAATAGTGAAGGTAGAGATAACCTAACAAGTCAGAATTAAGCAGAAGTTTTTTAGATATAGAAGTGGTGTCAAGGCACATATACCTATGAGGAGAGTGATTTAGAAGTTTGGAGATAGAAGTTGTAGAGCGCCCAGTGTCCCGTGCCGAGGGTCTGCAAGGAGTGACGGAGTTAGAGAACCGATGATGACAGTGCCAAGTCTCCTGTGTAGAGTGCCTGCCATGAATGACGGAGCCTTATACCAGACAAGAAAGTGCCCGAGTTCCGTGCGATGATAAGACAACGAAGTTCGTTATTACGTGTGCCATAGTGATTCAACAGTCATCTTCCGAGGTACCGACTTTGCGTTTCCTTTTTATATTGCTATCATTGCTTCTCAGTGTGTAGCCATAATAATTAATATAGAGCGCGATCGTATAGTGTTTGAATATAAGATGTTAATAAATTGACCGATAATTCGTACAAACAATTTAATATGATGTTATGCTTATATATATGAACTAATTTAGTAGTAATGAAGTTAAGAGTAATATGTGTAGATGCAGTACGAAAGATTGTCATAATAATTGAATGAAGTAAATATATGTGTCGTAGCAATGAAGTTGAGAGTTGTAGATGAGTACGAACGATTGTCATAATAATTGTATGAGTTAAATATATGTCTCGTAGTAATGAAATTGAGAGTAATATGTGTAGATGAAGTACGAAGGATTGTAATGATAATTGAATGAGTTAAATATATGTGTCGTAAAGAATTAAGTTAGTAGTAAAGAAGTTGTGAATAATGTATAAATGCCGGAGGAAATATTTAGTAACTTGTAGCGTATTATTTATGTGTTAATAATCAATAAATTAATTTGTCAGTATAAACCAGAGTTATTTCCATTATTTGGGAATCACAATCAATCAATGTACTAACCACAATCTTTAAGCAATGAATTTAAAATCATAATCATCAATAATAGTATAAGTATTAATATATCTAACCACCCCAATTAATTCAACTTTCACTGCTAGATAATGCAATGGATGCCATGGAATATTGGGAATGCAGCAGTCCAGCTTTGAATCCATTCACTTTATAGTTCAGATCAAAACTTTAAAAGCAACAACGAAATTTTAAATGCAAACAAAGTTTGAGACATTTCAAAATATTACTTATTACAAATTTAAAACTGTTCGGAAAATAATTCAAAATTCATATTATATTAGCTTTCTAAAGAATATTTTCAAAATATGTAAGAGTTATTTTGGTTGCCTCGTAATAAAAAGGCTTGTAAATGCATACGTTAAGAGGTATTAACTTAATTATAAATGGATAAGTTTCAGACCTCGAGGACTTCAGACGTAATAAATCTGTAAATCGACCTAAACTTAGAGATTTCTAATCCTGAAAATATGAACATAATAACTACCTTAAACAATGAAAAACGCGAGTAACAGGTCTATGTATTTCTCTTCACTTCCATCTGAGGCCTGTATTATGCTACCCTGTACCGAGGAGGTTTACCTTCTCTCCTTCCCTAAGTGGATTCAACAACCCAGATGGTTCAAAAAAGCAAGAAAAGAGAAACATCAACGAGAATTCCTTCCCGTCATCCAGCTTTAGAATCCTAATCTATGACAGCAGCTAAAACAATCTATGAAAAGAATCATGGCATAAGGAGTGCATAAAATAATAAAGAAGACTACAAGCTGATTTAAACGAAACGTTCATGTGCCTGAATCGAGAATGAACCTCTAAATATCAAGGCCGGTAACCTGAAAACTGAATGACTCTGACCTTGTAAGGAGGAGTTATATCAAATGTATCAATATTTCCCTACACATGTATCACCTTACGTTATTTGGTCAGCAACAAATTGTTCATATATTGTAAAGTTTATTTGTTTTTAAAAAAATTCTTTTTCCCCATGCTAACGTTTTGTAATCATTTACACTAAAGGACAAAAATCCCCTTTTCTAATGACTGGGTCCAAACCTAATACCTGCTGAAAGAAACCAGTCGAAATTTTACCAACTAATAATCTGGTAGAGAAATAATATTTTAAACAAAAATTAAAAATTTGTAACTGGGGATATAATTATGACATATATTTATTTTTAAGATATCACCTTTGGGGGCTTGGGGTGCCTTGAGTGGATGGCAGATCTGTACTGTCCATTCGGCATCCTCGGGCCATATAACAATGAAAAATGTCACCGAACATGGGGAATTAACCCTTAGCTGCGAGTACGAGTATTACTACTTAGCTTCCGGTTGTCAGTTTGAAGAAGGCGTATAAGCGAAAGCTGTGGTCTCTGTAAATTCCGAATGCTTTTAAGATATCACCAGACGGTTATCACCTGATATATTTTAAGAATCTATTAGCAATGAAAAGAAACTTTCTAAAATTTAATATGTTTAAAAAGAAAACTATATGTTTGTTTTATCAATTTATGATATTAATCAAATTGCACAGATTTCTCTATCAGAATCCAAATGACATTGTATAGTTTCAGGAAATTACAAATACCACTTCAAATTGCGTTGCAAATGTCATTTCAGGTATCAGAAATGTTGTGACCAAAGCCGGAATCTTTTAGTCATATCAGAATGGTTCTAAAAGTTTGTTTAAAAAGCATCATTTATTTCTAGAGCAGACACATTTTATGATTATTATAACGGGTTGTCTTAAAACGATTGTTTTGTCTCCAGGTAAAGTAACATAACTGATGATAGACAGACAATTCTACATCTCTCCAACACGTTACAATTAATCTTGTAAACTTTCTACTTTATCTCTTCTCTGGTGATAACACACAAAGACTTTTCGTAACGTCAAAATGATCACGTAAACCTATCACTAAACCTGCAACAAATGTTTTGAAATTTTTCCAAATGTTGGTTTCAAAATTAGAATCTGATTCTAACCAGTCGGTATATCAAACATAAAAAAAATCCAATGGCGTTACAAAGAATTGCTGTTATATGTTACAGTTTCACAAAAATGTAATCCAAAAGTTAATCACTCGACATAATCCAAAAGTAACAAACCCGAAGAATTGGCTGCGCTAATTGGCTGAAAATGCATGGTCGATGAGTGCAGTCGTGCAGATACAGACATTAATTTAGGGTCTTTGAAACCATTTACTACTTACTCCATAAGGAGTAAGGCTAGGTCACCAATTGCTGTCCCTCTTGGCTTGGACAAGTTTCCAGTTTCCTGCCACACCATATGCAGGTGTGGCAGGAACTCCGACACCAGTGATCCTATAACTTCCATAGAGGATGCAACTCATCTCATAGTTACTGCCTCTATTACCAGCACTCATATGAATTATATCACTTTTGGACTTTAGTGACCAGGGAAGGAGTCACACAGTCCCAACACCGGAATCAGACCCCGCAATAATGTAACAGTAACAAAATGGGGCGTGAAATGAACAATTTTTACCATGTTTTTATTAACTCGCTTTCTTGTTTGTTTGTGTGTGTGTGTGTGTGTGTGTGTGTGTGTTTGTCCGGTACAAATTTTGCAATCGATTTTTAACAAACTCCCTAGCTAGACATTTTTTTTCAAATGTCTAGCTAGAATAGCTAGACATTTGAAATTTTCGGATAGCTCAGAACACGATGGCAATGGATTATTTTAATACTTTTAGCCATCTTTAAGCAAAATTAAATTATTAATTTTCAGTTAATTTTGTTTTGTAGACTGGTGCAGCCATCTATTGGCCGGGACATGAACGAAAAATTAGTCGGAAGTTAATTTCCAATTAACTTCATTTGTCCTTCAAGTTGAGAGGATAATTCATCAAAAATTTGTAAAAAGTAATTATTAATGCATATAACTGTCAAGTTTATATGTTTCAACAGAAAATTTTAAAACATGGTACACAAAAAGTTATTTTTATCTTGTAATTATTATATTCTTGCTCCGGGGCTTCAATATGCCGATATTACTGCAAACATCAGGGCCACGCTAAGTTTCTTCTATGTCAGAAATGCGAACGTGAAGTCACTGCCAAACTTTCATGTGTATTAGCGAGTAACGCTTCATTAAATGCGAATAATAATTTACAAAGAAAACGCTGCAACTAATCTTGAAATTAAAACAAGTTTTTAAAATATAAAAGAGATTATATCTGAAACAAATTTACTAGCATGAAGCACTGAGAGGACTCTTTCGGCTAAATCTCTCTTCATAGTGAGATGAAGTATTGTATAAATTTTTGCACATCATTTTATTAAACCTTTTCATAGTTTCTGAGAAGGATTATTGATTAAGTATTTATTTCTGAAATTTTATGAAAAACAGGGATTCAGAAAGTGAAAACGCAGTATATACATTTTACTTAACGATCTGTATGAAGTTTGCAATTTAAAGTACGAGAGACATTGGATATTAAAAATAATCTAGAGAGATGCTTCTCATAGTAAAAGTATACACATAGATAGAAAACATACATATATGTAGTAAAATATATATATTTCTGAAATTTTCAATAAATTTACCTTTTTCGATTGCTTTGGAATAAAGGGGGAAAGACGAGAAAAATTATAAAAAAGATAGTACAAAATATTAGTGTACTATAGTTGTGTAATCAGTGTCATCAGGCTTTTACAGGTAATATATACTATTAATGTTTTTAAAAAATATAAACAAGTGTGCAAAGAATGCTGGGCTTTTTGTAAAGGAAACTTCTCGTATTCCATAATTAATATTCTAAAACATTCTGAAATTATCATATTTTAATGCAAATTATCAAACATTATTAATAACATTTGTAAAAATCTTCATGTAGAGGATTGTACTTAATATCGGTTTAAAAAAGCATATTTCTCATACTTTATGAAAATTGTGATCTCAAAAAAATGGATCAAAACTAAAAGTTTGCCTTATTTTCTTTAGTTTTGAACCTAAACGTGTGATTTAATGAATAAATGTTCACGGGGATCAGTTAGTTTGAGGAAACTGGATAGATGTTTGGTTTTTATTCCTGTAGTTTTAATACGATAAAATGATCGGTGCTACTATAGGATAATATGTTATCGCAAAATGAAAGTGAGTAAGTAAAACAGTTCTAAATTGTATGCAAATAATTCAAAGCAGGTTTCTTAATAAAAGGTTAAAAAAATTTGCTTCCTTTCCTCGCAAAATAGGAAATTTACTTACACAAGGCAAGAGAAAATTATGCTTAAACTAATTTTGAATTTTGCAGAAAGAGTTTTGCATGTCCAATATTAGTGATATATTCCCTCTTTATTCGTTAAGTCTTCAAAATACAAAATTAATTGATAACCTTTCCATTCTCTCGGAAATAAATGTTCTCACAGAAGAATTATTTTTTTTTTACTTATTATATTCAATTGGTTATAAAGGAATGGATTATAGGTATCAAAGGCTTACTTTTATTTCCCTCTAATGTTTAGTATCATTTATTATTTAAATTATAAATAAACTAATTAAATTTGATCTATCAAGTTCTGTGATTTTTAGCTTAAGTAAGTATCGAAGATTTCTACAAGTGAGCTGCATGAGCAGGGAAGGATATATATTTCTCTTAGACAGATATAATTTCTTAGACAGGTATAATTTCTCTGAGATCTACGGTAAAAATCAAATACTACAGTCGTATAACCGAATTCGACATTAAATTTAGGAGAAATTTACAAAGATGTAAGTAAAACAGGCTGTACATTTTGATTTTATTCCTTCAGTCACCTGATGGGTATCCAAATTTCTAATTCATCATTCTAACAAAACGATTTCTACAAGGGGGACTTAATAACAGATCGTATATTAAAATGTGTTACACTACCACTACCCAAAGCGGTGGTAGTGTAACAGATATATATGTTTCATCAATGCTCTTTCAATGTCATGGACTTAGGATTTGTCTACACTAAACCCCATAACGATCTACCGCTGACGAGATCGCTAAAGATGGCGCATTTCCAGAAGTGGAATTTTTCTCTTAATTTTTAACATGTCTAATGAGACGTTAAAGTTATATCCGAGTATGAAAGCCCTAGAGACTTCGATATGTTTCATTAGTTTTTGTGGAAAGTCTTTGGAAATAATACCTTACTCACTGCATCATGGTAGTTGGTTGGTAAAGTACCATTCTATTCCATAGAATGTCAGGGTCGCAATAAAATAAAGTTATCAAAGGACAGAATGCGGTGTTTGGGTTTCCTTGTTTCAAACAGAAAAGTGGTAATAAGTGAGGAAAGAAAAACATCTGCCTCATAATGCTCAGTAAACAGCTGGGCTGAAGTTTTGAAGACGCAAGCTCAATCCTCAGACCTTCCTGGTGGTTCAGAGAAGTTATAACCTTTGATGTTTGAATGGTTACTTCAAATGATGCCTGTTAATGATAAAGAGGGCATACTCGTATAAAAATCTAAAGAATAATGTTCTTTCTTTTCACCGTTTATAACCGATTTTCCATCCTTTCTATGTCTTGCTATATCTACATATTAGTCGTACAGTTCCTCTCAACTACGGAGAAAACAACCATTTCATCTATTGAATAAATTTCCTTGTCATTGCACAATTTATCCTCCAGTTGTATATTTTAAAATAAAAATCCCTCAAATCATTTACACACCGAGAATTTTCACCAAAAAGCTCTCCACTGTGTTATTCTCAAAGAGAAATAAAAATGTAGCCCATACAACTAAATATCTTCACATTATTAACAGTCACTAAGTTCTGACACAAAGAACTAAGGAACTGCTTCCTTACCCAATAGTGGATATAGAATGCCTTCCGGCTTTTCCCTTTTGCAACCACACAACATATTAAACACCGCAAAACGAGTCTAATTCTTATTATCCCCCAGAACTGTTTTCCCCTAATCTAATGGCAATCAAAGGTACAGTTATTCAAAAAATTCCCTCTTTTCTCTCCAAAAGAATTAACCTTTCCTTTCATCTCTTTCCTTTGAATTGTTAACCCTGCCTTTAACGTCTTTAAATAATTTACTTACATATTTTTTTTTTTGATTTACGGAAATCTTTGAGTGTTTCCCTTAGCACTCCGTCTAGGAAGTTATTCTCTAGTCGGGCATAATAATTTTCGGGTTCGAATTATTCACTACTAGATATTAGTTCAATGCAGGGTAAATTTTGTCACAGTATTCTATATAATTCCTCTGAACTTAAAATATATTATCATATTAGCAGATCCTCAAACTCGATATTGAGCGATAAATTAAAAAACTCAGTTTTTAATTCCTGTTTAAAATTACTTGTATCCTTTCTGAATCCAATCGGCAAAGTTATCCAAGGTTTGGTTGAAAGGGGCTTCAATTTAACTAATAACTCGAATTCTGAATTTGAAACGCAATATGAGGTTTAAGGATCTTCAAAAGGGGAGAAGGAACATAACAAAAGAAAAATAGAACAGAAAATACAGGAACAGAAAAAAAAGTTTTAGGGACACGGGAAGTAGGTATAGCCGTCAATCTGAAATTCCAATCTTTGCTAGTATAGGAAGATTTGCTTCAGATATTTAAATGGGGAAGTATCACTCGTTTTTATTAATAAGACTGTTACAGATCTCATATTTTAATTATCAACCTGAGATACAGCGTAAGTTAGCATGGATATTTTTAATTCGTAAAAAAATTATGTTTGTATTTCATGCAGCGTACATGTTATTAATTAGATAACTGAGTACAGTAAAATTTTAAAAAATGTACTTCGATTGTTTAATAAATTTTGATAATGAGATTGCAGTTAAAGAATAGGTATTGTGTAAAGTAAAATACCTATTTAAATTGAAGTGAAATTACTTTAAACCTTTCATATGTTTTATTTTATTTTTCATCTGTTATATATATATATATATATATATATATATATATATATGTGTGTGTGTGTGTGTGTGTGTGTGTGTGTGGTGGATGCTTTTAAATCTTTCAAATTTTAAGTAGTAATGTTCTACAGAACTTTATGTTCACAACCAAATATTGGCAATATAATGCACATTCATTCGTTCATTTAAAACATATTTAAATTGAGAATGATGTTCTCAAATAACTTATCCATTCCTTCGGAATCTGATTTATGCCTAAATAATGAATTCACGGGAAAGCGATGTTCTTGACAGTTCAAGTATATATGCAGAAGTAGCTTTTGTAGGAAATAAAAGAAATGCCTCGAAGGAGTAATGCAGATGTTCCATTAAAAAGGATAACGGTAGTAATTAAAATATGCGATATTTGTACAAATAAATGTCAAAAGTATATGGTTTGCATGAAATTATAAATGCATTTGCAGCGTCAAGCATTAAAACAGATTAGAATAGAAGAGATCAAAGTAACTTCCCATTGTTTTCGTAAGTTTTAACATATAATAAGATTTTAAAGGTAATAACTAAAATAAAATAGATTTTAATTATGATTTATTGTTCATTACTACACAATAAATCCTTATTATAATCATGATGAAATTCATGATTATGAAACACGAAATTTTAATACAGTGCTTTAAATAAAAATGGTTTAGTCTAATTCCACATGAATTGAATTATTCATTTTGAAAGAATTTAATATTTTACGTACTTCTAAATATTTTTAATTACATTATGTTGGTAAAAGTTTAGTGTGCCTTATTCAATATACACTGGTGTAAGAAATTAAGAGAATTTTCAGACATGGTCGATTATTTCTAGAACTACTGTACCGATTTAATGAAATTTCATATGTACATTGATACAATGCAAAACAAATAACCATTCAATAATTGTAATACACAAGCATGATCGTGCGTAACACTCGTTGGAGTCGGAAGGTATGAAAGAGCGGTTGCAGAATAAACAAAATAAATGGGTTAATAGATGGGTTAATAGGAGTATGGTACCCTCTTACATATATACAGGTCTTGCAGCGGGATTTCTTACTTGAAATAAGGCAGTTTATTCTTTCCTGTGGCAATTGGTCCCAGTCGTTCAGAAACGCTGTTTTCATTCCCTGAATGGTTCTCGCAGGGGGGTTGTGAGTTGCAATTGCCCTCCCCAGAGCGTCCCAGACATGCTCTATAGGGTTAAGTTCTGGAAATCTAGCTGGCGAATATCCTCACTCTCTAGAAATTCGTCGACTAGAAGAGCTCTATATGGCCTCGCGGTATCGTCCATTAAAATAAACTCAGGGCCAACTCCACTCCTTAAAATGCGAACATAGGGTTTCAAGACCTCATCCCTATACCTCACACCAGTCACAGTGCCTCTTTCAAAGATATGGAGAGGTGTGCAAGCATCCAAAATGATGCTTGCCCAGACCATTAAACATCCTCCGCCATAATGGTCGATTTCGCGGACATTGGAGGGTATGTATCCATATGAACGTACGTCGAGAATCGGTGTTTAGGCTGAACCGGGACTCATCACTGAAGAGAACGGTCGCCCATTTATCCATACTCCAATCTCTATGCTCTCTGCACCATGATAAACGGATTCTCCTGTTCGCAGAAAAGAGCGGGGCGCAAACAGCAGGTCTTCTTGCAAACAACCCTCTCTCATGAAGTCTTTTGGAAACAGTCACCCTTGATACACGGGTTCCTGTGGCTGCATACAAGTCACGACAGAGCTGAAAAGCTGTAGCACTCCTGTTACCACTCGCTCTAATCGACAAATAGCGATCTTCTCTGGCCGTCGTGGCTCTTGGACAACATTGCCCATGCTTTCTCTCGATGGATCCGGTATCCTGAAACTGTTTCCATAAGTTACACACGACGCTGGGCGTTAAATTAAACTCTCTACAAATTGGGACTTGAGATTGGCCTGCTTCTAGCCTCCCCGCAATTCGCCACCTCATTACATCATCTAAACGTTAGTGGTTACTAATTTTTACTGTTACAATTTGAAATCAACCGATTGTTGCAAAATAACACCACGAAATTCGCCGAGGTGTGCTAGCGAACGAAATGCGTCTTAACTTACGCGCGTTTATAAAGCATGTTTCTCTACTGGTTCCGTCTACACACACGTGTACGCTTAAGTATTTGACATACAAGATTTGCATTTTTGTCTAGAAGCAGTGGTTTTACATTCAGTTCAATTATTTTAATGAAATTCGATAAAATATGCAAATTCTCATAATTTATTTCACCAGTGCATGTCATGTTTAATCACAATGTTAAACAGTTTGCAATGTAGCTTGAATTTTCATCAGGCTTTCAGCAAAACTCAGTATTTTATGTAAAGTAAAACTGCAAAAAGTTTGTAAAACTACAAGACAGTAATACGTTTAGGCGCCGGTAAATATTTTTCTTATATCTGTATAAGAATTCATGTTTATTTCCACTTTTATTGTATGTATGTAATGTCAGTTTCACATTCTGTTTTACATTTTAGATTATGCATTTATCTTCCTTTTTTCTTAAAAACATTTATTTACTATCATAAATATCCCTCCTCAACGAAATTTTTTGGATTTCTATGAAAAGTGATTTTTTAAAATCTAAATGCTATCGATAAGACTTCAATTAATAAAGCATTTATTTTAAATTTTTACACGAATTGTTTCGGTCGTGAATTCAGTAGACATTTGGAGGATACACGTGCTTAATGTTACAATTAAACTTGAGACTGGATTCCTACAGCAAATCAATTTGAGGCTTTTAGGCAATAAAAATTTTAATATAGAAAATTGTACCCATATTTAATTTATTGTTTTCCACTTTTTAAATACTGTAATATATTTTATATAGTGCATAATAAATTATGTGTTCAAATTACGTAATTAGGACATTAAACGTATATTACAACATTATAATTATATATATATATATATATATATATATATATATATATATATATATATATATATATATATATATATATATATATATATATATATACATATGTGTGTGTGTTTGTGTGTGTGTGTAATAAATTTTAACCATCTATAATCGCCTGTAATACAATTTCTCTCTCTCTATGGTAACCTTTCCGTTCTTTACCCCTTTCTCTTATACTAACGTACCTCGCCAATTTCTGGCAACCCGTTTTGCAAATACTTCTACGCTCGCCAGTTGAAAGCTGGATGACTTGCTGTAAGATCATGTTATTGCTGGAATAATGTTATATGTTCTTCAATTCGAATCTTATTGTATCGGCCACGATGCTTATTTCATGAGATGACCATTCGGGTCATCTCATATATATATATATATATATATATATATATATATATATATGGATGAAACTTTTAATTGACGGCCATCCCTCAGAACAACCATTTTTTTCGGAACCATAACTAGCCGCCATAGAGAAATTTCACTGTATGTATATATATATATATATATATATATATATATATATATATATATATATAATATCCCAGTCTAACAATAATGGAGTTTCCATGAACAATGCATGGCCTATATTATGAAAATATTCATTACGCACGCATCAGAAACACTAAAATAAGCAGTAGGTGCCGACAAAATGCCACAAGACATAAAATTTACTGTTAAAGGAATGAAACGTTTAACACTAGAAAGACGGCCGGAGTCATTTTGATTGATTCGGACATACTATTGAGCGCTATGTCTGTATTTATGTCCATGGTCTTCTGAAATTTTATGACTTTTTCTAATTTTACGCGAAATATGCACACACATTTACAAAATTATATACGACAGTAAAGAGGGGGAGAAAATGTGTTGTATACCTGCTAAGACTGAAATCCGTCAATTTGACGGATTTTGCCGTCAATTTGACGGCAGAAATTTTTAAAATAATACAGGAAAAATGGTAGTTACTTTTTTCTCTTCCCTCTTTTGCAAACAACAGAAATATTGGTTCTTCGGAAATATTGATATTGAAAAATACCAATATTGTAAATATTGGTTCGGAAATATTGAAAAATACCAATATTGGAAATATAATTGGAAATATTGGTTCGGAAAAATGGACTGCACAAACCATGCATATATTTTTACAGATAAACCATGCATACTAGGTTGCCATCTCAGCATACCTGCATAAATATATATATAAATATATATTAATTTATTATATATTGGTATGAAACAGTTCAAAATTTATAGTATTTATCCCTTTAAAAAACATTAAATATTTCAAATTCTTGATTTTATTTTTAACCGCCTAAAGGACGGAGTTCAGTCTTTATTCCAAGAAAAAAAATTCCATCTTTCAAGTGTTAAAAGCCCTTAGTCTTTTCACAGCCCTTAGTCTTCCCTTAGTTTTTTTCACAACCGTTTTTGCAAATTCGGGAACTACGGTTTTGAGTGAACTGTCCGAGATCAAATCCAATGAGTTACAGTCCATTTCATTCATTGTATCATTTTATATTCGTTGTTTGATTCAGAGAACCACAGTCATATTTTACTGCACAATGGCTAATTTGACCGGGACCTACACCGTCAAGCCGATTCCGAGTGGCTACAAACATTCATGCCAATTGTGGGACTCGAACCCACAGACTTTGGCATCGAATTCTAGTGCCTTTGCTATTCGTTCATTACACTGTATGAATAAAGAGGAAAATGGTAATACGAAAATGTTAACTATGTCTAAATAATAGAGTCCGGATAGTAACTAAATATGAGAACACTTTAAAAAGTTGTTTTTTTTATGCGGCAGATACTTGTCTCTGACGTTCGGTATATCTCTTTATATATTTACGTTTGCTGAATTTAAAGATATGTACTCTCTGATAACCTTGGGGAGACAAGATTTTAAATTTACGGGGGAGTTCAAGCGTTGATTAATACAGAATTACTAGTGTTAAGTTATATATTTTTCTTTTAAAAGTGTTTAAGAATCAACTGGCGCAGGTATGATATTTTAAATTTGTAATATTTTCTGTAGTCTGCACGTTGAAATTGGTAGTATCCGTCCCTTAATAAGACTGGAAGACTTTAGCAGAGTTTCAGTGTACAAATAAGGACACAGTCTTAAAAGCAAAAGTTAAGTTTATTAACATACTAAATTAAATAATCTTATCTACAATTCGAAAACTATCGATTTGCAAGAAAAACTAATGTAACTAGACAGCCTAGACCAGGTTAACCCTCGACTGCATGTTGCATTCCTTAAATACAAGTTAGAGTCAGTGTTGTCACTGATAGAAAAGAAAGTAACACAAAAGAAAATGACATTCATACTTCATACAAAACTTTGAAATCATAAGATAAGATGTGAGATAAGAATGAAAGCTTAACAGAAATACGTAGAGATTAGGCCAGAACAGAAATAGAACTTAGGCCATCCGCACACGGTTCGTCTCGTACTCGGCTCGAACTCGAAGCGATTTTTCCCACCTCTCAACTTTCTACGTAATTGAATGGGACTCCACTAACGGGCCGATTGGCAATCGGCTCGAAGTCGAAGCGGTCTCGATTCGTAATCGTCTCGTTTCACTCGAACTGTTTGGAAAGGGAAAATTCGAACGTGACTCGCAGAATTTTCGATTATCAATGGAAGTGTTCAACATTAAATTTGCAGGAGAAGTGGAAAAACACCCCGAGCTTTATGACAACACATTCCGTGAATATTCTAGAAAGATGTACAGAAAAAGCGTGAAATGAAGTTGCACGAGAAGTCAACTTCACAGGTAATGTATTTTATTACAAACTTTATTAATGTTACATAGTTTAGTTAAAAAAATTATTACATTATAGTATCTCTTTATTAATTACAAAAACTTATTACAATCATTCATTAAAAAATCTTATTACAATTTCACGAAATCTATTTTGATTAAATACATCAAAAAATAATTATAATCGAATACAAAACACAGAGCAAAATTAAATATATTTAATTTTTCGAATCAGTAAACATAATAATTATGTTTTTAGTTTTGATAAAAAAATATCAAACCCTGGACTTTGTCGTGGTGATTGCTAACTGCGTCCCACTGTCTAACCAACACAAACACAAGACCTTAGCACAAACTGTTGTATCTTAAAAATTATATGCATTTATAACTCTGATTGAAAACGAAATTTTAAATAATTTTTTTAAAAATAATTGTATTTTTATAACATTAAATTATACAGAACTCAAAATTTTTTGACATTCTTTTGACATTCTATACTAAGCTAAAAAATTTTCATCACTTTCTTGTAGTTAATGTGGCGCAACAAACAGCCGATGGTGAAAATTCCGTTCAAAGTACAAATGTACTTGTACTCTCCACCGAAACCTTTTCCTTTTTTACCATATTTTTATTAAGTCGCTTTCTTGTTTGTTTGTTTGTGTGTTTGTGTGTGTGTGTTTGTTTGGTCGGTACAAATCTTGCAATCGATTTTTAACTAACTTCCCGAATAGCTAGACATTTGAAACTTTTCGAATAGCTCAGAACACAATGAGAATGCATTATTTTGTTACTTTTAGCCATCTTTAAGCAGAATTAAATTAGCAGAATATTGATATAGCTCTGGCATAAAAATAAACCTACTACTGAATCCTTTACGTATTAATTTTTACATAGAACACTTTGGAAGCCGTTAAACCTACTTAGGTACAAATATTGATTCTTTAGAGTTTTTACAAAGATTGAAACAGTGTAAAGAATATATATCTTAACTTAAATAGTAAAAATATACAAAGCAGGAACTATTTGCTTTGCGCAACGTAGTATAAGCAAATAACAAAAACAGCTTTTTATGCTTTAGAATAAGAAATGATATAACTTAATTTTCAATAAAACGCATTTTTTAATACAGCAAGCACTTGTATCTGATTATAGGTACTTCTCTGACATTGTCTCTTGAAGATCCACGAAGTTTTACTGACTACTGTATTACAGGTGTGTCATATAGGTGAGTCAGCATTGCTCCCTATCAGGTCGACAAAGAAACGACCAAGCTTTATTCGGGATTTCAAACCAAGTCCTATGCTTGACTGCTCAGAACAAAACTATACTATGAGGGGGCGGCTACTTTAAAAGTAAATGGGAACATTTAATAAATCACATGTGTCTTCACTTATATATATATATATATATATATATATATAGGAAATTCAATCCCATCTCCATCTCCAAACGTTACGCGGCGCTACTGTCTCTGTGACGTCAGTGCGTGCGCCAGCATGATGTATTCCCGCCTTAGCAGACGATCGCTGTACTCCGAGATGGGAAGACGTCCATCTCGAGCTGTTTATTTTAATTTCTTAATATTTAACTAATAAAGGATGTTTATATCCAATGTTGCTGTGGTCGTTGCTTCCCCACATTTGGGGGCTCGACCTTTCTTTCGCTTTCCCTGCGAGAATTGTTCCCCCTAGACCCGTTTCCCGTTTTAAAAAAGAAGTATCATCCCAGCAGACGGCTGTGGACACTTTTGTTTTTGAATTTAGTAGTGGCTGACGCGCCAATTGCAGCAGACGGGCTGCTCTCACCAAGGATATTTATTTTGATCTACGAGGATTCTACTAGAACACCTGTAACAAATCAAAGAATCTTCAATTCTTTGCCGCTGACGTTCCAAACCGAAATCAAAATTAAAAACTGCTGCTGTGCTGAACTGTGTAATCTTCAAGAACTTAGTGCAATTCCTACACTACTGGATATAGTGCATTCTACTGGATAACGCGACTATTAGATAGTGACATTCACATAAAAAAAAACTGGATTTTCGTGGACTATTCTTCCTATTCTCATTGGATACCCTTCGAGCCACAAGGACTGTCCCCTTAAGCGAGGTAGGCCCCATTTTTTTTGCTTGTTTTCCCATTAGTTTGTGTTTCAAATTTTAGTAATTTCTTAAGTTTAAAATTTTCCCCCTCAGTTGTGTTATTAATTTGTTTCAATTTTCATTATGGCCCTAACCTTAGGTGATATCCCTCTAATTGCTAACTCCCTCACATATGGAACAACCCAAAACGTAAAATTATTAAATAAAGTACTCGGTTATACCAAATTCGACCGCTTATCGCGAAAAAAAATGCGTCAATTTTCCTCATTCCCCGCAGAATTCGATGTCGCGAAACATAAAGAATGCTTAATGAAGGATCTTTCACTCGCAGATTTTATTTCTGTTGCTAATGTATTACATTTAGATAATGTCAGTACTAACAAAATTGAGTTATGCGATAATATTCTTTATGCCCTCTCCAATTTATCAAAATTCCAAAATTCTCTGGATACAAATTTTTTATTCGACGCTGAAAACGAAATTACTCTTTCTTCCGAGTCTACCGCAAATGATTCAAATGTAGGTCAAAGTACTTCTGGCCATTTACAAAACTTTCCCGCGTTTCAGTCAGATACCCAGACTAAACAACTGTGGCTTGACGCCTCTCCTAGCAGAAATGATGTTTTGATAAACAACGATGTTTTGATTCCCGACTCTATGAGTTCTCACTTCTGGTTGTTGTTGCGAGATCTTTCAACCTCCTGTCGCCAGTTTACAGGCAATAATTTATATTCCGTTCACAATTTTTTTGCCGACGTAGAGGATAACTTTAATTTATTTCCCGCTATCAGTGATCAACAAAAATTGGTTTTTGCCAAACGCCTCGTTACAGGAAATGCTAAAACTTTTTTGTTTTCACAAAGAAATCTGAATTCGTATGATTCATTTAAGACCGCGTTAATAAATGAATTTTCTGAGAGAATCACATCCATTGAAATTCATAGACAACTTGAAAGACGTCACATGCGTTCTAATGAAAGTTTAATGCAGTATTTTATAGCGATGCGTGAAATTGCGAACCGCACTACTAATATTATTGACGAATGTTCCGTCATTCAGTATACTATACAAGGAATACAGGGTACCCCATCAGAGAAAATTATTCTTTACGGTGCAAAATCTTATACCGAATTCAAAGACAAACTCCGAACATACGAAACCGTAGTTAATCAAAAGAACACAATTAGTTCGAATTTTCGACGTGCCGGCGATGGCCAAAGAAGAGGCACGTAACCAAACACTGCACCCCAAAGACGTGACTCAAAATTTACTGTTGCTAGCTCAGCAAAATCTCATCAAAGCTGTTTTAATTGTAATGCAATTGGACATATCTCAAAGACGTGCCCTAGTCGTTCTCTTGGCCCTCTTTGTTTTTCTTGTAATTTATTTGGACATAAGTCCGCGGATTGCCGCCGTACTCCTCGTATTGAAAGCTCCGCGACGCATGACGGTGTCAACACGGTGCATGTTGTTACTTCTCCCACTAATATATGCAAAACGGTTGTTATTTATGATAATACATTTTCGGGATTAGTGGATACTGGCAGTCATTCGACGCTTCTTAAACATTCCGCGTGGATTAAACTTGGATCACCACCGTTGACGAATAGCACTACTATGCTAACTGGTTTTGGTTTTTCAAAAACTAAAGTCATTGGTTCTTTTGCTTCCGAAATTAAAATAGATGATCAAATTTTTCCAGTAAATATCTCCGTTGTTCCAAATAACTGTATGACTTTAGATCTTATACTAGGTTGCGATGTAATCCAACAGGCGAATTTGACTATTACACCTGACGGTGCTATGTTTTCAAAAATTTTAAAACCTGATGATTCTGCCGTACATGACGATTTTGTAATGACAATTTCAGCCGATCCTCCTTCTTTTGATATTGGTCCTAACATTTCTCGCCAAACCCGTAATGACGTTGAACAGCAATTGTTAGCCTACAAACCTAACAAAACGAAAACTGCAAACATCGAACTTGATATAACGCTTACTGACGATAAGCCAATTTTCCCATACACCCCGACGCTTACCATTTGCAGAACGTGATATAGTGGATGCTCAAATTGACGAATGGTTAACAAATGGAATTATAGAGCCATGTTCTTCCCCCTACGCTAGTCAAGTCGTTGTCGTTCGCAAAAAGAACGGTCAGCCGAGAGTTTGCATAGACTATAGGCAATTAAATCGTAAGTTAGTTAAGGATCATTACCCTTTACCTTTGATCGACGATATTTTGGATCGTCTCCAAAATGCCAACATATTCAGTACACTCGATTTGCGTAATGGATTTTTTCACGTCCCCGTAAACGAAAAGAGTCGTCGTTACACCAGTTTTGTGACGCATTCAGGTCAATTTCAATTCCGATATATGCCATTTGGATTAAGCTCTTGTCCTTCTGTTTTCATGCGATTCATAAATGCCGTTTTTCGTGACCTTATTGCCAAAGGTATTGTACTCCCATACATGGATGATCTCATCATTCCAGCGAATAATGAGTCTGAAGCTCTTGAACGTCTGAACACTGCTTTAATTGTAGCTCGTGATTATGGACTTGAAATAAATTTTAATAAGTGCCAATTTCTGTATAACAAAATTGAATTTCTAGGCCACATTGTGGAGCACGGAAAGCTGTTCCCCTCCTCCTCCAAAACTAAAGCCGTTCTTAATTATCCTGATCCCAAAAACACAAAAGATGTCCAACGTTTTTTAGGTCTTACTGGATATTTTCGTAAATTTCTTCCCTGTTATTCTACCATAGCAAAACCCCTTAGTGATCTGCTTCGTAAGGACACCCCATTTCAATTTCAGACTGATCAGAAAGCCGCATTTCAAAAATTAAAACACCTCCTTTCCCAACAGCCCGTTTTAAGTATTTTTAACCAAAAGAGTCCTATTGAAATTCACACTGACGCATCAATTGATGGCTTGGGGGCAGTCCTGCTACAAAAATCCCAAGAAGATAATTGTTTCCACCCCGTCTACTACATGTCCAAGAAGACGTCAGACAACGAACGCAAATATACAAGCTACGAACTTGAAGTTCTCGCCATTGTGGAAGCACTTAAAAAATTTCGTATCTACGTTCTTGGTTCACACTTTAAAATAGTTACTGACTGTAATGCATTTGTGAAGACCCTAAGTAAAAAAGAACTTAACTCACGTATAGCTCGATGGGCATTGTATCTTCAAGACTTTGACTACGAAATCGAACATCGTACAGGTTCAAAAATGGCTCACGTTGATGCCCTTAGTAGAAGCCCATGTTGCATGATTATTCAGGACAGTGTCTTTATACAACTTCTTAAAGCACAACAATCAGACGAGCATATCGAAACTATAAAAAAACTTCTTTCAACCGCACCATATGACGACTATATAGTTAAAAATAATCTGCTATATAAAACTGTTCAACTAACTGATTTACTTGTAGTGCCCGAAGGTATGCAAGCGAACATAATTCAGGCAGCTCACGAACGAGGACACTTCGCAATACTACGCACTCACGAACTGTTGCAAAAGGAATTTTTTATCCCGAACTTGAAAGAGAAAATACAGCGATGCATCAATAACTGTGTCACATGCATCCTCAATAACAGAAAACGCGGCAAGCAAGATGGAATGCTGCATCCCATCGAAAAAGACGACACACCCCTGCACACGTACCATATTGACCATCTAGGCCCACTTGCCGTACTTTCTAAACTCTCTATCGACAACCCGGAAAAATGGTATTCCCATGTTCCAGCCGTTCAACAAATCATCAACTCCACCTTCCAACGTAGTATCAATTCCACTCCATTCGAAATTCTTTTTGGGACTAAAATGCATTCTCCCCATGACATCAAAATTGTTAATATGATCAACGAGGAAATAAAATCTACATTTCTCCAAAAACGTGATGATCTCCGTAAAGACGCTAAACGACAAATATGCAAGGTTCAACACGAAAATCGTCGTACTTACAATCTGAGACGCAAACAAGTTCACCCCTTCCCACTCGAAGACCTTGTAGCAATCAAGCGTACCCAGTTTGGTCCTGGTCTCAAACTCAAACAAAAATTTCTTGGACCATATAAAATTACTAAAGTAAAACCAAACAACACTTATGATGTTGCAAAGTGTGCATTCTTCGACGGATCAGTGAAAACATCAACTTGTGCAGAATATCTGAAACCTTGGTCCAACACCATTGAGCATATAACTTGATATTTTTGTTCAACTGAACTTACTTTGTTTTTTTACAATTGACAATTGACTCTCAAGAACTTTATTTTTTTTCTCTCACGTACATAATTTTCCATTTTTTTCTTGTCATAACTAATATTGTTTTTTCTTTTAGTTATTTCGTATTTGCTGTGTCTTTTTTTTGCCAGTTTATTTCCAGCCAACTATGGTATTGTATCACTATTTTCATTTTTTCCATTTTATATTTTGCATTTTTACTGTTATTTTATATTTGTATTAACTGTGTTCTAATGTTTTTGATAAATTTTTGCTGTGTACCTTAAGGCGAGGTCGCCTTTCCGGTCATGATGGCCGAATATGGGAAATTTAATCCCATCTCCATCTCCAAACGTTACGCGGCGCTACTGTCTCTGTGACGTCAGTTCGTGCGCCAGCATGATGTATTCCCGCCTTAGCAGACGATCGCTGTACTCCGAGATGGGAAGACGTCCCTCTCGAGCTGTTTATTTTAATTTCTTAATATTTAACTAATAAAGGATGTTTATATCCAATGTTGCTGTGGTCGTTGCTTCCCCACATATATATATATATATATATATTTACTGGAAAATGTATCAAACTGTTACCTCAGAACTGGAGGGTGAACATACATATGAACTTTAATAAACTTTTATTTGATTTCGATTACATAATTGAGAACATATAGTTGCATAATCTAACGCTTTCAAAACATAAGCAAAATATTCTTCATTGTTTCGTTTACGTGCAATATTATACTCAGTTTTCCTCAATTATGTATCGTGATACTATTGACAGAATAGGTTCAAACTGACAGAATAGGTTCCAATTGACAGCATAGACAACAAATCCTTGAAATTCTTAATTTGTTTTACATTAGGAATTCAAATTTAACTATCTAGTTAAAAAAAAGCTTATCTTTGCAAAGTAGGTTTACATAGCAAAGGTAATAATTCTCCCAGTGCATTCGTTTAATTATGAAAGCTGATATCAGCGTAAACGAAATTACCATACCTATATGTGCAATTTAGAATACAAAATAGCATATCTCGATTACACACACAACAAAAAATGTATGCAAGAAAGATTATTTCAGAGAATATATAACAACTGGAATTTTGAAAGTTTGATTGTAACTTGATTCTGAATAATTGATACTAATTACAAAACTACGACTATAGAGACTATAGAATTACATTTGAGGTAATTATTGGATATTAAGTTACAAGAATTTATTTTGTACCTCTCAAATACGTATTACGTGTTTCTATAAATGGCGCATTGTGTTACATACACATACATCTGCCTAAATTAAGGATCGTCAACCTTTTAATACATACCGCCTACTTCTGTATCTTTGTTGATGCCAAAGTTTCTTTACTACCCACCGAAACATATCCACAGTGACTCAATTTAGCGCCAGTGTGAAGTAAATATTAAAGGGGAGGGTTCGCAAAAAATATTTACTAAAATTTATCTTATTATTTATACATACTCTCTCTCTCTCTCTCTCTCTCTCTCTCTCTCTATATATATATATATATATATATATATATATATATATATATATATATATATATATATATATATATATATATATATATATATATATATAAATATATATATATATATATATATATATATATATATATATATATATATATATATATATATATATATATATATACATATATATATATACATATTTATATATATACACAATATACATATATATATACATATATATATATATATACGGCATGGGTATATATATATATAATACGGCATGGGTTTGGCGCGCTGCCAAAATTATAACTCGCAACGACGGACGGTTTTAGCGTCTGAAATTTCGTTATGGAGCAACGTAATGCTACGTTAAAACTAGATTAGTACTTTTCGAATATATGAAGCTTTTTTTCTGTAAATTCTTTTGTTCGTTTTATACTACCCTTTTAAATGTGAGTATTCCATTCTGCCTCACCCTGTACGTAATTCACTCGCCGTATTTTTTACTCTTCAACTAGGACTATCTCGGCCTTGCACGATCACCTGACAAAACAACTATTAGTCCACAACACCAGCTTAGTACCCGCAAATCAACTCCTTTGTCAAAGCTTCTCAAATTTCAACAGTGTTCCAAAATGTTTAGCTATTTTGATATTTTTTATGGACTAATTTTCATCTCGAAAATGTAAGTGAATTCACGTACTCGACTTAGTTGTCTAGCAAATTTTCTCTTAAAATAATATCTAAAGAATGCAATATAGCTCAAACCAATAAACAATCCAATTATCATTTCTTCTGAAACAATGTCATTAATGAAAAGAAACCCATTTTTATTACCAAATTCATATCAATTCTGCCATAATTTCCATTATAATATTCCACTTGTCAACTTGTCGACTGAAATTTATATCATCATGCTTGTCGATGCCTGTTAGTGAATGAGTTATTCATTCAAAAGTTAAAATTCGAAGTATCGTTGTATAGTAAAATTCATTCTGATAAGTCAATGACGCTTTCAAAGTATAATTTCTGCGTGAATAATGAATCACTGAAGAATGGAAGTCCAGGAAACTAAAATATACGTTCAACCAGCTGTAAAACATAATTTGAAATGACGATCTAACTTAAAGTGCGTATCAGATATGTTGTTACAGGTCATACTACAATATTTAAAAATTGGAAGATTTCATCAAAAATTTTTTCTTTTCTACGTTTTTAGAAGTTTTAAATATTTTTAGTTTCTATTAATTCCTGTAAAATCTAATCTCTCTATGAGGTCTGCTATATCAGTGGTCCTCAACCCCCGGGCCGCGGACCGGTACTGGTCCTTGGATCAAATAGTACCGGGAGGCCCAAGGAACATTAAATTATCTCCATTTTATTTACTGTGGTGTATTTCTCTTGGTTTAGTGCGACTTTGTCGGGTTTGTGCTAATTTAAACCTTTGTAACAAAGGAAATCATGTAGCTATTTTAAATTAGTTTATTGTTTATTAAACATTTCAAGATTATGAATTAAAATTGCAGTCATAGCCTCCCCCCCTCCCCTCAACGGGCCGCGGTAAAATTATCAAATGTTGACCGGTCCGCGGCGATTAAAAGGTTGGGGAGCACTGTGCTATATTAGGTTACTTTTAATATTAAAGATTGTTTTTCTTTAGAAGAGTTTAACTCAGCTTTACTTCAAATATCTATTATATGAAGTCCAACATAAAACTTATTTTATTACGCAACCCTCTCTCTCTCTTTCTTTCAGAGTTTCAATATATATATATATATATATATATATATATATATATATATATATATATATATATATATATATATATATATATATATATATATATATACGTATATATATATATATGTATATATATATATATATATATGTATATATATATATGTATATATATATATATATATATATGTATATATATATGTATATATATATATATATGTATATATATATATATATATATATATATATATATATATGTATATATATATATATGTATATATATATATATATATATATATATATATATATATATATATATATATATATATATATATATATATATATATATATATATATATATATAGAACGTGGCTCTTCAACCACATCACTTCTTCTACTAAACTAATTTTAAGTCACCACTCCTTCTTTTCAGTGTACTTCACATAGCATTCGTCGTTAATGGGCAGGTGGTAAATAACAATTAAGGACTTTCTTTAATAATACTAATTAGAATTCTATTCAGTCCGCTTTTCCTGTCACCTCTCTGTCTAGGAAGACGCATCCACATCGTACCGAAAAACCCTAATCTGCTTATTCTCTTCGCGTGTTATCCAAAAGCGCACCTTTCTGTAAAGTTCTCGAAGGATGCCGCAATTGCGTAGGAGTTCAGCGTCTCATGATCTCGTGATTCAGATATCACACACTTCCGACCTGTACTTTTGTTGACGTAATATCCTGCACTAGTCACACCCAAGGGTACGCTGTTACCGATATTTTTTGACTATTTCTTTCTCTATCCCGCTAATTACTAATTTATTATTATTTAAGTTCTGTCTAGAGCTAATTTACAAGTAAACATAGTTAACGCCCCTAGATCTGATATATATATATATATATATATATATATATAAGTATTGTTTTGTAAGGGAGCTGTTGTAAAAGTTAGTATCCCAAAATCATAAATATATTGTAGGAAATTCACTAAGGAGACTAAATTCACTAATAGAGAGTACATTTAGCCTATTGTGTTTTGAGACTATTTGCATCTTTATTTTCACAAATAAATCTTTAAAATGTATTAATGTTTACATAATTTTAAATATTATTCTGTTTATTGTCTTTTTATGTGGGATTAAAAATAACATTAAAAAAATTGATTTATCTGCGTAGTTGATAGTATCAGAAAGTAGCGATTTTGCTGTCCATATATTAGTTTTTAATTCACACCTCGAAATTTATTTGAAATCAACGTCTCGATTACTATCATAACTCGATTTTTAATTGAGTGTTAATCGTGAAGTTTTCAAAAAAACAAATTCACTCCTTAAATATCAATTGTTATCGATCGATTATTTAGGCAATATTTAGAGTGGGTAAGAAGTATTTTGAGCACATAGATTTTTTTTTCTTTTGTGGGGGGGGAGACGTAATTATCAATAAAATATCACATCTCTAGCTAAAGCATCAACGGTTTATAAATTTTAATTATTTAATACTTTCCAGCATGAAAAGCAGTATACCATTGACACCAAAACGTATTCAAACCAGTAATTATTACATTTGAAATATGGTAAAATAATGAAGTTTCCTAATATAGAAAATTGAAATATAAAAATATACCCTATTCACAACAGTACCTTATTATTATAGAGTAATTCATTGGCGGTTTTAAAATAGAAATGTGGATCTGCATTGGTATGCTTTCACACTTTATCAATTCAGACAGACTAATTAATTCTAAATAACGGATACAGCCGAACAATGGACTTCTAAGATAAATAAAAAGGAATAAATGTTGCTTTACACAGGAATTTTAAATTAATATCTAATATGATATGGAAAATAATTGAGTTTAATGATGAATATTTATAGAAATGTTCTTCGAATAAAATAATTCACTTCCTACGCACTTTACATTTTGAAATGATTTATATAACAGCATATTTTATTTATAGCGTGTTTTTAAAGGCGAAAACTTTACGATATACAATTACATATCAATACAATTTAAAATAACTATATAAACGTACGTCTTAAATGCAATAGATTAACCAGGAAAAATGATATATTTTATTAATATATTTTCGTCCTTATTAGGATACTGTTGAATTATATTTACGAGGTATGATTACATATTAATACAATTTATTATTAACACTTACGGTTCAATTACCTCATTACAATTTACCGATGTTATTACTGTCTGGTCGCCCACTTGACATAGTGGATTACGTCTTCGCCTACCACGCCGTGGGCTTTGGCTCGATTCTGGAATAGGTTTTTGTTCACAGTGCATCCGGGGTCTTCATCTGGATAAAAACAAACTTTCTCTGTGTCTGTGTATTTCTTGCTCTATGTATATAGTCCACCCTCTCTTCATATGTACTGGACTTGTCTTGAAGTCTCAGGGACAACACTGTTTTAATATTATTATATTTTTTTTTTGCTTACGAGCAGTCTGATTAACGCTAGTGTTAATTCTAATACCTTATCCAGGAAAAGTGGTATGATGCATTAAATGATTTTCTTTCTCATTATTTTACTGTTGAATTATTTTTAACAAACGTTTACTATAAATACTTATCAGATAACAGCCTCTCGAATTTCTAGATGGTAAGTTTGCACTATACACATCTATACGAGCAAATGATTACATCTAAATTGAGTATTTTTATATGTCAACATGAGAGGAAGAATCCAAAAAGCTAATGTGTGATATTCAAACACATGAAAAACGTGTTATTCGATCACCTGATATGTGATCTAAATAGACATGGCCTTGCAAATGTTTCCTTTTAAACCGACAACGATGCTTGGTTGTGGCGAGCAACCCCCTGTTCTGCTCGTTAGTGCATTTAGTTGCAAGTTACGAGAGTGACGTGGTAGACACGGATTCCAATCAGATAGTTGACATTAAGTTATGTGTTAAGTTAGGGATAACCCTAGTGTTTCCCTGCTCTACCACATACCCCATATTCATCCGACCCATCACCGCGTCAACGGGAAACGTCGTGAAGATATAGCAGCAATTCAAACGGCTGTGACAGATGTGCTAAGAAGCATTCCGAATGAAACTTTGTTTACTTTCTTCCATGACTTCCAGAAGCGGTGACAGCTATGCATAGGTAGTCAAGAGGACTACTTTGAACATTGCCTATCAGCATTAGTTGCTAAGTTGAATAAATTATATTTTTACGAGCTCAGTTCTGGAACCTTTTTTTGACAAAGGTTGTATTTTCAGTTTTAGTGTATGTGTTAGCGCTTCCATTCGTCCCTTATATGGGCATTGATTCGTTAAGAGATATTTGTTAGAAGCAAAACAGAAACTAAAATAGCCATACTCCACAAATATATTAGTCCAGGATTAGTCCAAGTCGCAAAACGAAATTAAGAATTTATACACTAATACTACCTGTCTTACTTTACGCAAGTGAAACATGGACCTTGAGCATAGACACACAGCGGTCACTAGACATCTTTAATAGAAAAATCCTCGGGGCTATCTTTGGCCTAGTGCAGGAAGAAGGACGTTGAAGAACCAGATATAATTTTGAAACGTATAGGCTTTATGAACAATCACATATAACACAAGTCATCCGTAGTAATATGTCAAGATGGCTTGGCCATGTTTGGAGAAGCTCGGAATATAACCCCACTAATATCTTGACAGTTAAAAAACCTGATGGATCCCAATCTAGAGGTAGGCAACCGACTAGATGTTTAAATGACACTGAAAAAGACCAAAAACTTTGAAAGTTAAAAATTGGAGAGGAGTCGTCGTAGATACAAGACGCTGGAAGGAGTGCGTGGTTTAGGCAGTGAGGGCCTGGAAGGGCCTATTGTGCTTGTGAAGAAGAAGAAGGATTAGTTCGAGGAAGCAAATAGAAAGAGGAAATTAATTAACAATAGAAAAAGAGAAAACGGGGGACTAAATAAAGGAAAGTGAAATAAAGGTCATGAATATAAACTAAATTAAAACCTCTGAGGTTTATAATACATTTGATACATAAACAGGCTTCTGAATATGAACAAGCCATTATATAAACTAAAGCAGGAACAAGAATTTCGGTAATTAATATTTTTCTATTAAGGGTATGGCACCTACCAACGGTCCATTATTAAATATAAATCAATACTTACTATTAAAAGTAACATCAGTATTAACTGTTATTCGACAATGCACATATTCGTAACTTGATAACTTCGAACCTCGCAATGTGTTCAATGCAGGTGGTTTACTACAAATCATTTTAACTTAGAACCGGAAAATCATACGGAAGTATGTGCACAACTAATTTATCCATTACAAGTATATGTCATAAAATCTACTATTAATGAGACAGTTTACTCAGAATTATTAACAGCAGTGAAAGGTGTGTTAGAAATTACGACACTAATGCCGGTTTTAAACGAAATGTTATGAAATATTATGAATAGACCGAATTCGAGAGAAGGGGAAATTAGGATCAAGAAGGTTATCAGCGTTTAGTCATTTTTATAGACCAATGCATGCGTGAAATAATAAAGAAAACATAGTTAAAGTGAAAATTTACTATTGTCATTACATGGAAACTTAGAATCGAACGATAATGAGTGGGAAGTGATATTACAAAATTCTCCTAAACTAAATTCCTTTTAGCTGAATCAGTTGTATTACAATGCATTGATTGAAACTGCAGGATTAATTCTCTTCCTACAAACATAAATCTTTAGTATATTTTCTTTACTTTCAAGGAAAATTAATGAATCAAATTTGTAAAAGATTACTGCTAGTAAATCTGAATACTTACAATTGAATTCGTTATCATTTACGTAAACAGAATATGCAGTATACACCTCCAAGAATTTCAAACTCGGATAGTAATTTTAATTACGAATCTAACTTTGATCAATATCCTTTGAATAAATTTCTGTATCTGAAAAGTTGACAAGCATTAAGGTATTTTATAATGATTACACATTGAAAATTTCGTCAATGTAAATAAGAACCGTGTATATACGATATACAATTCAATCATTTTACCTTTGAAACATTATTCTCACTTTAAAACAGTCAGAACCCATGAATATTTGCTTAATAATTCTTCTTTCATAAAGTTCCTTACCCGTTAAAATATATTCCTAGTGGTGGTAAATTTAAAAATCCGCCAACACATGATACAACTGCACATGAAGTATAACGTTAAATTTTTTTAAACTTCATGAAATATTTACGTTCTCAACCACTTACCGTTAAACAATAGTTATATTTTTTACTCCTGTATATTAAGGTCTTTTAACTATTGAAGTATTTGAAAACATTTTCAGCATAATGATCATAATTATTTTTTTTTAATCCAATGCGGAGGCACTTGTATTCAAACATTGGCCCTTACTACGACGCAGTTTTACTGTCCATTTTATTGTGGGGGCACCATATAGGCGGACAGCATTACCCCCTATGAAGGGACGACACGAACGGAGGCATTTTTCGTAGCGCAACGCTGGGACTCGATCTGAGCACCCTCAGCACCGAAAACCAGCGCGCTGTACCACTGGGCCGCCACAAGCCCTGATCATAAATATATATATATATATATATATAAATTATATATATATATATATATATATATATATATATATATATATATAAATTATATATATATATATATATAAATATATATATATATATATATATATATATATATATATATATATGTATACCGGGTGGTCATATAGGAACTTTGCCAATATATGGACCTCTAGCGGCTGTTACGTTAAACCGATTGAGATGAGATTTCAGATATAGTTAGTCAGAGGTATGATCTCGGGATTCTGTGAACGGCAACCAAGTGGCGCTCACAGTTACGGTTATAGGCACAAAAACTCGAAATTTTCAAATAGCATCACCTATTTTTTCCCACCGAAAAACGTTGGAGCGGTACGTGTATCACAAAAAACGGACGCATTATGCACGCACAAAAAAACAGCTCGGTGAATGGCTAACAAAAACACGATCAGAGAGCTTTTTTATCGGTTTTCTACGCTGAATATCTGGCGAACGGCGTTCTGAGATTGGTTTCTAGCCAATGTCATATGCAAATTTCCTCCATGCGCCCCGATCGTGTCTTTGTTGGCCGTGCGCACAGCTGTTTTTTGTGCGTGCATAAATAATCCGTTTTTTGTGATACACGTATCGTTCCAACACCTTTTTTAGGGATTTCGTGTGCGCTGAGCATTTTGCGACGGGAAAAGTGGGCGTTGCCATTTGAAAATTTCGAGTTTCTATGCCTATAACCGTAACCGTGATCGTCAATGTGTTACCGTTCTCAGAATAGCGAGCTCATACCTCTGAATAAGTATATCTGAAATCTCATCGCAATAGGTTGAATGGAATGGCCGCTAGAGGTCCATATATCGGCAAAGTTTCTTTATGACTACCCGGTGTATATATATATATATATATATATATATATATATATATATATATATATATATATATACACAGGGTGATTATAGTTAAAGTTTATTAATACAGGGTGACAGGTTTACAGGGTGATTATAATTAAAGACAAATTAGAATTGTTGAGAAATTTTATTTGCATGACTGTACATATCACATCGAAAGGGATAAATCGGTTTCAAGAGTTTTGCGGCGACATACCGCATAAGAACCATTCATCAAAGAATTTCGATAATGTCGCGAGACTGGTGCAGAACATGTTCAATATGGTGTCCACCGTTGTGTGCAACAAGTTGAAAGCGACAAACAGCATGTTCCACAACGGATCGCAGTTTCTCCGGGGTTATGTTCAGAATGTGTTGAGAAATGCGTGCCTTTAATTCCGCTAAATGTGCAATTGGAGCACGGAACACAACATCTTTGAGATAACCCCACAGCCAGAAGTCACACGGAGTAAGATCAGGTGATCAGGACGGCCAGGCTGTAGGGAAATGACGGCTGATAAATCGAGCATTTCCGAAATGACGCCTCAGCAGCTGCTTCACGGGATGTGCAATGTGCGGAGTAGCGCCATCTTGCATAAAAATTATTTCATCCACACATCCACGCTGTTGCAGAGCTGGAATGACGTGGTTGCGTAAAAGAGACGCATTGCGCTGACCAGTGACGGTAGCTGTAACAGAACCGGAAGCACCCGTCTGCTCGAAAAAATATGGCTGTAGGATGAATGATGCCGTAAAGCCGCACCACACCTTGACCTTTTCAGGATGAAGTGGTACGGGGTGCGTTGCCAGTGGATTTTCTGTTGCCCATATTGGACAATTCTGGGTATTGACGTACAATGTCAGAGGGAAATGGGCTTCATCTGTCCACAAAATTTTCCACGGTCATTCATTATCCACTTCCATGCGACCAAGAAATTCTAACGCAAACGTCTCCCTTGCTGGCAGATCAGAAGGAAGCAACTCCTAAACATGGCAAATTTTGTACGGATAGCATTGCAGGATGTTTCGTACTATTTTCAGCACCGTGCTCGTAGTCCTGTCCAATGTTCGGGCAATTCCTCGTGCACTGCACGGTTGCACACCACCGGGCGACCCCTCCTGTAATGCTGTGGCCACTTCTTCAACTACCGTCGAATGCACTCGTTTTCTCCCTCTACCAGATTGCACATCAAACGAACCTGTCGTTTCGAATTTTTGCATAATTTTCTTCAGACCCACGACACTCATTGAACCAACGCCTACTTTTATACACTTCAGTGTCCTGAACTTTTGCAGAGCTACTCTTGCGCAATCATCGTTCTTGTAATACAGCTTTACCAGCAGAGCGCGGTCCTGCAGTGAGATACCCATGGCGAACGTCTGAGACGCGAAATGAGGAACAGCCGTGTACCTGGCGGTTTTATAACACTGAACTGTGTCGTGCGCATGACAGGTATTTTAATTTACATCTTCTGCCGCTTACATCGCCATCTGTTGCTAACTTTTGAAACTAAATTTTTTCTTCTGCCATACGCTTTCCGCCTTCTTCAATAACATGTCATTCAAATTTGACGTCATTCTCATCAGTGGTTCTTTTGTTATAACGTTTTGAAACTTAAACTTTAATTATAATCTCCCTACATATACATACATACATACATATACATATATATATATATATATATATATATATATATATATATATATATATATATAAATATTGATTGATTGATTGCAGTATTCAGTTATTTCAGCTTAAGAAACTAATTCTGAACAGCCACAATTTAACATTAATTAAACATTTTTTAATAATTGCTTATCTTAGTATTCATCAAACCCTTAAAGATTTTATTCCCAACTACATATTCAAAGCAATATCGGCGTATATGAAATTTCTGTACGTAGCACAAAGTTTAATCATTTCAGTTTTAGGAAACAATTGCCTCAACCTACGATTTGACGTTTATCGATGTTTTATTAATTTCTTGTCTCTAAATATGCGTGTTTGTCAACAATTAAAGGATTTAATGATTGCATACTTAAAAACTTCCAAATAAAAAGTACTTAATTCTTTACAAATTGGTCTAGTTATACCATAAGAAATGTGCTACTTTGGAAAATGTGAAACAATCGAAGCATTAGGGCATGTTCACGAATAATTCGTCAGTATCAGCGTTAATGATTCCGTAGGCGCTGATTGGTTAAATGGATCAATGACTGGCATATAACTGGTGAAAAACATTTAAGATGACGCTAACGGATTCTGTGTGAACAGGCCCTTAATCCTACGGTCCGAAGATTGATGGAAAAGTTCCTCAGCTTTCGTTTTAGCTCATCAAAATTTGAAGATCATGACACATGATTTATATCCTTGTGTTCCATGATTATACTCAATTTTACCACACCAGTTTATCAACATAATTTATTGCTTTTAATTTTCACGGTGAGTACCGTGTCGTGGGTTTTTGATAATTTTTGGGATGGCATATTTTAATGAATAGCATGTAAACATTACATCTTTTGTCACATGCTTCATAAAACCTTATCCTGTACAAATAAAACTTTGTAACAATAATCATTGTATACAAAAATTGTCGCCTGTTATGACTTATTTAAGTAATATGAAGAAATGTCAGCGTCTGATATTGCCTAATTGTATGTGTACGTATGTATGAATGTAAGTAGTTAAGCATAGAACTTTCTGAACATAATTGGATTATTTGGAAATGGACATATTAAAAATACTTTGAGTGTTAACAAGTGCCTTTGCATTGGAAAAAAAACTTTGAGTGTTAATGGTATTTAGTGAAAGATATTCTTCTTACAGTAATAAGCATCTGGTCCATCGATGAACTCATTGCTTATAATCATGTTCAAGGCTTTCATTCTTTATCCTGTGTATTACAAAACCATCCGTGTTTTATTTATTGTAACACTATATATATCGATTTACTAAGTTGTTCCTAAAAGTGAGTAAAAAGATTAAAGTCCATAACTCGAGGTCTGGAAGATGGGTACCCTAACCAAATCATCAGTTCCTGTTTTACTTATTATCGCTCGACAGTACAAATGCATTTGTTATCCCAGTCCAAACTATTATCATTCCTGATTCTTTTGTTGTTGTTGTTGTTTTATAAAACAGAGTTTAGAACTTCTCCAATGATTGGGACCGAGGGGGCTGATTATGAGGGTTTTGCATTAGTTTATCTGTAATTCTCCTACTCTTTGGTTCAAACAATAACACGACTTCTTAGGATATGCAGAGCTGCTAATTTGCCTTATCCTTCTATCCTTACATTGTAGACCTGAGGATGTCTAGTGGTAGAGTGTCGGCTTTCGCCGCCAAGAGTACTCGGTTCGAATCTCGACAAGATCCAATAAATCCATCCGTGTCTAGGCCAGCTATGCAAACTTTAAATAAGTAGACCGGAAAGTCCCTCTTTAAGATCACTGAAGTATAAGAGGTTACGATCCCCTCGGATGTTGCCCCTGGGGGTGTTCGGTCAAAGTTGAGGCGGCACCTAACTAACACGAACTCCGATCTTAGAAGATGTAACGAAGCTAACAACGCCCTATTTACTCTAAAGGAAGCGCAAGTGATTTTGCAGTGCCCTCTTCGAAAAAATATTGTCTTTCCTCTGCAATTAATCTCGATTTAGAAAGTGGACTTGTTAATGAAAACAGTGGAATATCAAGGATTGTCGGTATACGGATAAACTGTCGTTGTTTTTTTATTTTTTTTTCACTTTGTAACATAGCCTGCATATTGTTATACACTGCTGGCCACCCAAATTGCAACACCAAGAAAGACAAGAGATATCACAACAAAATTTATTTTGTAGATAACATATTGACCAAGTATCAAATGATTAAATTTATAGACTTCTGTGAAGTGTGGTTCCTGCCAAAATCAGTATCCAGAGTAGCCGCCATTGTTGGAGATCACCGCTGTTACACGCCTCAGCATTGATTCAAAGAGACTTTGGATGAGTTCTTGGGGTACAACAGACCAAGCAGCTTCCACACGTTGCCAAAGTTGATCTGCTGTGGCAGCTGGGGATGGAATCAGGGTCAATCGTAGAGCAACCATGGACCACATGTTTTCTATCGGCGAAAGATCCGGAGAGCGAGGCGGCCAGGGAAGCAATTCAATCTGGCGATTGACTAAGAACCGTTGGACAATGCGTGCCACGTGTGGTCGCGCATTATCCTGTTGAATAATGGCTGTGGGCAAGCCCTGGACGTAAGGAAGGACAACTGGCTCCAACACCTTGGAGATGTAGCGCTGGCTGTTTAAAGTACCGGCAATGCGTACTAGAGGTGTGCGAGAGTGATATCCAATACCGCCCCATACCATAATACCCGGTGCAGGACCAGTGTGGCGGTGCATAACGCAGCTGTTCAGCATCCTCTCTTCACGGTGTCTCCAGACTCGAATGCGACCATCGTGGTGTTGCAGACAGAAGCGTGACTCGTCAGTAAAGACAATTTCATTCCATTCTGCCGTCCACATCCTTCTGTCATCGCACCATTGGCGGCGGAGACGTCTGTGGTTCTGCGTCAAGGGTATACAAAGCAATGGACGTCTTGCGGACAGACCACTCTGCTGTAAACGGCGTCGAATGGTACGCGCAGACACTGGATGATGCGTTACAGACTGCATGTGCTGTGCTATGGTTCGTGATGTGACTGAGCGATCCGTCACTGCCATGCGCACAATTTGCCTGTCATCACGTGAAGTGGTGCGCTGAGGTGGATGCGATCGAACACGCCGGTCCGTCGTACCCTCCTGCATCCAACGATCACATATCCGCATTACAGTTGTTTGGTTTCGTCCAACACGACTACCGATTTCCCTGAAAGATAATCCACAATCTCGGTAGGCCACTATCCTTCCTCTGTCGAACTCGGATACTTGATCAAAAGATGATCGTTGTTTTCGACGAGGCATAATTGATCGTTTTTTTTGAAAAACCCACAAGAAGAACACAATTGCCGAACTTGAAATCGTCGAAATCTCCAAGCCTTAAATAGCGCTTTAAAGTGGCGCCACAGGCGTGCGTGATGTGCGTCTGAGCTTAAATTCTAATCATTTGCATATCTCACCTCCTCTAATGCATGTTGTAAATTTCATGTTATTTGCATGTTTCTTTCAGGGTGTTGCATTTACAGTGGCCAGCAGTGTATTTTGGTGTGCAAAGAAAACATGAAATTAAATATAAAAGGCTAGTGCAATTAAATATAAAAGGCTATTGGTTTTATTTTCCGAGATGAGAAATCCTTTACAAGGTGCTATTTTAAACCGGAACCACTCTCCCCAGCCCGCAAATCCTATATGTATCTGCTTCCGGTGAGAGGGCATTAGTGACCTTAACTACATCAGTCGTACATTGTGATCACATATCTGTTAATGTGAATATTGTTATTACCGTTAGAAAAATCCACTTGCTGAAGTCATCATCTGATCAAGTTTGTTTCACGGAAAGATATCAAGGTATTGGATCAGCGAATTATATCAGATGTTCCTTTCCTAATTATTTGGCGATCTTTTGCAGTGTGATCTTGGTGACTTTTATTTGGATGTTTGTATTTCCCGAAAGCCATCCAAAATATGGTACATTCCTTTGACTCTCCTCCCTCTCCATAAACTTTTATATGAAACTCAAACACTCACGGTCAGAGTATGACACACTCCATACACGTTCTTTTTATCAGTTCGTAAAATTATGTTTTTGAAATTAAAAGCATAGTGCTTCTCGCTATTGCATATAATGTTATGTCATGTCTATGTTGACTTCAACAAACAGGTTAGCACATAAAAACTACAATTGGAATTACTGCAGTAGCAAACAATTGATTCCCAGCCAAGATAGCATGCAACCTGTCATAGGGACATGACAGTAGTGCCACGGCCAGGGACAGGAGCATTGAAAAGTACAAAATAAAATAAAATAATTGTTAAATGCAATAAAGAAACAGGGCAATAAAAGAGAAGGGAAGAAAGCCATAGACCGGAACGAAATTTAGAGATACTGTTTGTAGCAATAAATAGAAGATAAAAGTTGAAGAGAGTGAGTTGCAAGAAGAGAATAAAAGAAAATTTATGATGGCTATAAAACAGCCCACCCTGCTTGAATCCAAAGCATGGGAAAAAGTTAAAATTGAGGGAGAATTTATAAATCCCGCCCTCGATGCGCATTGGTAAAAGGGGATTGAGGAGAGGCAGCACGGACGAATGGCGATGGCAGGATAATTTCCAGATAACCAATGGAAATTATAAGAGGCGGAGACATTAGTAAGAAAATATATGAAATAAAAAATAGTGTGAAGGCAGGGAGATAACCTGAGAAGTGAGAGTCAGTCAGAAGTTTGTGAGAGGTAGAAGTGGTGTCAAGGCATATAGACGTATGAGGAGAGAGCAGTAAAAGTTAGTGAACCGATGCTGACAGTGCCCAAGTGTCCCGTGCCGAGTGTCTGCAATAAGCGACGGAGCCGTATTCGAGTGCAGTAAAAGTTTGGAGATAGAAGTTGTCGAGCGCCCAGTGTCCCATGCCGAGTGTCTGCAATGAACGACGGAGCCGTATTCCAGACAAGAAGATGCCCGAATTCCGTGTGATGATAAAGACGACGAATTCATCATTACGAGTGCCAGCTGCCCAGAGGGATTCCACCGTCATCTGCTGAGGTACCGACTTTGCGTTTCCCTTTTATATTGTTATCATTGCTTCTCAGTGTGTAGCCATAATAATTAAGATAAGAGCGCGATGAGTATAGTTTTTGAATATAAGATGTCGAGGAATTGACCGATAATTCGGACAAAAAATTTAATATAATGTTTTGCATATATATATGAATTAATTTAGTAGGAGTAAAGTTGAAAATAATATGTATAGATGCAGTATGAAATATCGTTATTATAAGTGAATGAATCAAACATAGGTGTCGTAAAGAATTAATTTGGTAGGAATGAAGTTATGAATAATGTGAAAATGCTGGAGGAAATATTGAGTAATTTTGGAGTGTATTATTTATGTGTGTTAATATTCAATAAATTGATTTGTCAATATAACCAGAGTTATTTCCATTATTTGGGAAGCACATCAATGTACTAGCCACAATCATGAACCAATAAGTTACTAAATCAAAATCATAATTAATATAATTAATTAATATAATTAATAATATAATAAACTCCCGATCCCAATAATTTCATTAAAATAATTTAAACAATCACGGTTACACAATAATTTTTTAAAACCATTCACGTTTTTTTTTTTTTTTTTCAAATCACTGATAATTTTAAATTAACTGGTATGATTTGTTAATTTTTGAATGTTACTCATTATGTCCCTCAAAGAATATATATATATATATATATATATATATATATATATATATATATATATATATATATATATATATATATATATATATATATCACCAATTTATAGCATTAAAAAGACAAGTTTTATATTAATATTTCTATAGCACAGCATACAGAAGTTTTGTATAAAAAGAAGAAATATTAAAGAATGAAGTGGGAAATTTCTTACATTTTTTAATCTCTCATGCAAATGTATATTACTACAACATATGAAAACCATAAACACAGATATATTCACCGTTTCCTAAATGTGTAAAGATAGAAGGAAAATCTATCTAATATGAGTTGTATTCCTACTTTAGGAACATTATGTTATTGAGGTATAAATTCTACATTAAAGAAATACCCAAAGTAATAAATGTCCACAAATGGTACATATCTACATACAGCAAAAGGAAATATTATTTATAACAGACTATTTACAACCGCCTGCTCTATGATTTACTTCGCAAAACATTAACGAAATTCGAAGGAATAAGTTCAAAATTACAGCTTAATTTAAAATTCAAATTTTACAACAAATGTCCCTGAAAACCCATGGATTGCGTAATAGAATAATGTTACAACGAATCTGGGAAAATTGTTTTCATTAAGTTTTGTGTCACCGAGGTCTTAGTCTTTCAGTCAAGGCAGTCCCAGTGAATTTACATATGAGGCTGCCGTAAAAAAAAAGAAAGAAAACTAAGGAAATTAGTGCGACACGAATGGGAAGCGAAGTTAGATAATTGAAACCTAAATACCCGAGATCAGGTTGATGGATGCAACTGGTTGAATTTCGAGAGAAATTTCTGATCACTTATGGATAAAATAGGTAAAATATTTCATTTCCGTACAGTCTGCATAATTAATGCTAAACTTGAAGAGACCAAATATATTCTGCCTAATCAGAGGAAAGTAATTCACGTGTAATAATTTAGTAACAGCTTTCAATACGTTTGATGGAATTTAAATGAAAAGAAGATATTGATGAAACAGAAGTAAATCATAAATTTGGGATTAATACAAACTCATGAAATATTTCGTTGTTTTTGAAGGCTCTAGAGCAATATAAATCTGAATAAAAAATAAACTATGTATTACATACTCTACTTCAGTTTGCTACTAGAGTATTTCTTTACTAATTATAATTGAGCTCAAAAATATTATGTACAATGCATGCGCAGAAAAAAGATGTAGCCTACCCTGTTGCGTGTGTGTGTGTAGCTAAATTTTCTGGGGCTGACGACTGTCACACCCCAGTACTTTGTACATATGACTACAAGGAAATAGAAAAATAAATCACACAATCACAGAAGAATTTGTATTAACAAACGATGACACCGGCGATGGACCATGGGTTGCAACTCCCCTTTCTAGAAGGGGCTAATTTTGCAGGAAGACTGCCGAGTTCTCCAGTATACAACCAAGTCATATGCGGGAATCGAACCCGCGCCCCCGGTGTGGCAGACTGGTGCCTTGACCAATTAGCCACTGAGCGACCACCCTGTTGTTGTTGATTCTGATGTCCCCTGACCGGCAGTTTCAGGGCAGGACCATATAGGTTTCGGGCTGCATTAGGCGGCTCCGGTTTATATAGCAACACAAGGGTTGGAGTCTGTCTTAGCTAGTATAGATTTCCATTTTGGCCTAGAATGCCCAGACGCGACATCAGTGTGGTTCGCACGCCCTCCTAACCTCCCTGACGTCATAGAGGGACTTTCCTGTTTACGGATTTAACATGCCCATATCCGGCCTAAACATGAAGGTATTTAATGGCACGTGTCGAGTTTCGATCTGAGTATCCTCAGCACTGAAAGTAGGCGCACTACAACAAGGCTACCTCGAGCCTGCAGCGTTCCCTTAGATACAGTTTCTAAATCCATCCTATCTACCTAGCTTACATCACTCAGGCAGCAATTTCGAAAGCAACAAGACTGAATTCTTCAATAATATACAAAAGTAATGACACAACTATAAAATTTGTAACTTCGGGATAACGTCGAAAACTTTGTCTCGTTAATAAACAGGAAAAGTGCAGAGATGACGTAAATGCTACATGACACATTGTAATCGTTTTTAAAAAATATGCTGAGAAATGGAGAAAGTGGTGAAAAATAGAGAAAATAATAAAACTCTCAAAGGGGAAAGAGGAATATTAAAATTTTGTTGAAATTCAATGTGGGCATTCACATTTAAACAAACACACACACACACACACACATATATATATATATATATGTGTGTGTGTGTGTTTGTTTGTATATATGTATGTAATACTTCAGTATGATATCTTAAAAATATTCAATCAATCCATATCTCGTTGAGGTCCGTAGTTATCGACGAGAAAGTCTGTCCAACACAGGGATACGTCACGTCGTAATTGAAGCCCACATATATATTAAATCGATATTAATATCATTTCATTTCCAGCAAGTTCATCTCGATATTTCCCTCAAAATCTTCAAACTCTCACCCACAAAACAAACGAGTCCGTCCAATTTGAGCAAACACATTCTTCGGCGTTTAATAACAAAAATCCCGTTGTATTCCTCCAGATAAAGCGCGTGATGAAATTAGTCAGCAACGTTTCATAATCTGATGATCGGTGAGTCAGAATCGCCTGGTCTCCTTCGCAAGCTGTTTAGAAAACACATAGTACGTTTTCAATCCTGAACCTACCTTTTGGTACTGTTGTCATTTTTTCGTTAACTATTCTTTGAAAACCCGTAAACTTTATATGATTTCCCGAATATTATTATCTAAGTTACCCCTTTTAGTTTAACCAATGCTCATGGCATGTTATGTATAAATGTAAAATAATATAAACAAATCAAACTATCAAAAAAATTAAAAAGCGAGCATAGACTGCCAAACAAGTTAACTTAAAATCTACCCTAGTAATGAAAACATAAAACTTTTCAATAAAAGAATGCGCAGTTGCTTCATATCCTCATATTGAAAATGGACCAATATAACTAAAAATAAATAATCCAACAAAGATAGATAATTATAAGAAGAATGCAGACAATAAACAAACAGAAATCACGCACTCAGGGCTCCACGCACCAGAGGCAAGATTCTGTAGTAGGGTATGAACTGAAATAACCAGAAATCGAGGTAACCGACTGGTCTCGTCATCAGGGAGCCTAACCAAATCAGTTACCTCAAGGGGAACTTTCTGAATAGGATGCAGGTATAACCAAAGGACATCCCAAGTCCCCAAGATGGATCTCGGCACTACTATGGACTCGGCACAGTTCCGGCACTACTACAGAATCTTGCCTGTGGTGCGTGGAGCCCTGAGTGCTTGATTTCTGTTTGTTTTTTGTTTGCATTCTTCTTATAATATTCTAACTCTGCTGGATTATTTATCTTTAGTTTTATATATATATATATATATATATATATATATATATATATATATATATATATATATATTATATATATATATATATATATATATATATATATATATATATATATTATATATATATATATATATATATATATATATATATTATATATATATATATATATATATATATTATATATATATATATATATATATATATATATATATATATATATATATATATATATATATATATATATATATATATATACAGGGTGTCCATAATTAAAGTCCCACTTTCAAAAGGCTGCAAAAAGAGAACCACTGGTCAGAATGACTTCAAATTTGAACTGAATATACTGGAAGAAGGGGGAAACGATTTGGCATAATAAAAAAAAAGTTTCAAAATGTTACAGAGCCATCTATTGATACATTTTGGAACTTTTTTTATTATGCCAAATCGTTTCCCCCTTCTTCCAGTATATTCAGTTCAAATTTGAAGTCATTCTGGCCAGTGGTTCTTTTTTTGCAGCCTTTTGAAAGTGGGACTTTAATTATGGACACCCTGTATATATATATATATATATATATATATATATATATATATATATATATATATATATATATATATATATATATATATCACAAAAAGTATTAAAAAATAAGGTAAATTTACAAAATATTAAAAGAATAAATATTATTCGAGATAGCGTTTCTCGAAGGGGCTTATTCCCTTTTATAACTCTTATCTGAGAGAAAAGAAATTGTAACGTCCAGGAAACATGCCCGCTAGAAAAGTTGAGTTTTGCACGTTTCACCAATATTGTGTGATAATTATTATATTTTATCCCACATGCCGTCATTCATATAAATTACTATTTTTCAGTGTGACGTAATGTCATTTGCATTCTTGGTTTTCATTTTATTTTTTTGTTACGTTACAAGTACTGTGTGGCAGCTTCGATAGATTTTGCTGAGTTTTTAGATATACGATATACTCGGTGAGAAGAGGTTGTAATAGTGCTTTGGTGTTCTTGTGAATTTGTTAAATTTAAATAAAAAAATGCTTTGTTTAAAGTTTTGAAAGTTCAATTTGAAAAGAATCTTGTGAAACCGAGTCAACACCCTCACTGCATGTGGAACCCAAAAAGGATATCGCCCCATTAACTTAGGCGGGTGATTTTTTACAATATCAACTGCTCCATGCTCGGAGATTGTAAGAAAACCGCTCGTAAAACCTGTGAATATCTGACTTTGCGTCCTTGGACTAGTACGGTGGTTTACAGAAATTATCGTACTTCGAGCCTCATCCCGATTATAATCGGGCATAGTTTTCCCTTGATATAGACGATTATACGTAACGGCGTTTTCTCAGAAAGTTTGTGATTAAACAGAATTTTTAATTATTGCTGACTGGAGGATATATTTAAAATCTAACGTCATTACCCTCTATAACTGAATTTTGGGAATCATATAATCCAGAGGAGGCTCTTAAATGTCTTATATCAGTATGTATTAAGTGTGGTAATAGATCTATAGATAAAATGTGAGGGAATGCTCGAACATTTTGAATGAGTCAATTATTGTGTACACGAGGTGTCGGTGACCTCCAGCCAAGTAAGGATATGTCCAATTTTCCCGATATTTTCATAATTTCTTTTTTCGGACTGGGACCAGAAAACTCGGTTGTTTCGGCCGTATGGCATCAACGATTTGACGGAAAACTACAAAACCGGGAACCCAATATTTAATTCGCGAATAATTTGACTGTTAATGGATCTTGGGGCCTACAAGAACTTTTAGAAACTCATTATACGGCGTCATCGGCAGGATATTAGTCGCTAGGTGGCAGGAAATGCGGTCGCAACATCGCTGTCTTCGATCGCCACCTGCTACAGGGGAATTCTAAATTGTAAATCATCAGTCAGTTGAAAAATGATTTCTTCTCACAGAGTATTGTGATCATCTTTAATCATATATTGTGTACACGAGTTGTCGGAGACCTCTAGCTATACAAGGGGACGTCAAATTAACCCGATATTTTCGGATTGGGTTCAGAAAACCAGCTAGTTTCAACTCAATGACATTACCGTTTTGCGGAACATTTACAGAACAAGTAACCCAGTATTTACTTCGGGGAAAATTGACTGTGAATAGATCTTACGGCCTGGAAAAACTTGCAGAGACACTTTGCGGCGTCACTGGTGTGACTTTTCGCCGCTAGATGGCGGAAAATGCGATCGCGACATCGTCCTCTTCGAGGAGGTGCAGGGGATCACCCCTGCATCAAGGGTAATTATAGATTTTAAATCAACAGTCAGTTGAAAAAGGATTTCTTCTCACAGAGGAGAATTTTTTCGAATCTAAAGTACAAAATCGGTATTTCATATAAATGCCACATTCAAGGCCTATATTACACTATCTTCTTTGACAGTTTTTTAAGTTCTTTGACAAATATCTGTCATAAAAGCAGTGTGGCCAAAAATATGAGAGTGTACTACCTCAACATTGATAAAAGAGGATTTTTATAAAAGTTCTTTTATAAAAGTCGGGCTCTTTGTCAAAGATTTATAAAAGATTCGGTGCAGGATGTTATAAACAACATTTCGAGCAATGGCATGTTAAAAGAAATACAGATGTGTAGAAAGCGTGCCGGATGAAGAACAAGATTTCGATTCGAAATAATTTTAGCTCTATTTAAAAATTGCGTACTAAGGACAAAACATAAAAACACAAAAAATATTCAAAATGAGTATGTTAAAAGAAACGCAATTCTTTCGAAGCAAAAGTCTCAGGATGCTGAAATTTTGAATGGTGGTTACTCCTAAGGTCTACGGGCCCTCTAAGAAATATTTTTTAAAAATACAAATTTTAAGGGGGTTAAAATGTGGCTTAACAACCTCCCCCTCTTAAATACACCCACTGTATCTTTGGTACTATAGGACCTATGAAGATGAAGTCTCGTATGGTGGTTCCGCTTAAGCCTTAGGTGCACAAGAACAACTATTTTTTTAAGAGCTTGAATTTTAAAGAGATTAGTCCCCCCCCCCCAAAAAAAAAAAAAATTATAAAAGATCTTTGTCAAATAAATTTGACAGTGAAATAGAGGTATTTTGAGGTCATAGCATTTATTCTATGTATAACTTTTATAAAATATCTTTGCCAAAGAACTTTGATAGAGTTTTTTCTTTCTTTAACGCGGAGGCATTTGTCGCGAAGACATTCGCCTATAATTCACCGCAGTTTTTGACCATTTTATTATGGGGGCCCCATATAGGCAGACCAGCATTGCCCCCTATGAAGGGGCGACACAAACGAAGGCATTTTAGTGGCGCTTCGCCAGGTTTCGATCCGAGCACCCTCTGCACCGAAAACCAGCGCGCTGTACCACATGGCCGCCACGGCCCCTTATTTGATAGTGTAATATAGGTCTAAATCGATAAATTGTGTTGTGATATTCAATAAATAAAAGAATTTAAAAATATCTAGTCCCTATCTCATTTATAATATAGCACAGTCTTTTTTTAGTATTCGAACTTAATTCTTTACAGTCCTTCATCCAGCCATCTACGATGAGATTTGCATCTTTAACAAGTGAAACTCACAGTCCTTACTTGTGCACTTCGTGTGAAGGAGTCACGATTAATTGTGGTTGTAAAATTAAATATGTCCGAGTAAATCGCATACAACTCCGAGCACAGTGCTTGCAAATTTAAATCCTCTCATTATGTGTACACAGCAAACAAATATGATACACGAAGCTAATTCAGAAATTATGCAACTCAACTTATGTGATATTTTTAATCAGATATCCCAATTGTTAATTCTCCTTCTGTTTAATCTGGATTGCATTGGGGAATTATGAATGATATCTAGAGTAATATATGTTTCATGGGTGTCATCCGGAACCAATTAGTGGAATTATCTAAAGTCCTTTAATATTATCTAACCTCAAATTTTAAAGTCATACATAACATATCATCTAATGTCAATTTCTAAATATGCATAACACGTATTGAATCGCATACTAATAAATAGTGCTCCTTTGTATTAACTATAGATAAGTATTTGAACTTAATTATTACATTGAATAATCTATATTGTAGGATTTATAGCTGTTTAACTGAGTATTCCTTAAGGAGGAATAGAATGCCGATTCTCCAGATTTATTTGTGGTCTATACATTAATATGTTTAAATACGTGTGTGGGTGTCTTAGAATAAATATTTATAAACATTTGCATATATATTCTTTATATCTTCTAAATTTATATTTGTTTTGGTTTAAATACCGTTTTGTGCTAAATACCGCCACTGAGAATTGCATTTCAATATGTCCTCCTTTAGCGATATTGTACAGAATTTTTAGCAACATTTTTGGTGCCCGAAGAACCAATTGGATTTCACCTATGTGGCGTGGTCATCAAGTCCTAGAGTTTTTGATTTCTAGAAATATCGAGAATGACGCCAAGACTATATAAGCATGCTGACTTCGGCTCATAAAGTTTTGATTCATTCGTTTCTTAGATGTAGCTCGGCTTCTGTGTGTGAAACGTAGGACTGTTATGCTTACTCCACACAAAAGGCGACAGAAACGAAAGTCAAACATGTTTTGCCACCTGTCTCTGTGGCTGTCATAAAAGACTTCACGCCGCTAGAAGACGGGGAGAAGAGGCAATTTATTTGCGCATGCTCATAATATTTTATTTCTATTCCGAATAGAAATAGAGCATAGTGGCAGACAAAAGTTGAACATTTTTCAACTTGAAACCGCAGAGACCAGAGACGGAGACGAACCGGTGGTCGTGAAAAAATTTTTGTAATACGCATGCGCAACTACGAAGATACATGATTATCGTCTCCGCCGCTGTAGGTGTGGAAAAAGCATCGGATTCAACCCGATGTCTTTTTTGGTGAGGTTTTTGGTAGAAATAAGTTCACAATAAGCATTTTTATTGTATAATAACACTTATTGATAATATTTTACATGAAATAAAAACCTTTTTGTAGGAAAAAAGACCAACGAATTGTAATTTTGTTAAACAAAGAAAATCTCTCTGGCATTTACATAAAATGCTGTATAGATTAGGTCTAATATATAATTTAGCCTTGCACCTAGTTTCAGATGTTACTGGACCAAATTTCCGAGCACAAAAATGTATATATATATATATATATATATATATATATATATATATATATATATATATATATATACTGACATTTTAGGCATTCAAAATTGAAATAAAAAAATGAATAATCTAAAAAAAAAAGACTAGTGATCATGAATAACGTTTTTCAACAATGACACTCGTATTTACTGTAAAATTATAACTGCAAACGCTCCAACACCAGTTGCAAGACTTCCTGGTAGGGTGACGAATGGAAATATGACGAATGGAGACAAAATATATAGATAATAAAAATTTTCCTGTTAAGGGACAGTCTAGGAAGAGATACTGGCAGTAGAGATAAAATTAACTCTTATGCTGCTTATTCACCACTTAAATTTATTTCATTTTCAGTTATAATGTTGTTGTTTCTAATGCCCCGTGGTTGGAAGTTCCAGAACAGGTCCATATAGGCTTAAGGCTGAAGTGTGCTGCTTCCGTTTATATAGCACTATAAATCTCGGAGTCCGTCTTAGCTAGTTGCCACATCTGTTTTGACCGATCACTGTCAGGGACGACATCTGGTGGGATCGTACCCTCTCTCACTCTCTCTGACCTCAGAGAGGGACTCTCCAGTCTACGGATTTAACGTACCATATCTGGCTTGTATACGTATGTATTTAACGGCACGCATAGTCATTCAATTGGAAAACCCCAGCACCGAAAGCTAACGCACTACCAAATGGCTAAGTTATAATGTTCAATCGCATATTTAACATTCAATTTTTTTCCAGCTTACGACAATTTCCACATTTTATTATTCTAACCGCGCTTATTGCATACACGATAACATATTTACTTGCTATGAGTTTTAACAATCAAGACTGATATGCTTGAATCACTTTATCCATTTAAGATATAAAATACTTACAAAATAATGACACCAAACTCCCAACCCTATCCGCAGAAAAATCTTCCATTTCTTAAACAAATCATAAATTTTTCGTATGTTTGCTTAACTGGCAACTAAACCGGCTAAGAAAAATTTTGCACCAGGATTCGCATTTCTGTATTCCTACTTTGTCTATTTATTTTTTCAAACTGTTGTGAGACCAGGAGAATCAAGGAAAATTTCGGCGTAGTGAAAGAATGAATGTCACTTTACTAGGATTAAGAGATATGCAGAAATCATTTAACAGTCTTTAACCCTTTGAGAGGCTCCGTTTGTACAGTTCAAACGCCTAAATCTAGTCATTTTTTTTCACTTGCATTCAATATATTGCAGTTAAATGAACAGAAAAATGTCTAGTGCTGCCATCTCTTATCAGTTTAAAGCAGAAAAAACATTTTTCAACATTTAATTGGAAAAAGTTTTCAAGCTTCTCTAGGTTAAAAAAAAGTCGGGAAAAAAAATTGCGCAGTGCAAAGGTGGAGGTTGTTCCCCCTTAAAGGAATAAGACTGGGATACCATATCTGCGGAAATCAGAGCTGGATTGGATCGGAGTTTCTAAACAGAAGTCTATGTTCTTCATACCTCCTTAATTTATGTTTATATTGTGGAAAATACCCGTACTTACTGCCATTTTACTGTCATTGAAAGTAATTCCATATATACCCCTTTGGTGATATTTTCCATAATTTTGGCGAGGTGGACGAATTTTTAGGGACTTTTAGTGTACTCCGAGAACCAATCAGATTTTACCAATATGTGTTTTTTATGAAGAATTTTTCATTTCCAAAACAATCGAGAATATTGCTAAGGGTATATGAGTATGCCGACCTTGGCTCTTAAATTTTTGAGTCATTAGTTTCTCATTTGGAGCTCGGCTTCCTAAAAAAAGGAAAAAAAAATATTGGAAATACAAGATAAGGAATTTTGGCAAACTGAAGATAACACTGGAAAAAATATGTGGAAACTGAGATGACAATACATTTTTAAAAATAGTGAATAAGTAAGTACATATCGATACCCAAATTCCAAAACCTCTCAAATACTATTTTTTGCTATTTTTATTTCATGCGGTAACTCACAGCTGCTCCCATCTATTGATTCATAAGAAAACTCAATAAATAGTGCATTCTAAAGGCATTTTAATGAACAGATGTGACTTATTTGTGACTTATTTATCTACAGCTGTAACTTATTTGTTAAAATGCGTTTTCACCCTCCTGTAAAATACGTAATTATTCAGTTGAGAAGCTTTGGTGTTTAGGTATAGATATGTAAATAACATATATGTATCCTTACTACACTATATGCAAACATATATATATATATACAGTATGCCCACTAAAGTCCCTTCCCATCCTCTTAACTTCGGAACGGCTGCTGCTATATTCATAAAAGTGGTGTCTAGGTATAGTAAAGTAGCCATGCGCTACTGAATAAAACCACCTACCGTGCCACCTGGTGGAAAACAGCGGAGTTAGCATTCCTATCTCGAAAACGAAATGAGATAGAGGAAAAAAGTGATTTACAAAGTTGTAGAGCATTATCGATTTAGTAAGAAAAGACACCTTGTGGACATTATTGCAAAGAATAGAATGGTTAAAAAGAGCATTTGTTTTTTCGTGATTTCCTACACTGTGACGTCATGAAACTTGAACGGAAGGATAAATGATTATCTTTCGGGGAAAACACAACACCGCAATGACGGTGAGAAGTTTGAACATCTCAAATAAAGGTATATTGTTAAAACTAGTTGTTTTTTTTCTTTCTCAGATCATTTTGTCACGTCACAATGTAGGAAATCATGAAAAAACAAATGCGCGTTTTAACCGTTCTATTTTTTGCGTTAATGTCCCCAAGGTATCTATTTGTACTAAATAGATGATTTTCTACAACTTTGTATACTGTATATATGTGTGTATGTATATATACATAGATATATAGATAAATAGATAATTATATGTGTATTTATTGAGAGCTACTGCTTAACGAAATTTTATATTTATTTATAAGAAATTCGTTTAAGCGATGTAAAATCCTTTCGTCTGAGTTTTGGGAAATATCTACAATAGAAAAATACCAAAAATTTAAGATTAGCCAGATTCATGAATTCTATCGCTTTTAAATAACTACGCTTTCTATGCAATTACCTATTATACATCTTTTATTGAATTCTGTGAGACCTTAATTTTTATTGGGCAGAATTCCTGAGCGACCGTTAATCTGATATGTGTAGGACAGATATTACAGGTTTCCTCGTAACATATGCTTATTCGCGCAAGATGGATTAAATCTCCTGATCAAGCAAACTGGTTAAATGGGATATTATTACATTAGAACTATTATATTAGAATATTAAAATAAATAGAGAGTATTCCAAAAGTGTCAAATGTTTTTTACCAGAGATGTATTTTACTTACGCTGTTTTACGCTAATTTAGGCTTATTTTACGCTATTATGATATATAATTTTTACTTAAGATATTTAATTACATATCACACTACACGTGTAGCATAAATATTAAGCATTAATTATAATTTCATTAAATTTTTTTATGTTGTATCTCTCATTAAACTAATTATTTTGGGTAATAAAAAACATATAATAATGATTATATGATAGTAAAATTTATCTTATAGGTTGTAAGGTTATTATTGGACAATACGCACCTTTCATCCTGTTTGTATATAGAGGGTGTCCCATAAAACCTTGATACATTTTTAAAATTTTTACAAAAAAAGAACTCAACGTAGGATGTAGAAATTCACATATGTGTTTCCTTATATATAAGAGATTATTTTTAGTATAATCGATGAATTTCAATATGTGCACCTTCTGTGGCATAGAGAACATCTTGTCTTTAATCAAACCGAGCCCTTGTGCGTTCCAAAATCGATTCTGTAACATATGAAATTGCAGTAATTATGCATCTTTTGAGTTCTTCACCACTGTCTTCTTTCGGAGAATAAACGCTGTCTTTGACAAATCCCCGAAGAAAAAAGTCAAGATGTGTAAAATCTGGAAATCGAGTACACTATTGGATGGGACCATCTTGTCCAATCCACCTGATTGGAAATTCCTCATTTAAAAAATCTCGTACAATAATATCCCAATGAGGCGGTGCACCGTCTTGCTGCCAAATGATTTTGGGATTTAAATAGGAAATTTGTGGGACATCAAAAATCTGAATCGTGTCTAAGTAAATTTCTTTTATTACCGTTTGTTCGTCTAAGAAGAATGGTTCAATCATACGATCTGTCATTATATATATATATATATATATATATATATATATATATATATTTATTTATTTATTTATTTATTGCAACTAATTATAATTATAATGGACTGGAAATCCATTGGGATCTTCCCGCGTAGGTTCGAATCCTACCGACTTTAGTAATCGTAATGATATTGGGGTCGAGGACATTCAGGAGCGGTAACTTGTTAACGGAAAGGTGAAGTCTGGCGTTTCGGACAGTTCGGGGAGTAGTCGTGGTCGGCTTCAGTAAATGAATGGCTGTCACGAAGAATATCCAGGCACATAAAATCCGACGCCAGAAAATGAAGAGGTGGTCTGGTCACAACATAGGAGGTTTTACTAGGTGGAACATCCGCTGGACAACGTACAAAGTTGATTATGTTTAACACTTAGGCACAGGTTTGCACAGTTTTATAGTCGAAGTTCTCCGGAAAATGGGAGTCATCACATAGAAGACAAAGGGAAGAAAGGGCGCCCAAATTCTTACATCCTACCAGGCCCGTGGCAAACACACAAAGTACCCAGAACTCTAGGTTCACGCCCATGAGGTACAGGCGTGCTGAACTTTTGATTGGTTAGAATTGACACCTGACTTTAACGCGTCGTATGGGGTGATGATTTCGAATGTTCTAAGAGGTTCGAAATTATATAAGTATTGGCAGCACGTGGCTTTAGTGGAAGATCTAATAGATTAATTTGGTTATTCTTAGGCAAAATTTAAATGAGGGATAATGTTCTGTTGCGATAAGACAAAGTTAGTGAAGGGAAAGGTTTGAAATTCGTTTCATATATATATACATATATATAACTAGCGCCATATGTTGAACTTTTTGACACAGAAAAAAACTTTGATATATCCAATAACACATCTGTGATTTTTCATATCCTACCTTGTATACTTTTTTTTTATAATTTTTTAAAATGTGTCAAGGATTTTTGAGACACCCTGTATTTATATTTTCGCGAGATTTGCCTAAAATTAAGATTCTGTCCATCAATGCCCTATCTACTACATTCTGGGGAATATTTGGTGACTTCCATCAGCACACTAAACGTTTGGCTATTTAATTCTATTCCCAAAAAGAGTGATCCTGGTCTCTGTCGTTTACTCAAAAGTAAATATTGATCGTATAAAAATATTTATTTTTAAAGTTCTATTGAATGGCATATTATAAAGACTTTTCTATCTTTTATATATTTTACGATCTAATTTGTGTTGAAATTTTTACAGTCTATTAAAACTTTAAAATTTTACTCCAATTTCTAAACTTTACGCGAAGTCAAATTAAATATCATGACGACTCTACAATCGAAAACAGTATCATCGGTGCCTCAAATGTAATACTTCAATGCGAAACTTAATGGAAAGTTTTAAATCCAAAAACTTGCTAAAATTATTTTAATAAAGTTTAAGCATATATTAAGTTAGTTTAAGCATATTTTAAAGAATATTTTATGAGAAAGTTCATCTAAAAGCTCATTCCCCAAAAAGATGTACTACGCTTAAAAGTTTAATAAAATATACCGAGAAAAGGGCCAAGGATGTTTTAAGCAAGGGGAATTTGATGATAAATGTTAAAATGTTTTTAAAATATCCAAATTGCAAATTACGACAAATTTATGTCCATCAAACATATGTTGAAATCGATATAAATCGCAATTCAAAATATTCTAAAAAATTCAGAACTGTGCTAAAATTATTCAAAATATTGTTGTTTGTAATATCATGGTCAAGGCCATCTAAACACCGGAGTTTGTGAAAAAAAAGGATTTAAAAGTCTGTGTTCGAAAAGCATTTTTTACATTAAATATTTAATAGAATCTCTCGGTCATAAACGGAGATCTAACTAGCTTTAAAAATGTTTATATAATTTTATATTTTATTAAATTATAAATTATTTATTATTTCATATATTTTGAAAATATGTATATTTCAACATTCTATACACTTAGAAATTATAATAAATAAAAAATCAAAAAATTCAGCTGTCAACACATTTTCCTTAGTAAAATGTTTTAAGCTTTTAAATCAATAAACTCCTGATCGCTCACAAAGAACTGTGGGTAGATGTTTACCAGAAAAAAATTGGTTGAAATTATTTTTTTATACTCGGTCAGTACCATGCTACATCCTTTTCACTTATGCTCATGCAAATATAAAAATCTACAAGTATAAAAACAATCATTGTATCCATATTTTGGGCAATACTATGTTTATGATGTAAGGCCCTTTAAACGCCCAAAGCAAATGCATTACATTGCCATAAATAAGGGGACATGCATATACCTCTTGTTAACTACAAATATAAGATATTAGGAACTGGATCACTACAAATATCTTGACTCAGTTTTCTCGAAGACATGAGTAGAGTTCATCCAATATGAACGCGTTAAGACACTAATATAAAATAAGAATATAGATAAAATTCCCTTAATTAAAAATAGCTATATCCCAAACAGACTCTAAAAGTGTCTTTTATGAAAGTCATTAGCTTTTTCCAATTATAATTTCTAATATTGGGCCACTTTGACGCAATCACGCCGACAGCGCAGCTCAGATCAGACAAAAGGCTATGTTTATTAATGAATTGGTCTAACATTCATCACCAAGTGCGTAAACCCCTGACACTCTCTGTTATTTTAATTCCACAGTTAAATGCTTAAACCTACACTCTAATCTAGCTCCGTTTTGCCAACGTCGCATTCATGTATCAATAACACGGGACGGCCTTTTCCACATTCATTCCGCTGCACAAACGACCAATAATGCAGGTAAATGAAATACTCGGGCATTCATCTGACAAAGTGATCATCTAAGTACCCCTACAATATTTAAATCGTCGCGAAAACGGCTGAACGCATATAATTTCTAAAGCTCTAAGGCTGCAATTATGAAGTCAATTTCCAACGCGGGTTTCGAAAGATTTCCTTCCGAACAGGGCCTTTCCTTCCTCTCACCCGAGTTGCACTTTGACTTATGAATGCTATCGGGTCCTGGAATAACACTTCTCGGTCGAACGCGACAAAATTTCTGTCATTGATTTCCTCACACTTGTCTCAGATTATTCTGTTTATTATTTCTACACCACCACTACCTTTCGAGCAAATATTCGAGCACCCATTTGTAGAAAGTCAATAAGACTTTACAGAATATGTTATTAAAATGTTCCGAAATGCATTAGAATAGCATTTGTGTGTGTCAAAACGTAACATAAATTATTAATGAATTACTGCCTGTAAATTCAAACTTCCGAAAATTTTACATTATAATTACTTACTGTGTGTGTTCGATGACTGACATAGTTATTCAGATCAAAATCTAGATTAGGGAATAAAGCGCAATTGCAAAATAAAGTATAAAATTCATGTATTTCTGTTTTATTAAAAGTTCGTTATTTTTCAGTTGCGTGCATGGCATATATAAATTTATAATTTTTTGCAATAAATTCATTAAAATAATTTAATATTGAAGATATATTTTTATATAAAGCGTACAGTTAAAATAAAGGTTTAATATTATAATTAGTCATACATGTTATTTTTCTTTTGCGGTTTTCAGTAGTTTTAATATCTCAGTATTACTAAAAGAGAGTAAATTTGATTTCCAATCTAAATTTTTGCCGGTTAAAAAAAACACTTTCTTTAGCTACTAATAATTTTAAGAAATCTATCCATCATTAGTGCTAAAAAGTAGGGTACTGGTGGGTAGGTCAGGTACGCAAAGTTTTGAGAAAAACAAAACATATCTTCCATTTCCATTTCGTCAGTGATTTTAGCAGATTTTTACGATATAGTTAAAAATGTGTATTTCTGTAGTTTTGTATACAGCGCTTGGATTTTTTCTGAAATAAAATTAAGAAAAGATCCAGAACTCACCACGGGGCTGCAATGTGAGTTCCACCCGTGCCCACCTATCCACCCTACCATATGGGAACCTAACTCCTTTGCTCTTGCAGTTATTCCGATTTTACTCGGTACCCGCTTGGTAGTTTGGTTTCAAATGATGGCATAGCTTTTCTCGACTCTGTTTGGTTTCTAACTAAACCATCACACTTATTTTCTCCACACACAACCGCAGAAACGTCTGTTACTAGTTTCACGAAACGTTCAACATTCCACTTCCAGGATGACTCAATCTCAAGGGAAAAAGACGTCACGATCAAGCCGATACCCAGCAGTAGCTATAGCCTGTGACAGGACCGGAGTTTCAAAGCGGGCTGGAGCCATCAATGCAAGCGCTGTTTTGGAAGATTTGGGGATGATTACCGAAACAGGCACATTAGATGTAATTGATAGATATAAAATAAGAAGACACAGGCAAAAAAATCGGACAGAATATCATTAAGTAAAGGAAAGACAGATGGAACCATTAAAGTGGTTTTCTTTTGGCGGAAGGAAGGACAAAACTCTAATGCAAGAGAGCACAGGGGAAAAGATGTACCAGAAAACAGTCCTAGAAGAACACGTTAAAATTATTAAGGAAGCACCTGGAAGCAAGCACCTTCGACACATAGCATTAACCTTGTTATCAGCTTTGAGCATTTCTCAAATGATGCTGCAATGCATGGAGAATATGAATATTGACATTCAGAAGCAATAGGGTGCGATGGAACAATCGTTAATACTGCCTATGTAATTTGCCGTTTTGAGGAAGCCATTAGGAAACCCTTGCACTGGTTTATCTGCCAGTTACAAGCAAATGAGTGGCCACTCCGACATTTATGCAGTGTTTGTATGGTGGAACGAGTGGCCCTTTTGTATTTTCTGGTCCTATTGGGAAGGCATTGACAAATTGTGAAAACCTCCCAGTTGGGAGATTTGTAGTCATTTCGAGTGAATTTCTGAAAATCGACATAATGAATAATGCACATACTAGCGATACCTTTAGGATATTTGGCAAGTTGTCACAAATGGAAACTGCTCATCAAGTTTGTCACAAAAGCACTCAGGGAAAATGTCTCATGCAAGTTGGCTAACAACTGGAAATAAAATAAATAATACATTTATACATTAGCTCTTCAGAGCCTTCAAACCAACTTCAAACTCTGGCAGAGTGCATCGTGAAAGTGTACGCACATATGTGGTTTGAGTCAAATTAAATCCATACTGAACGAATGGACAACAAAAGGTGTGGATGGTAATAAACGTTAAAAACGAATTAAAGACTGTGGTCGATCCGATTTTCCAAAGAAATGGCTATTTCGGCCACCCGAAAGCAATAATCTTATTAATGATCACAGACGACAGACAGCGCACTCGAGAACTCGGACTACGTAGGATTTTATGATCAAGAAAGGAAAAAAGGAAGGAATCAGGCACTACAACATTCCGTCCCTCAACTTCGAGGCAATTTCATATATAGACCTTATTGATTGGCAGAAATGTAATTTGACGGAACCCTTAATAATCTCACTTGACAGCAGATGATTTGAGAAATTTTATTTCTAGTGGAGAGTCTGTAGCTCAACACCTGGGAAGCCTAAAATTCCCTTGCCACACCCAAAGTTTTGAACGTTTCGTGAAACTAGTAAGAGAGGTTTCTGCGGCTGTGTTTGGAGTATATAAGCGTGACGGTTTAGTCAGAACCCGAACAGAGTCGAAAAAAGCTATGCCATAATTTAACCCTCGTGGGTTCCTCCCATTTCGGTTACACTCAAGACCCTTGGGGTCATAAACGACCCCACAAGTTTTCCTTCAATAAATTTATTATGATTATTGCATGTTACATATATTTTTTTTTACGTTTACACACTTTATAATGATAAAAAAGAAAAAGAAAAAGAAAAAGACGCAAAGTAAAATTTAGTTTACGTATTAAAAAGTATTAATTTTAGAGGAAAACATACAATAACTGTAGATTTATTGACAACTGTTACAGACCTGAAACGAATGATTATTGCAAATGAATTTCAAACACTTATGACATTTTTCGCTACATTTTATATTCAGTCTCTTGGGCAAAAGTTGCAACGTCCTCTTTTTTTTTGGTATTTCTCTTGCTTCCAATCATATTTGGATCTACTGTAGGATCTATTTGCGATTTCTTAACAGTTGCTGCGGCTGCTTCAGTTCTTAGGAGCAAGTTTCTCTCCTGTAGTGCAGGTTTTATTAATTCATAACCTAATTCTTCCAGAAAATATCTTCTTCTATTCTTTTTGTTTTCATGGTATGAAGGGTTAATTTCCCGCCAAATCACAAAAGCATTGTACGCAAATACATCAATTTTGTTGTAAAAATGTACAACTGGCCAACAAACAGTTCTTCCTTTACAAGTGTAAGTAGCAACTATTTGATCCAAAGTATCAACTGCTCATTTTGTCGAATTGTAATCCAATATCATTGTTGGTTTTTTATCAGATCTATTACTTATATCACCTTTGTTGTGCATGGTACTAGTTAGAATGATACATTTGTTTTTCTTTGGTGTATATGCTACTAATGTAGTGTCAGCTGTAATCCAAACATTGAGGTAAATACCTCCGATCCTTTCGAATGAGTGAATTCGATGGGAAGTTTCGGCTTATTTTTTCTTATTGTTCCTAGCATAGTTATATATCTTTTCAGTAGTAATTGACCAAGTTCATAAGAGAAAAACCAGTTATTGAAAGTAACATTATGTCCCTTGATACCATAGGTCAGTTTCAAAACAACGTGTAAACTTTGTTTTTTCTCTCGTGAGCCATCGTTTGGCTTTCCAGTGTATACTAGCATATTCCATGCATATGCACTTTTAGAGTCAGAAACAATCCATATTTTTATGCCATACTTCGACGGTTTTTGTGGCATGTATTGACGGAAAGGGCACCGGCCTCTAAAACCGACAAGTTGTCCGTCGATTGTAACATTATTTCCTGGATTGTATAATTTAGGAAAATTTTCAACCCAATTGTCCCACAATTCTCGAATAGCAGCCAATTTATTACTCAGTCACCTTTCTGATCTAGTGTCTTTATTGTCAAAACGTAGGGCTCTAGATATAACTTTGAACCTCTTTGGAGACATTGCAGCTCGAAAAATAGGTCGTCCAAACTGTTCATCCCACAAACTTGTCAGTGCTTCGCCATGTGATTTGAAAACCCTAGCTAAGATTAGAAGCCCTAAATAGCAATGCAACTCAGTGTAATCCCTTTTTACCCGCTTATCTCCGAATAATTTAGTACCTTCAATATTCGTCATGTCTATAATAATTTTTTCAGTGGTAGGTGGAAAGTACAACTGAAAAGTAGATTTTACATCTATTGCTCTTGATGTTGCATATGATGTTGGTCCCGGTTTTAGTTTTATGATATTTACCGACGAAGTTCGTCCAGGTCCTGCGTATGGAGTATCACGCCATTCAATTTTTTTTATCTTTCGAAAGCATATATTTACATGGATATAAGAACATTACAAGCATATAAGAACATGGGAGTGGTAAGCAAACAAGATAATACTTCTGGGGTTACCAGTGACCCCAAAGGACTCGTGTGTAAGAAATGCAAAGTCGGGAAAAATAAAATAAAATAAATACAATATAATAGCATTATTTTATATAAATAACTAAAAGAATAAAAGTCACATAATGTTATTAAAAACAAATTGTTGATTAACATGATGTATTAAACAGAAAGTGCATTGGGGTCATATATGACCCCAGGGACCCACAAGGGTTAAACCAAAGTACCGAGTACCGAGTAAAACCGGAATAACTGCACAAGCAAAGGAGTTAAGTGCATATGGTTGGATGTATGAATAGGCACGGGTGGAACTAGCAATGCAGCCACCTCCGCTTGGTGAGTTCTGGGTCTTTTCTGAATTTTATTTCAGAAAAAAAGCTAAGTGCTGCATACAGAACAATGGAAATACAAATTTTTAACTACTTAGCTCATCCAGAAAGTAAATACCGTTTTCGCATATCTCCCGCACATCTGACAGCACGAAGGTCGCGCATGAGTAGTTACATCTTTCATCTCGAGAACGAATTAGCCTAGCTATTTTGTTTGATTACGTTAACTTTTGAAGTCATTGTTTGCTGGTAATCATGTTTAAAACAATCGATCGGCCCACCAGAGGGAAAATTTCCACGACGAGGAGAGCAGTGGACGCCCGTCGTGACCCTATCAACGAAACATTGGAGCGCTGCATCGACGAAAAAGTTAGCTCATATATGCGTTTTACGATTTTTGATTTGCTTTTCAAAACATTTCACGATCTTTATTACACGAAATTCTGACTGAACATTTGACAAATACAAAAAAATGTGTGCTCGATAGGTACCGAAAAACTAACGGACGTTCAATAACGGAAACGCATGGGAGCAGCCTTGGAGGTTTTGCAGTGTTATGCCACAGAAGGAAATGATTTTTTGAAAAGGATTGTCACAGTCGATGAAACATGGATTTGTTACAAGACACCTGAAACGAAACGACAGTCACTGGAATGACGGAATACTGGTTCCCCGAAACACAAGAAAGCAAAGCTTTCTTGGGTTTTCTTTCTTTAAGAAAAATCATGTGCACCGTCTTTTGGGACTGGCAAGGAATTTTGTTAGTGGACTGGATGGAACGAGACACAGCAATCAACTCTACTGCTTACTGTGAGACATTGAAGAAGTTACGGCGTGGGACACAGCACAAAAGGAGTGGACTATTTATTTCTGGTATTGTGTTCGTGCATGATAAAGCGCGACCGCATACCGCACGCGTAACGACGACGCTGGTTGATTCATTTCGCTGGTAACAATTCCGTCACCCTCCTTATAGTCCGAACCTAGCTCCATCCGACATCCATTTGATTTCTTATCTCAAGAAATTTCTTGCCGGTGAGCACTTTTCAAGTGATAATGAGATCTAGGTAAAGTCCAGAACTAGTTCAGGTAGCAGGCGGCCGAATTCTGCGAAGTGTGTATGTTTCAATTAGTGCCAAGATATGACACATAACTTAATTAGCATAGTTTATATGTCGAAAAGTAGTTTAAGGTGTGTAGATTTTTCTGTAATAAAATACAAATGAAAGCAAATTGCTAATATTTTTTAAAACCCAAATGGTACTTACTTTCTGGATAAGCTGAGTATATGGTAAAAATCTGCTAAAAATCATGGAGGAAATGGAAAAGGAAGATATTTTTTGTTTTCCCTAAAACTTTCCATAGGGGACCTAACCACCAGTACCCATCTTTTCCGCACTAGGGCAAAAACAAAATGGATAACTTTTTTTTACGCTCTGCCCTAATATATATATATATATATATATATATATATATATATATATATATATATATATATATATATATATATATATATATATATATATGTGTGTGTGGGATGCCATCCATACAGTCCCATGCATGCCACTCTTACATGGAGTGCGCTCCTGTAAGCCCCCGTGAGCGCCACCTAGCGGGCGCCGCGAAGAACAGAAGAGATAGACGATGTTTTCCTTCCGATGAGCGTGCACGTGTCTGTGCCGCGTTGCTTGTTTTTCCCTCTTTTAGACGTTAGTTCCCCCTGTAAATAATGTTCCTCTTTAAATAAATGTTACATATGTTAACACTGTTTCTGATTATTACCCCCTAAAACCTCACAGATGGGGGCTCTGGCCTCCTTTTACCCTTTAATCCCCTAGACTACCAACCCTGCCTGCCATGATGGTTTAAACTAACATTTTGCTGATGTGACTTTTCTCAAGAATTAAAATATTTCGACGTACGCTTTCCTTTTCTGGCGTGACAAGGACTGAATTTTCGACTTGACGACTTTCGTTTCGACGTGAAGTATTCGGATTTACAACTTTTTGGATTATTCTGTTTAGAACTCTGCATTCATCGAGTACATTTTTTTTGTTGTGTTAATATGTGTTCAGTTTCACTAAACGATATTGTGCCAATCGCACAAGCACTCAGCTGTCTGTATTAAATTATTATTTTCGATTTGTTTTGATGAAACATTTGATCGTTCTTCCCGATCTAAATTACGCAATTTTCAGAATTTCCCTGCTACTTTCGATTTGAATTCCCGAAAGAAATCCATCCTTAAAACATATTCATTAAATGATTTTATCTGTGTTGCTAATATTTTGCATATTGATTTTGCCGGTTCTAAAGACAAACTATGTGCTTCCATTTGTGACGCACTTTCGAATTTAACTTCCTTTCAACCGATTTCTGATTTTGATGAGAATGACGATTTGGCGCCAAGTTCTTTCGTGCAGACGCAAGTATCTCAGACGCCAGCTGCTCTCGACACAGTTGGAAATGCATATTTGAATGATTTTTCGCTGAAACCACAACAATCCGAAATTGACACTTTCGTTTCTTATTCTAATTTATGGCTTGTTTTGAGAGATGTTTCCTGTTCTATGCGAACACTTACGGGTAACAATGCGTATACTAATCAAAGCTTCTTGAGCGACGTAGAGGATAATTTATCCCCTTTTACAAGAATTAACAGATCAGCAAAAAGTGATTTTTGTCAAAACTAATCTTTCTGGATCCGCTAAATTATTTATTCAAAGCCAACGTAATCTATACACTTTGAGTTCTTTAAAAGAAGCATTAATTGAGGAGTTTGGTTCGAAAATTACGAGCGCGGACTTACATCGACAGTTGCGAAATCGAAAGTTAAAACCAAATGAATCTCTTACAGAATATTTAATTGCTCTTCGAGAGTTAGCTTCGCAAGCCCTCGATTTTCCTGTGGACGACGCCAGTATAATTGAGTATTGCATAAATAATATTCCAGACGCTCCGTGTAATAAATTAATTTTGTATGGTTGTACTAACTTTAAGGAATTCAAACAGAAACTCAAAATTTATGAAAAGATTTTTGACAGAAATAGACGTAAATCCTCAACTGACCATTTCGGTTCTAACTACATACCTCGTAAACAGGATGACGTGTATCATAAAATTTCAAACCCAAGACGTGAGATGAAACCAGAAGCATTTCGTCCTCATGCTCAAAGAAAACAAATGTGCTATAATTGCTTTAATTTTAACCATTTATCTAAATTTTTTCCAGACAAACATCGCGGTCCAAAATGTATTTCTTGTGGAAATTTCGGGCATATCGCCGCAAATTGTTCAAAATCAACTGATTTACACACACAGAGGGAAACTAATGTTAATACGCTGAATTCAACTGCTTCAAATTTAATGTACAAGGATGTTACACTCAACCATGTCTCTTTCAACGAGTTAATCGACGCAGGTTCGATGGCTACGATTATGTTAAGGCGAGCGTATATTAAATTGGATCCCCTGTTCTTTATAACTCTAGTACATTGCTTACGGCTTTTGGCAATGGAAAAATTAAGCCGCTTGGTTCTTTCAAATCCCAAATTGTTATTGATGTTCAATTGTTTACCGCTGATATTTGTGTTGTTGACGCTAATACTATGCCAGTAGATTTCATAATTGGTATGAATGTACTTGCACAGGCTGAATTCACTGTCACTAAAGACGGACTTTCGATTCATAAACCGTTAGATTTTGACGCTATAGACGAAGACGTTACTCTTATTAGTAATATATTGGTAATAGATGATTCTAGCCCTGATATAGGCCCTAGTGCTACTAAACAACAGAGAAATACCATTCAACACCTCGTGACCAATTATAAACCCCATAAAATCAAAACTACTCATATTGAAGTACATATACAAGTTGATACTTCGACTCCCATCTGCTACAGACCACGACGTTTACCATTTACTGAGAGAAATATTGTAGATAAACAAGTTAATACTTCGATTCAGGACGGCATAATAGAACCCTGCTCATGAGACTACTCGAGTCAGGCTGTTCTTGTTAAAAGAAAGACGGAACCCCACGACTTTGCATCGACTATAGACAATTAAATAAACGTATAGTTAAAGATCGATACCCTTTATTTCTCATTGACGACTTACTCGACAAACTTCAGAATGCTTGTGTTTTAAGTACTCTAGACCATAAAAATGGATTTTTCCATGTTAATGTTCATAAAGACAGTCGACGATATACTTCCTTCGTGACACATTCAGGTCAATTTCAGTTTCTTAAAGTTCCCTTTGGTCTTTGTACTTCACCTTCCGTATTTCAGCGATTTGTTAACACAGTCTTTAAGGATCTCATTTTATCGGGTCAGATCTTGTTCTATATGGATGACTTAATCATTCCTGCTAAAGATGAAGAGGAAAATATTGAAAAAATAAAATCAGTCTTTTCTGTCGCTTCTGACTACGGTCTTCAGATAAACTTTCGAAAATGTAAATTCCTTCATACACAAATTGAGTTCCTTGGCTATACTATTCAAAACGGACAGTTATTTCCCTCCCCTCTTAAAACAGCGGCCGTTCTAAATTATCCGGAACCAAAATATCAAAAAGACGTCCAATGTTTCCTTGGTTTGGCTGGCTATTTCCGTAAATTTATCCATAACTTTTCAGTTATCGCTAAACCTCTATCTAACCTTCTAAAAAAATCTACTATTTTCCATATTGGTGTAAACGAGAAAAATGTATTTTTTTCAGTTGAAGCAATGTTTGGCTAATAAACCCGTTCTTAATATTTAAAATCAGAAAAGCGAAACTGAATTATATACTGACGCTTCTATCCATGGTTTTGGATGCATTCTTCTTCAGAAATTCACTGATGATGACTGTTTTCACCCTGTATATTTTGCAAGCAAAAGTGCATCCGACGCTGAGAAAAATTACTCAAGCTATGAACACGAGCTCTTAGCCGTCATTCATGGATTAAAAATTTTTAGAGTGTATCTACTTGGTCAAACATTTACTATAGTAACAGACTGTAACGCCTTCAAACTTACTATGAGCAAGCGCGATCTCAGTGCTAAAATTGCTCGATGGGCACTATTATTAGAAGATTACAATTATACAATTCAACATCGAACTGGAGCGAAGATGGCTCATGTTGATGCGCTAAGCCGTTATCCGACGATGCTCATTACCGCCGATTTCCTGACTTTCGAAATACTTAATACTCAGTCACACGACCCTAATATTCAAGCAATTAAAGAAATTCTTAAGGCTAAACAGTATAACGATTATTTTATCAAAGCAAATGTTCTCTACAAGGTAGTTGATGGTTACTAAGTTCTAGTCGTTCCAGACTCAATGCAAGACGGCATTATCAGAGACGCACACGAGAATGGACATTTTGCTACTAAGAAAATTGAGGAGCAAATCAAACAACAGTTTTACATACCTAATTTAAAAGATAAAATTGCCAGGTGTATTGCCAACTGTGTTCCATGCATCTTGACGAACCCCAAGTGTGGTAAACAAGAAGGACTCCTACACCCTTTACCAAAAGAGGACACCCCATTCCATACATATCATGTCGATCACTTAGGTCCTCTCGCTACTACTTCTAAAGGCTATAAATATATATTTGCCGTTATGGATAGTTTCACCAAATTTGTGTGGCTTTACCCGACGAAATCAACTGACGCTACAGGAGTACTCTCTAAACTAGAAAGTCAAAAACAAGTGTTTGGAAACCCCGTCCGTATTATTTCCGATCGAGGATCAGCTTTTTTGTCGAATGCCTTTAAAGACTTTTGCGACCATGAGAATATCCAACATTTGACTATAACCACTGGTCTTCCTCGCGCAAATGGACAGGTTGAACGTCTCAATTCTATAATCATTTCTATTTTATCCAAATTATCCATTCAAGATCCTACGAAGTTGTATACTTATGTGGCTGACGTCCAGCAAATTATTAACTCAACTTTCCAACGCAGCATTAAAACGACTCCTTTTTAACTGCTTTTGGGTATAAAAATGCGTGTCTGCAACAATCTCCAAATCACAGACCTGTTGAATGCCGAAATACAAACTGAGTTTTTTAATTCACGCGACGACCTCCGCAAAGATGCCAAACAAACAGATTTTAAGAGTGCAAGAAGAAAACCGCAAAACCTACAATCTACGACGAAAGATACCTCCGAAGTTCAAGTTGCACGATCTTGTCGCCATAAAACGCACCCAATTCGGATCTTGTTTAAAACTCCATCCAAAGTTCCTCGGACCCTACAAGATCATCAAACATAAGCCCAACGACACCTACGATGTTCAAAAGTGTGGATATTTCGACGGACCCATAAATACCAGTACATGCGTCAAGTTTATGAAACCATGGGCTCATAACTTTACATAACCCGTTTGGACTAAACATACTTTAATTTTTGAACTATGTTTTCATATTATTTTTTTTCTTTTTCAGGATTCTTCATTAGCCAGGATTGTTTTGCAGTTTAGATGTTACTACAATTAGTGTTATATTTTTCATTTTCTTTTCCAGTTCATTTTGCTAGTATAACCTATGTGTATTTTTATAAATTTTATACTTTTTTTCATTTCGTCATAATAAATTGTCACCTGTATTTGTTTGTGCCCCTACCAACATCTGCGGGCAGATGATTTTTGTCGGATGGCCGATGTGGGATGCCATCCATACAGCCCCATGCATGCCACTCTTACATGGAGTGCGCCCCTGTAAGCCCCGTGAGCGCTACCTAGCGGACGCCGCGAAGAACAGAAGAGATAGACGATGTTTTGCTTCCGACGAGCGTGTACGTGTCTGTGTCGCGTTGCTTGTTTTTCCCCCTTTTAGACGTTAGTTCCCCCTGTAAATAATGTCCCACTTTAAATAAATGTTACATATGTTAACACTGTTTGTGATTATTCCCCCCCAAACCCCCCCACATATATATATATATATATATATATATATATATATATATATACAGTGGAATCTCGATCGATCGTTTTCGGATCCATCGTTTTTCCGTATTTGTCGTTCCTTTTATCCAGTCCAATCGATCATATTGCTTTGTTATGTTTCCGCATCTATCGTTTTCCCGCATTTATCGTTCATTTCAATCGGTCCCTTGAAAAACGATAGATCGAGATCCCACTGAATATATATATATATATATATATATATATCGAGATCCCACTGAATATATATATATATATATATATTTACACTGCTGGCCACTGTAAATGCAACACCCTGAAGAAAAGATGCAAATAACATGAAATTTACAACATACATTAGCGGAGGTGCGATATGCAAAAGATTAGAATTTCAGCGCAGACGCACATCACGCGCGCCTGTATCGCCACTTCAAAGCGCTATTTAAGGCTTGGAGATTTCGACGATTTCAAGTTCGGCAATTGTGTTTTTCTTGTGGTTTTTTCAAAAAAACGAACAATTATGCCTCGTCGAAAACAGCGATCATCTTTGGATCAAGTATCCGAGTTCGACAGAGAAAGGATAGTGGCCTACCGAGATTGTGGATTATCTTTCATGGAAATCGGTAGTCGTGTTGGACGAAACCAAACAACTGTAATGCGGATATGTGATCGTTGGATGCAGAAGGGAACGACGGACCGGCGTGTTCGATCGCATCCAATTCAGCGCACCACTTCAAGTGATGATAGGCAAATTGTGCGCATGGCAGTGACGGATCGCTCAGTCACATCACGAACCATAGCACAGCACATGCAGTCTGTAACGCATCATCCAGTGTCTGCGCGTAACATTCGACGCCGTTTACAGCAGAGTGGTCTGTCCGCAAGACGTCCATTTCTTTGTCTACCCTTGACGCAGAGCCACAGACGTCTCCGCCGCCAATGATGCGATGACAGAAGGATGTGGACGGCAGACTGGAATAAAATTGTCTTTACTGACGAGTCACGCTTCTGTGTGCAACACCACGATGGTCGCATTCGAGTCTGGAGACACCGTGAAGAGAGGATGCTGAACAGCTGCGTTATGCACCGCCACACTGGTCCTTCACCGGGTATTATGGTATGGGGCGGTATTGGATGTCACTCTCGCACACCTCTAGTACGCATTGCCGGTACTTTAAACAGCCAGCGCTACATCTCCAAGGTGTTGGAGCCAGTTGTCCTTCCTTACCTCCAGGGCTTGCCCACAGCCATATTTCAACAGGATAATGCGCGACCACACGTGGCACGCATTGTCCAACGGTTCTTCGTCAATCGCCAGATTGAATTGCTTCCCTGGCCGCCTCGCTCTCCGGATCTTTCGCCGATAGAAAACATGTGGTCCATGGTTGCTCTACGATTGACCCAGATTCCATCCCCAGCTGCCACAGCAGATCAACTTTGGCAACGTGTGGAAGCTGCTTGGTCTGCTGTACCCCAAGAACTCATCCAAAGTCTCTTTGAATCAATGCCGAGGCGTGTGGCAGCGGTGATCTCTAACAATGACGGCTACTCTGGCTACTGATTTTGGCAGGAACCACACTTCACAGAAGTCTATAAATTTAATCATTTGATACTTGGTCAACATGTTATCTACAAAATAAATTTTGTTGTGATATCTCTTGTCTTTCTTGGTGTTGCAATTTGGGTGGCCAGCAGTGTATATATAGTGCGTGTGTGTGTGTGTATGTGTCTGTGGTTAAAAATGTCTCTTGAACAGATAACCGTCTCTCTTTCCTTCCACCAATTACCCACAGAGCTAATTTGGATGAAACATTAAGTGATTATATAGCTGCCTATATCACAGATATTTTTCTAAAATATCAAATGGTGTTTCTACTCACAACGCTTTCTAGATAACATTAAGCAAGATTTTTCATCACCATAAAAAAATATTATTACTTTCAGAGATGCTTAAAATTTTTTGAAAAGAATTAAATTAACTACGCCTTTCATAGCTGAACCGCAATTTTAAAGAGCTCCCTAAAGATTTTTATTCGTGCTTTCAAATCTGTGTTATAGAAAATCTGGAAAAAATATTCTGAAAATAAATATTAAATATTCATGGGGAAAAAAAGGGAAAGGATTTCCTAAAATCCTATGTGCCTACTTAAAGTGATTTTTATGCTTTTTACTTACTTTTGGAGAAAATAAGATAAGTGCTGTATGGTTAGGAATATTATAACACTCAGAGTATATGAAATTTCATTTCACGCATTCCTGAATTTGAAAGCAAGATTTTATGATTTTTAGACATGCTTTCATGGATGTATCAATGAATTCTCAATAATCGGTATTCTACTTGCCTCTAATATAAAATTGATTGTTTGTGGTGTTTGCTTTCATTTTACATTATTTATTTTCTTCTTTCGTGCACTTTACTTAAATTAATTTATTTGTGTATGTGGCCACAAACATATGTGCAGAACATTGCTAACTTATATGGGGCATAAACTTGTAGTTAAGGCTTCATACAGATTTTAAATTCTAATTAATTTTTGGAACGGATTTTTTTTTCAGAATCTAGGAAAATTTTACTGTAATTTGAAGGTCATATTTTAGACAAACTAAAGATATATATATATATATATATATATATACAGTGGAATCTCGATTGATCGTTTTCGGATCCATCGTTTTTCCGTATGTGTCGTTCTTTTTATACAGTCCCAACTATCATATTGCTTTGTTATGTTTCCGCATCTATCGTTTTCCCGCATTTATCGTTCACTACAATCGGTCTCTTGAAAAACGATAGATCGAGATTCCACTGTATATATATATATATATATATATATATATATATATATATATACACATACAGAGAAACAGCTCTTGCCGACCACCGCTTTTCGACGGCCACACTTCTAAACGGCCTTTTTTTGTTCAGAACAGTTTATCAAGATTCCATACAACCGGTTTTATGAATGAAACTTCTAATTGACGGCCATCCCTCAGAACGAACACTTTATTTCAGTACGCCATATCCTTGAAGACAGTGTTGGGAGAGTCGCTCAGTATGTGGACGAGCGTTGTCTTGCTGATAAATGGCACCTGGGCGACTTGATAGCATAGACAGTACAAGTAGGGTTATAATCTCGTCCACGTAACTGCGTGCCGTCAAAGTGCGTTGAAGGACAACTAGAGGTGTCGTGTCCCAACAAATCGCTCCTCACACTATCACACCTTTTGTAATCGCCGTATGCCTCTCGACAACAAATGCCGCAACGGACCGGTGGCCTGGCCACCTCCACACGCCTACGAGCTGGACATCAGCATTGAGGCTGAATCGGGATTTATCGAGGAAGATCACACGCCTCCAGTCGGTCACACTCCAGCTTGCCCGATTTCGCCAAAAATCCAATCGGCACTTTCTATGATGTGGGGACAGTGATAGGCGTCGAAATGGACGTTGTTGCTGCAGACATGGCTGGTCTTATTACTGCTCGATCCTCGTGCGCATTTGTGTTTCTGGGACGCCCTGACCCTCCGCGACGGTAGACTATCTCTCCCGTGATCCATTTTTGTCAACACAGAGCTACTACCCTATTGCTCTGACCAAGGTGGCGGCTGATACACCTGTTCGACCAACCTGCTTCTCTGAGGCCTACTATACGCCCCCTCTCAAAATCCGACAATTGTTCGTACTTTCGCCGGTTACGTCTCAGAGGCATCTCTAGTCACAATACCGTTCATCCAAGTCGACATATTTGTTTGAATAACACTATGGCACGAACAATCATGCTGTTAAACTCTCACAGCTCCGCATCTCATATGCGCATAGCGCGCTTACCCTTGTCTGATTGGCGTCGAAGTTTTAATCATTTGCATATCTCTTACCAGACTACATTCCTGCCAAGTTCCATGAGAGTAGCTCGATTTCTTCTGGGTGCATATATTTTTTTGTGACAGAGTATATATATGTATATATATATATATATATATATATATATATATATATATATATATATATATATATATGTGTGTGTGGAATTGGGGGGTGTTCTCGGGATGGCTTCAATAACCATAGATCATAGTTAATATATAACAAAGCTTTATTTTACGTTTCGCACACCGCTTAACACGTATCATTCGGGTCCATCTCTGTCAGGATCTACAATACTGACACCAGTATACTGTTAACTTCATGTACGGAACGGTACTTCACGCGTTTCTCTCGCTTGCTGCAGTCTCCGCTCAGCATAGCCTCACCGAATTCGCCTCTTGTCCGCTTGTGTTGTCTGACCGCTGTGGCATATCGACAATTTCCTTCGCTTTCGCCGAAATTCCGTTCCACTCGGAACGTCCGTGCGGTGTGTTTCCAGCACCTGGCTCCCAGCTGGAACTTCCTCCGTTTCTCCTTTCGTCGGCGCTTGCCTGCGGTGGCGCTCTCCTTCCTATGATGGTCGGTGCTCATCCCACACACACACACACACACATACACACATATATATATATTTATATATATATATATATATTACACAGTGCTACCTCGAATTATAAGTGCCTCGACTTACGAGTTTTTGCGATACAAGCAGTCTCTCGGACGATTTTACCATGTTTTTATTAACTCGCTTTCTTGCTTGGGTATGTGTTTGTCCACTACAACTCTTGCAATCGATTTTTAACTAATTTCCCGACTAGCTAGACATTTGAAACTTTTAGAATATCTCAGAACACGATGTCAATGCATTATTTTAATACTTTTAGCCATCTTTAAGCAGAATTGAACCATTTTCAGTTAATTTTGTCTTGAAGAATGGTGCAGCCATCTATCGGGCGGGACGGGAACGAAAAGTTAAACGCAAGTTAAATTCCACTTAACTTCACTTTTTTTCAAGTTGATAGGATAATTCATCAAAAAATTTAAAAAAAGTATTTATTAATACATAGAATTGACAAGTTTATATGATTCAACAGAAAATTTAAAAACATGGAATATAAAAAGTTCTTTTTATGTTGTATTTATTTGACTTGAGTTGCGAGGTAAAATTTGTATTACGAGCCATCTTCACATACCCCATATATAGTTTCCGCAGCGAACGCCATGTAAAATTCTCGTCAAATGAGCTCACGACAAACACCTAATATTTACAACTTTTATGTACAATTATTATAGGATTATATACTTTTTATTCGAAGACTTCTTTCCATTCTTAAACCGAGACTATCAACAAACATCCAACATAATCGGGCCAGCTTGCTCTGACCCCACATCACTCGCCGTAAACCGAACACCGTCCAAACACTTATTATATTAGGGATGAAGCAGACCTCAATGGACAAATTTTTACCGAAAACCCCTGCAGATAAAAGACGGGAAAGCGTGGCGTAAAGTACAAAAATCTACGAATAAGATTCAGTTATTTCTTTTAGCTTTACTCCTGCACCTCCGTCAGAATCTTCAAGTCGTCTGATCTCCAAGGTAAATGTTGTACATTACACTTAATAAAACCAGTTTATTGTAGTACATTATATATATATATATATATATATATATATATATATATATATATATGTTGTCGCCAAACGAGAAGGAGCGAGCGGGAGTAAGTGTGGAGACGCCACCGTGGGCAGACGGGCCCCGACAGCGAGTGAGGAGAGAGTCTAGAAACGCAGTGTTGAGCAGACGTGCTCTGGCAGACGTGCCGTAAGTTTAATTCATTGTCTATTATAAATGTTACATGTATATGTTCGTCGGTTTCGTAATACATGTAGTAGTTGTCTAAAAGAAAGTGGACTTATTGAGAAGAGTCAGAGTGAATTAATAGAACTGTTAACCACCCCCTTGCCATCCTTGACGGATGTTGTTGTTTTTCGGATTCTAATATATATATATATACATATATATATATATGTGTGTGTGTGTGTGTGTGTGTGTGTGTGTGTGTGTCTGTCTGCGTGTGTGCGCGCGCTTGTGTGCTTATGTATGCGCACATGTATGGAAATGAAATAGGAGAACGTGCATTCTCAACGTCTTATTTTCAACTTTGAATTAAAGTTTGCGAAATCTTTCTAAGAGCAAATTTTAATTCAGTTAATGCAGCAAAGGATTGATAACAAAGTCATTCGTTGTGTGCTGAAGGACAATGGACCTATTACGTTAGTCTACGTCTCAAAATATTACATGTCTGGAAAGTCGTTATTTATCCCGCTAAATACACGGGAATTCACAGTATAAAGTGATTTAAAAGGACCTAATTAAAATGGCATCATGATTTGGACTGGATAATTTAGATGGTAATTCTTTCTCAGGACTGATTACTTGAGACAAGTATTCATTAAACGTTTAGGTTCCTTCAAACAAACAAACATTTCCTGCTTTATATTTCACTTCGGAATAAAATCCAAGTAGACGTTTCTATCAGTCAAATATCAACCTGCTCACTAAAAGAAAATTCTACAAACTATTAAGTTCAACTCGATAACTATGAAAATAACAGTAAATTTAACTTTTTTACCTTCCTTTTAGAGTAAATCTTGTTTCTTAAGACCGTCTGACCATACTGTTACCCCATCCTTTTTGTGTATTTGTTTTAAAAAACTGAATTTTAGTTTTACTTTACCTGTAGGTATATATATTTACGTGTACATATTATCTATCTATGAGCAATTATATTTAATAAATTATAATTTAATTATAATAACTTATAATTTGGAGACAATGCTCTCAAACTTTTTAAAATTTTACAGATTTAAAAATATTGACGGTAACATGGAGTGTGTTTCCCATTTACTTCTTTTTTAGATGCTTTTCGGTTTGGAACAAAATTAACTTGAACTGAATTAAAATGTTCTTTCCTGATTCTGGTACAGGCAATGAAACTCCGGCCTCCATTTAAAGATTTTCCATTTGTGTGTTCATAAAGATTTACAGAAAAAAATATTGCTGCTACATAAATTAACCAATTTATCTTTATAATTCATACTATTCCTAGCCTGAAAACATACTGTCTGCTTAAAAGTTCTTTCTGTTGAGCATCTGCTACATATACAAGTTTCGAATTTATATTGACTTCAAAAACAATGAGGTTTTTACGGATTTCTTGTAATGATTCAATAAATGAGACTCCAAACTGCCCATTTATGCGTTTATTAAGCATCACTCTTAAAAAGCTTGTTGACTCATATATTAAAAGATGTATCATTTTATCTCAGTTTTATACCCCAAACTTTCTATTTAGTGTCTACTTCTTTAGTGTCTACGTAATACTGATTCTACGTATTTAGACATTATTGAATTATAATGAGGCCATCTTTTCCTCTTGTCTCATTATGTTTTGATAATTGAGACTATAGATTTGCTCTGAACTTTCGTGACTCAAGCGCTACAATTTACAGAAAATAAGTTCATTGATTCAAATACAGTGGAATCCCGATAATCCGAACTTCGGTAATCCGAAAGTCCGTTTAATCCGAAACTAAAAGTCAAAAAGAACAAAGGTTACAAAAGAAAACCACAGTGATACTAAGTAATTATAAAGTATATTTCTGAAAATTACAAGAAAATTGAAAGTTAGAACAATGTACTGAACTAATTATTACTGTACTACATTGGTTTGAAAAAAAATCTTTTAATTTTTTGTTAAAGAGAAGAGTACCTCTCCCTTGAAGCCCAATTACGCTAACGGGTCAGAAAATTGGTGTCCGCTCTAGTCGCGGCGGAATGTTGCTCTACGTAGCATAGCGCTACAGGAAATGCAGCCACGGCCTCTGGGTGGGATACCCTCTACTCGCTGTCACCGTCTGCTTCACCTTCACTCCCGTCTGAGACGTTGACAGGTTCTTTCAAAATCATTTCAACAACATACTGATCGTCTAAAATTTTACACTTTAATGAACAAACAACTTACACTCTACTGTACTGAACTAGGCAGCATTCCTCTCTCTTATTCCCCATTTCGTCCCGAGATTTGGTAATGTTTAAAAATATCTTATAAAATAAACTGTGCAATCACCCATAATATGTAATATTTATGTAATCCCACGTTATTATGCAATTTAAGTATATGTTAAGAATGATTTCGCTTAATCCGAAAAATTCGTTAATCCGAAAAGGTTCTGGTCCCAATCGTTTCGGATTATCGGGACTCCACTGAATTAACTTATTTATTGTTTGATAAATCTTCATTCCATGGCTCAGAACTATAATGCTTCTACTTTCGGTTCGGTTAAATATAAGAAATAACTCAGCCCTCTTGATGTGTAGTAAGAAGAAAGCCCTAAAGGTCAACTACTTACAAAATCTCTAATATGTTTTATTTCCGCAGTGAGTACTAGGGATGGAACTTTCACCCTTCAGCGGACGCGTCCATGTATAAAGTGCAACGTTTTCGTAATTTTGAATGGTTTTTTTTTACAAGTAAGGTTTGAATGTTCTAAGCAGTCTCTATTTATAGCTACACCCTTTCTAATGAAGGTATGATTTTCTGACCCTTGCATTCCTTTCCAATCATTGTTAGTCGTGATTTAACCGTAGTAAACTAGCGATTATACTGGATTGCAATACGACAAAATTATGAGCTGGTGTAGTAGATCAAATGTGCAGCTATTACACGGAATTCCGCATATCTCGAAGATGGACAATCTCATTGTTTTTTAGGTTTTGGGACATAATAGAAATCGATTCGCAAGTTGTCCTTAAATGCATTAAATCAGGCAGTTTTGAAATAAGACTATTGTATCTGCATTCTTTGGCCTTCAATTATAAATATATGTCAATATTATCAACATTTTATATCTTGTCCTAAAACGCAGAATTATTATTTTGAATTTGAAAAAAAAAAGTTTATTACAAAAGGAATAATCAAGGTTGAAAGAGACGTTGCACTTTATGCAACGTGCGCCGGATGGTGTTCCAGAAATTGGCGCGCCCGCTGAAGGGTTAATAGTAGCAACACTGTTGTAGAGTCATCACACAGCAGAACCCAGGAAAGCAGCTTGCACCACGCGGACGTCACGTACTTGCCTTACATCAGAGCGAATGCGCTCTCCTCAAAAACATCACACGCCTACACTGTGACTGGATGAACACAGTCATGTTTTAGTTACCGATCTATCGTACGAAATAATTTATGGCATCGTACTGATCGAAGGAAAATGCTTGTGCGCACACTGTGGCTGATGTGTTTGCTCGCTGGGGCTGGGAAGTGCTCTCTCATCCCCCATATTCCCCGGACATAAATCCCTGTGACTTTGATCTCATCCCCAAGATGAAGAAACCGTTCCGTGCATTCCACCAAAGATTCTGCAGGCTGTAGACCGCTCCAATTGAAGTATCGACAGTTTAGGTGCCGCCAACGACATCCTGTAGATTCCAGAACGTTATCAACGGGTGCTAAACAATGCTGGTTACTACTTTGAAGGGCTATAAAGGTTTCAACCGTGTTTCCTTTCTTACTTTGTACATACCTAGTTTCTACTAATTAAGTTCCACACTATGTATATATTTTTCATCCATTATAATTAAGGAATATGTTGAAACGCAATCAATTTTAACCTGCACATTAGTTTTACTTTCTATCAACTTTTCACTGACTACTGAAGACCTGAAACTAGATATGGGTAGACATCTCACGTCTAATCCACAAAGTGTTGCTGCCGAGCAACCTTTCTCTCCATCCTCTATGAGTTTCCGAGCTTCTCTCCGAACTGAAGTGAAGAGAGAAACAGACTATAAACAGAACTCAGATTCAGACTTTCGAATGTCGCTGACAATCGCGGTCATATAACCCGAGTAAGGAAACTAGGGATGATACATCGATGTCGATGTTTTCAAAACATCGATGTTTTAAACATCCATTTATTGAAGCCGATGTTTTTTTAACATCGATGTTTTGTGCTCGATGTTTTACGTTGTCTCGATGTTTTTTTTAAGGAAAAAGTACCGTAATAAAAAAAATTTACCACGTAGCATAATTTTCACACTCAGAAAATGTAAGTCTGAATTCTGAAAAGGACAAATACAAAAGGGGGAATGATTCCTTAGCAAACAGACAAATGGCAATTAACAACCTATGAACGAATCAGAGCGCTTGGAATGTTCCTGATACTTCAGAACCTTCCATGGGGTTTTATTTTACAAATTGTATATACACGAGTGCATCCATTTAAGTTTTTGTTTTGTTCTGGTTTTATATAAGTTGATGTTAATATTATTAGTAAGATGCCCCCCAAAAGTACCGTTTGGGAATATTTTTTCAAAACCACTGACAAATTGGCGAAATGCAATATTTGCCTTAAGTCCCCCAAAACTTCTGGCAATACCACGAATTTATCTGGACATTTTAAGGCAAAACATGGCGGTATTTACAACGAGAATTTTGAGTCATCAATGTAGCCCAAGGCAACCAAGTTTCTGTCATTTGTGCCTGCCCAATCAGAGAGTAAAATTAAATCACCCCGTCACCCCACAACAAACGGAAGTAACATTAATGTTAGAGATTACTAAACCAGTTTTAAAAAATGGATGTTCTAAAACATCGATGTTTAAAAACATCGATGGTTTTTGGGCGATGTTTTACTAGCATCGATGTTTTAATATTGAATATCGATGTTTCAAAACATCGATGTTTTGTTATCGATGTCGCATCACTAAAGGAAACAATGCTCGTACATAGTATGTAAATAATTATGTTTTGTGATGTGAGTGTTAGTAAAATTAAACTTTGTGTGTTTTAGAGATGTAGAACTCTTCATCAATCCTGGAAATAAAACATTTTATAGATACAGACGCCCAGAAGAAGCGGAAGAATGGTAAGTGGTATACATTTCATAACATAAAGATCCGCTAATAAAACACAAAGCAATCTCACATTCGATCAGATATGAAATCTCATAGACCAGGCTTGCCTAATCCGCATGCGGCCCTTGGCAGCGAGTAATTCGTCCCCAGAAGATACCAAACTTTATGATATATACCTTACCAGAGGAAATTATCCTTCGTTATACAATCACACCTTACTCCTGTCATCGCCGTTTTGCCCTACGTACATTTGCAAAGAATTATTTTCTAAGATGAAGCACATGAAGATTAAAATTATAGGATACATTTCTGACGAGCATCTTTAAAACTTCTAAGAACTCACTCTATCAATGAACAACATACGGATAGATAAGTTTAATGAAAACAAGGTTAAATATCCTACTAATTTTGTGTTAACTTTGCCTTATCTTTTTAATGTTATCTCTCTATTCTAAAAAAAAAGTAACTCCTGCTGTCGCTGTCAAAAGCTTGTCACGCTATCTCCTCCGAAACCTCTGGGGGTATGGGGTCGAGAGTGATACCAATAGACGCAGAAAAATGGGGGGACCAAAGTTAGACATGTGGCATCTTCGTCGGACTTTAAGTTTTTTATTTTATGTTTTGTTGGAAATATTGACTTTTTCATCTTCAGATTACGATAACTCTCCAAAAAAGGATCGTAGAATTTTGATCTTTTTACACTCTAAGACTACTGACATTTCTCTTTCAAACTAGATCTCATTTGTTTAAAAATATTTTAAAACAGACTAATGTTTTTTTTCAAAAAATGAAACACAGTTTTTCAAGAAATATCGTCCCCTATGTGGATGTAATATTGATGCTCCTCGAGTTTTTATCTTACAAAGAAAATATTTACATCATCTGGAAGCTGAAAGCTTTGTTATTCATATAAACCTCATTTCAAGTCTATATCTTAAATTTCAATTTTTAATTGAATTTTAAAGCTGATAATTCAACAGTGATGAAACGCCCTTCGCATTAAGGGTGACAACAGTAAATGGATGGAAGCTGTTACATTGCCCGAGAATCACCCCTATGTATCTCGCTATTACCCATAACAGAGGAGCGAGCGTAGGCAGCCTAATGGCGAAGCCCCTAATAATAAAAAATTTCAAAATTAAAGACAAATTTGTAATTTACATTCATTAAGTATATTATATATTTTATATGCGACCCACAACATCTTTTGATTTAGTACGTCCAGGGCATGACAAAACGTTGGACACCCATGGTATAGACGCTGACAGTTATTATTTTGAATTGAGAAATCACTTCACACGTAGATTTTCATATAAAATACTTAAAGAAATTTTGAATAAATCTATTTCATTCTTATCTAGAAATATATTTTTCAAACAATGTCCCGAAATCTGTTATACTTTCATGAGTTTTGACAAGAGTTTTTCAACCTTTCGGAGTAGACCATAACTTACTAAGGGTTTTAAAAAGTCCTGCCTATTCTTAAAATAAAAAAAAAACAAAGAATTTCCTGAACAACCTGTTTCTTTACTTTGACTATTGGATTCGGCGCCTTACATCCTTTAAAACCCTTATTCTTTAGTGTAAAATGAACAAAAATGGGTATAAGTAACTGAAGAGAGATTAAACTCTATTAAAGAAAGGAAATGTTGGTGGTTACTAAATGAAATTAAAAAGTAAAATTCTACAGAAAATAATTCACGTTTCTAATACTTTAAAATTTCATCTAATGAATCGCGTAATTTTTCAGCTTAATACTATAAAGAACTCAAAATATCATTTTTATCTTAATCTAGAAATAATTTCCGTATCAGTGTCATCTAATCAAATGCTTGCAGATTTTTTTTACGTTTTGCAAAGGTTCCTTAATGAATGTTATTAAATTGTTTTAAGATTCTATATATTACTCTCACAGAAAAAATTCCATCCTCAAACTGTTTTCTTACATGTTTTCTCAAATTAACCAATTTATACACTTTCAATAAAAATATTTATTCCCTTGCACAAAAAACACGACAAGAAAATGAGGTGATATTGAACTCTCTTTACCTCATTAGGAATAAAAATAGAAATACTTGGTAAAAGAAATTAATATGCATAATTTAAGAAAATAACTATCATTCCTAACAATTTACGACATTAGACACACTGTTTAATGCGTCTGCCAAGCCTTTATGCCTTTAGTAAACGAGATGCAATCATCACATAAAATTCAAATTCCATTCATTGCACATTCATTAAAGCTAGGTTATTTTAATTTGGCAATTCTTCATATCACCATATTGCATGTTTGCTAAGTAAGTTGCTGTGATAATTTACCATGGCGAAATGACACGTGACAAAGTTTCAAAATAAATGTTTGAAATTATGATTAAAATTTTTTCTATTATTTTACGATATTTTTTTTAAAAAACATCTTCCATTCTGTAATTAACAAACCTCGTATCGATTTTAGCATTTCCTTTACTTGCGGGAAAGTTCTATGTGGTATATATTATTATGGAAGATAATTTATAAAATACTGTTAAAATCTTTAAATGAAAAATTCAGCTGAACACATTTCTGTGGTTGCAAAGCATTCAATTTGTTCCTTAGTGAAGTTTACTCGCTTTTGGAGATAAAGATGAGACATCAAATTTTAAAGAGGACATCATTTGACATTCCTGTAAAATCAGCAGACATACATTAAATTACCGTTAGATGGGGTTATTTTGTGACTGCAGGGGTAACTTTGTGACACATAGTACTTTTTTTCGCATTTCGGATCTTGCGCCGCGCCCATGATACCGGGTAGACAAAGAACAGCGCCAACAGCTTGTCCGACATACAGAGACACCTTGTGGCAAGTGTCCGAAGCATCTGCGCGTCATTTGCCTTCGCTGGTCAGTATATTATTCAAACCTGTTGTCAAGCTACTGACTCAAACATCGGAAACTTTGTGTACTGAAGGCTATCATCTTATACAACCAACTACCACAGGTAATTATTTTTTATTGTCAATATGTTGGTTATATTGTGGAGCAATATAACTTTTGTGTAGTGATATTTCCGAGAGATATGAGAACATACCCTAAATATCGAAAGCTAACGGGGTTACTTTATGACACATTGACACTGTCACAAATTAACACACAAAGTCGACCCACCTCCTCCAGTCGCTCGATGTTGCATTTTTTCGTCCTCTAAAATACTACTGGAGAGAAAGAAGTAATAACTATCTGGAAAAAAACTACCCGAAGGAGCAAAATGTGCAGAAAGGCGAATTTCTTCATCTTCTCAAAGAACTGGTGGCTACCCTGGGCACCCAAGGTGTATTTGATGTCGTATATATTATCGTATATGATGTCGTATAATGCAAGATTTAGATAAAGCTATCCAATATTTGTAATAGGCATATATAATTGTGTATCAAGCTTTTGATAAGCGTTTTGCTGAAATAATATGATATAATGTGTTTTAAACGCTCCTAAATTCCTTTGGTGGAAGACATTTATAAAATGAATCCCGTTGCAAGGAGCAAAAAAGTTCAGGTATCTGAAAATACTACTTTTATTGGATTATCAACAAATTTTCTCAATAGGTTAACATTGAGGAGAGTGAATCCAATTTGTTTAGCACACAACACCTTTAAGAGAATCATTTTTTACTCACAAAAATTCTCCTTATGTTCATTTTTTAAAGTGTTTATTATATATTCTCTGTCATCTGCGTAAATTTTCCTTTTCACTGTAAACAAGCAAAAAATAGCATATGCTACATGGATAAAATATTAAAAGGTAAAATATCACGTAGATGTAATCAGTATGTTTTACTGCATTTCAGCGCTCAAAGGCTATTTTGTGGCATTAAAAATAAACTTTTTATCACAGATTCCCTTTAGCACGTGTCTCTCGCCCCGTCCTCTGATTTTTACAGCGATCTCCCAGATAGATATCTTTATATATCACACTATGTAATCTAAGCCTGATCATAACCATGCTGTAACTAAGATGTTAAAGATAGGGTTACTTATCTAGACAGTAATACAACGCAAATTCAAGCAAATATTTCGGTTACAAAAAATAGAAACTAATTTACTACTCAAAATGAAGCACGTTTACTCGGGAAAATGTAGTAAAACGCATAACAGCCACAAAACTGTGAAAGTATTTTATCTGAAAATCTAATTAAATTTAAATGCATAAGTAAATTACGGTTAGCATCCAAGTACAAAATCTGAGACAGATTAATACACAAAGTCTTCTCTGTACCTCCAGAACATTGCATGAACACCACGTGCGCGGCATTGCTATGCAGTACCTGCCTCAAGTTTCCCAAATCTGCATAAAATTCCCATTGTCTGCTCGGCATTGTAATTAGCATAAGCAATTTACCTTTTCAAACTTTCCCTCGGGGTGCTAAATGTTACAAAGACAATTTCCGCCAGAGAGCGTATTTAAAATGCCAGTAAATAATTTCTTTTACTTCTTTTTTCCCCTTCTTGTGTATTTCACAGTTTGCAGAAAATGCAAAAGTTGCAACATAAACTGTGAAGTGAAATTTAAAAGTTACTTACTGAAAATTTTATCAGCCTAGATATAGATGAAAATTAGAGTTTTTCTGAAATATACTGATATTTGCAATTGCTGTAGCTGAATATCTGTGAAATCACCGAAGCTAATTACGGTATTTTGTCAGAGCGATTGTCTAATAACATTTGTTCCCCGGGTATATGTTTTAAACCGACGGAAGTTTTAGTTAGAGGAAGAGATTGTTAAAGTTTTATCTGAGCTCAGGGAAATATCATGGTTGTGGAGTTTCAAATAAAAAAATCGTTATTACATGAAAATTTCTCCTGGGGTTTCCTGTCTAAATTGGTGCAAAATATATTCATCTGGTTAGAGGAATTTAATCAAACTTCAAATACACGAATATTTTCAAGCGTTTTTCTATCATGCACATGTATAAAGACCTATCTAGTAAAGAATCATTCTCGTATTAAACGCTATATAAAGAAACCTGATATATTTATAAGACGAAATATAGGAATTCACCGTCTAAAATCTCTGCATATTTTCTGATGGAACATGATTGCTTTGAGATAAGTTTGGCTTAGATATTGGTCGTTTAACCTCAAAGTGTCATATTACTCGTTCAATGTGTTAACATAATAGGTACATAGCTTATTACTACACTTTAAAAAATAACAAATTCACAAATTGTAAACAAATTCACAAATTGTAAATCCAACATTTTCAGACACGTTATGTATATTTAAATATATGATTCACACGACACCCTCAGGGAGGAAATCAAGCACTACCGGGGGTCGTGACATCTCCTACATTAATATTTGCTAACTTGCAGGGTGTGGAAAGTTTAGTGACTCCAAACAAAGAGGAACTAGTGATTATGTGTTATCTATGTAGTATGTGTTATCTATGTAGAAATGTTTGACAATTTAAAAATGTTGATATCATACGGATCTATAGTTAATTCAGTGTCAGACATACAGGAGTAACACCCATTCGGCCATAACCAATTTAAACAATCCTAAACCTAGCGGCAAAATCAGTTAACACGTAGTATAAAAACGTTGAGCAACGATTTTCGGTCCATCCTTGCCTTCCTTCCTTGCTCTGCTGGCCCGCGTTCTTTCGTCTTGTGTTGTTGTGCTGTCCACGTACTGCTTCCATCCTATACGATGATGTAGACGTCTTTTCCCTGCCCCGGCAGCCGACCAGGTGGCCAGTTAGTTTATGTCCCATGTTCTAGTTACTGCTGTCAAATTCTTTGTGGAAATGTCTTGGGCGGTGTCTTGTTTTCGTTATCTGGAAATAATAAAAGAATGTGCTGTGAAATTATCTGTGTTCTGCGTGCCTTAAGGGACAAGTAGTTAGTTAATTCGTTTATTTCTAGGTCACAATTTGGAAAAGGGACTGTACTTTAGTGGAAGGAGAATTTATAATTCGCGTTAGCCTTTCAAAGGCAATTGATAATGGTGGGGCGTTATTATTACTTACTTACTTACTCACACACACACACACACACACACACACACACACACACACATATATATATATATATATATATATATATATATATATATATATATATATATATATATATATATACATACAGTGGAATCTCGATCGATTGTTTTCCGAATCATCGTTTTCCCGTATGTATCGTTTATTTCACTCAGTCTTGACGATCATATTTTCTTTGTTATGTTCCCTCATCTATCGTTCAATTCAGTCGGTCCCTTGAAAAACGGTAGATCGAGATTCCACTATGTATATATATATATATATATATATATATATATATATATATATATATAATGTTATATACAGTATACAATATAAGTTTTAAATTTATTCTGATATATAAAACAATATATAAGTATTAAAATACATTGTGGCACAACTGAAAACGATTAGATTATTTTACCCACTGCCAAATTTTGAGCCTGAAATTAATCACAAATGGGTAGGAACTATTTTATGTCTGGCACAAACTTCGCCGATAAAATCTGGTAAGTGTAAAAGCAAGTCACTGGAGAATGTATTCCCTTTTTCCATATTTTATGATGTAACTCCTTTTACACCACAATTCTGTCGGAGCTAAGTAAAATTTTGAAATGGGCTTCACAGCCTTCTTGAAATGGCCTTTGAGACGGCAAGAGAACATTTTTATAGATTTTTCCAAAGTTCTTTCTGCACCAAGATGGATATTTTTTTCTTATCTTATTTGTTCGTTATGCTCTCAGATTCCTAGTTTCTGAATGCGCGTGTCTCTGTGTTTTTCGTTTTACACATCATTTTGTAGCCTCCCCTAAAAGGATACACTTGAATATAAATATTCTAAGGAAATTCGCAGTCGGTCCAAAGCCGCGGTAAACTGATTTTATAGTTTGGGGGAATTTTTGCCAGTTTGGGAAGCAGATTGCTTTTTTATATAAAAGCTGAATAATAAGCAATAAATAATATGTTATTTACACATGAACTTTCTTAGTTAAATAAAGCTGATTACTTTCTCTCGGCAATTTTTTTTAGATTTACTGCAATGGTTGCTGAAAAAATAAATAGAAACCTGACAATACTGAAGTCAACGAATTCAACTAGTTATAATACATATTCATATGAACTTTCTTAGTTAAATAAAGCTGATTACTTTCTCTCGGCATTTTTTTTAGATTTACTGCAATGGTTGCTGAAAAAATAAATAGAAACCTGACAATTTTGAAGTCAACGAATTCAACCAGTTGAAATATATATTCATATGAACTTTATTAGTTAAATAAAGCTGATTACTTTCGGCTCATTACTCTCGGCAATTTTTTTTAGATTTACTGCAATGGTTACTGAAAAAATAAAAAAATAGAAATGTGACAATTTTGAATTTTTAAGTCAACTAATTTAACCAGTTGTAATTCATATTAAACCAAATATATCCATTTAATGTAATACATTGATTTCGGTATGACTAGTTATGAAGACTTTGCAACTTTGAATCTAAATCGTTATGATACGCATGTGAATGAATGTACGTACATGTGTGTTACCATATTACAAGGTCACGTAATAAAATCATTACCGTATTGCCTTACTTGGAGACTGTCCTGTGATTCACAAAATAGTAAGTTCCACAAAAGATAAAGCACAACTTTCAAAAATAAGGTTTACTTAGATTTCATCGGTTTTTATAGTTTGGGAAGAAAAAATTGAAACACCACGTAATGTCAACTCCTTGACATACGCATTCAATGAAATTAAGTGGGACCAAAAAGTGCAATTTACTTTTTTAACTTATCATTTACAAGATAATATTTTGACGAAGAAGATATTATTTATGCGTTTTTAATTATTGAAAGGAAATATCATAATTAAGTTCTAATAACCAAAATTAATAAAAATTATCAAATAACAAATTAAATAATAATTCAGTGGTTCTGTAAAGTGTGGAATATTTCGAAACATTCTGATAAATGTAGAGGTGCTAGGCATGATTTACACAGCCAAGTCGTGTAAATTGTTACCATGTTTTTATTAACTAGCTTTCTTGTTTGTTTGTGTGTTTGTCCAGTACAAATCTTGCATGCGATTTTTAACTCTCTTCTCTACTAACTAGACATTTGAAACTTTTAGAATAGCTCAGAACACGATGACAATGCATTCTTTTAATACTTTTAGCCATCTTTAAGCAGGATTAAATTCATTTTCAGTTAATTTTGTTTTGTAGACTGGTGCAGCCATCTATCGACCGGGATGGGAACGAAAAGTTAAACGTAAGTTAACTTCCGATTAACTTCATTTTCTTTCAAGTTGATGGAATAATTCATCAAAAAATTTTTAAAAAGTATTTTTTAATGCATAGAATTCTCCAGTTTATATGATTCAACAGAAAATTTAAAAACATGGTATATAAAAAGTTCTTTTTATCTTGTAATTATGATTATTTAACATATCATTTACAAGGTAATATTTTGACGAAGAAGAGATTATCTATGTATTTTTAAATATCGAAAGGAAATATCATAATTCAGTTCTAATAACCAAAATTAATAAAAATTATCAAATAACAAATTAAGCAATAATTCAGTGGCTCTGTAAAGTGTTTAATATTTCGAAACATTCTGATAAATGTACAGGTTCTAGACATGGTTTACACGGCCAATTCATGTAAATTGTTATTATATATTTTTGAACTCACTTGACACCTGTTTGCAAGTTGTTGCTTTTTAATAGTGGAAGGTAAAGAAAAACATGGGCCCTGGTTTTTCCTGTCCGAGTTTATAATTCAAAACAGACATGTTGTAGGGATTATTTCTATGGTTCACGCTTTGACATTGAATATACAAAATAATTTGTTTGTAGTATAAGCTTTGTAATTGCTCTAAGAGCGAATTAAACCTGAGTGAGTGCAAACGATGTCAATGTTTACAATGTTTTAATATTTCATGATGCGTCCGAGACATCTTTGTATGACAAGATGTTAACTGCATTGCCTTTAAAGGAAGCAAAATGTGTAAGTGAGTATAGTGAAGCATGTGTCAGGATTATCAGAAGCGCAAAAGTAGTAATAAACCCATTCCACTGAATTAAACCCCATAAAATAATCTTAAATCTACTTTTTATGAAGCGATACTGGCCATGTTACAAACACTCATATCCTCAAGTTCTGATATTAATTTCCATGTAAAATATATTAAAAGCTTACGAAAACTCTCATATATGCATGATGTTCGTTTTATATAAAACAATATAAAATTTAATTATAAGGAAAAACGTTCAATGATAGTTCGGCAATGCGCAGCCCATAATGGTAACTCTATTGTTGATATAAAGTCAATCTTGGCCTAGAATTCTTCCAATGCGTTAGCCATTCAATAGCTTTTTTTTAAATTAAAATATATTTTTGTACTAATTTTAACATAATTAAATATTTTAATACATTCATGGTATTTTTATTTCAAGATTCGAAATAAGTAAATTTTCAGTATATGTTGGGATATTCAATGTTCATTCCCGGTTTGTCGCCAAAGGCTGCGATAGAGCTCAGCCGCCGCCAAGGTTGGCGCACTTATGTCTTCACTTCGCCTGCTGTCTCACTGGTGTGCGGATGTGTTTACATGAGGCGCCAGTAAATTAGACGCTGCTCGTTTTAAACCTTTTACTAAATGTGTATAGTTGCTGCTGTAAATAAAGCTTGATGTTGCAACTCTGCTAATTTCCTTTCCTAATAACCTAACAGTATATTGAGAATTATCTCTTCTGATATTTACAATGAGTGTTATTGATAAAACTTTTCATTAATTGGTTAAATTTTAACAGTACAAGTGCCTTTATTTTTCCCCTTCATTTAGAGCGATATTACCAAAATTGCCGTCGCTGTTTTCTAAACAGAAGATGGATCTACCAAAATATAAATTTCTCCTCTAAATAGACGGAATTATACAATTCAAATAGAATTCTTCTTTCCAAACTGAAAGGGATATTTCTAAGAAATATGATTAAATTGACTGCGTTTTCGAGTACTTACTGTTTGATGTTTTATCAATTTTTGGTTGGTGATTTCTCGCCAATTGGAGGATATTAATTTTACAAAGGTAGATTCGGTTTCGTGGCACAATTTCACAACAATTGTTGCAAACCTAATATCGCCAAATGTTCTCTCTCGCTTTCTCATCTATTTTACAGACTTAAAAACAACACCCTTGAATTTAACGAAACTTGTTTAATTTTGTTTCTACTCAAGAGCTATCATGTTTTTTTAGAAATGAGATGCCGTGGTGCATCAGCTTTTGGTTTTTTGAACTACAGCCAAATGAACTTAGGATATTTTTATCACTTAGATAATTATGATGCGTCAGAATGTACGAGATTAAAAAAAATGAATTTTATTCTTAGTAGAAATATTAATATAGACAGAGCGAAAGAAAAAACAAAAATTTTATAGCTACATAAAAATATGATAAACATTATTCTTCTAAGATACAACGTGACTTACTATATTATTCTACAGTGAAGCCCCAGACTGTCATTTGTCATGAAAAGAAATTTTTTAATGCATTAATCAGGGTGTGAAAGGAAAAAAAAATTATGTTCCCTTCTCATGATTTCGAAAAATAAAAAGAATCTTCTTTTTTTTTTCTCTGACGTCTATACCAAATTTATTTTAAGAGAAGGTGCCATAAAAGACGTGATTGATTTGTGAACAAGACTTTAAGTAAAAAAATAAGGCTGTAACAACATGTTTTAATTTTTTTTTAGTGTTGGAAAGGAAGACGTGATCACGATATTAATTTTTTGTGTTTTTAATTTAAATTCTTCGCTTTACAACAGATGATATACTTATATTACATAAGGTTTTAAGAAGATAATTATTTAAGTTTAATATTTTACATTTATCACAATTAAAAAACTCCAATTTTTAACTATCAAAAAATGTATGTTGCAAATCATATTTTAGATTATTATGGATTTAACACATATATTAAAAACTCAAATTTTTAAATGTCAAAAAAAGTATTTTATATATCACATTTTATATTATTTTAGATTTAACACAAGTATTAAAAACTCAAACTTTTAAATGTCAAAAAAATTATTTTATAAATCATATTTTAGATTATATTACATTTAACACAATTATTAAAAACACAAATTTTTAAAAGTTAAAAAAAGCAATTTATATATCATAATTTACATTATTTTAGATTTAACACAATTATTAAAAATTCAAATTTTTAAATGTCAAAAATAGTATTTTAATATCATATTACGTTAGTTTATAATCTAAAGTAAAATGATAAAATTCCTTAGTTATACAAAACCCCCTAAAATCAAATATATTGAAATAAAAATCAAATACACTCGAAAATAAAGAATAAAAAAACAATTGGTTGTTTTTTATTGCTTCAGCTGCTATACAAAGGCTTAAGAGACGACAATTTCTATTTCCGGGTGTACGATTCAAAATAAGTTAGAAAATTGCTACAGAATAAAAAATAGTCATTTGGTTTTTCAATTAGCCGATTATTAAAATTTATAGATTAAATTGCTGATCAAATGGAGAATAAAAAAGTTAAAAATAGATATATTCATGTTGGCTCGGCAAACATTGGAAAGAAAATTTAATGTCATCTTACGAGTTTTACATATAAAATGTTGTCATAAGACATAACACAAATTCAGGATAGATAATAAGTAAGGAGATTTTCTTAAATTCCAAACTGTAAACATTAATGTTTAATTGAAGAAATCCTATTAAGGAGAAATGATCCCTCACTGTTGTCTGACATGAAGTCAGTCATTTAGATTTTCAGCTAATTCATGTTTCTCCAAATGGGAAAATTTAAATTGGTAATTGTCTTTGGAAAAATGCTTTATCTAGGAAACTTTGCACGTAGCCTTACCAGAAAAAGAAATAATCATTCATTATTTATATTTCTTCTGATAAATAAATAGCAAAAATCTTTATTTCAGTTAAAATACTATTTCTAAAAGATTCATTAAATTTCAAAACTCACTGTTGTCTTACATGTTGACAGTCATTTGAAGTTTCAGCTTCCCCATTATACCAGTTTGTGAACTATGAATGGCAAATAACTATAGAAAAGATGTTTTTCTGGGAAACTTTGCATGTCGCCTTACAAAAAAATAGGAAATAATTATTAATTATTTATGTCTTACAATGTTGCAGTCATTTGAAGTTTCAGCTCCTCGATTATATCAGTTTAGGAACATTGAACTGGTGATTGACAATGGAATAAAGCTTTTACTGAAGATTTTGCGTACCAGAGAAAAAAAAATCATTCAATATTTAATTTTTCTCTGACAATTAAAGAGTAAAAATCTTTATTTCAGTTGAAATACTGATTCTAAAATATTCATTAAATTTAAAAATAGGTAGTCAGTCATATGGGTTTTTGGCTACGCCGTCCTACCAGGTTGTGAACTTAGAATTGGTATTTGGCTGTGGAAAACATTTTTCTGGGAAATTTTGCATATATCTTGTCAGAAAAATTAAATGATCATTGATTTTATATTTTTCTTCTGATAACTAAAAAGTAAAAATATTTATTCCAGCTAAAATACTGTTCATAAAGAAATACTGTTCATAAAAAAAGTAAGAAATCATACCTTAATTTTTTAATATTTTGCAGATATTAGTGAACCTAGGATTGATCGATCTTTTCTGCTTTCGAATAATTCTAGAAGAAATGAAAATTAACTTATTCATTGAAAACGCATTTTGTCTCGCGATAATGTATTCTTTTATCAAAAGTAATGAAACAAATTAACCACTGTGTTAATTTACAAACCCTAATCAGTTTAGCATACTAAATAAAGGGCATTACATCCCGTAAACAAAATTATTTTGATTAAAAAGCATTCATTCATCATTTCTAATTTCACTCAACTCAGGCAAATAAAAGACAATAATTGAGTCTCTTTCAGAATTTCAAGTAAATTAATATTCAGTGTCATTTCAATTCTTGGAGTTCCCATTTTCATTAATTAAAGTGGAGACGCATACAAAAAATATCGTAAAAAAATTAAAGTTAAAATTAGTTCATAGGGAGAAATGTATTACTTAATTTAAAAAAAGGTTTTTTAAGAAAAAAATATAATTAAAGCACTCCTACGCTGACGTAAAACAAACTTATCTGTTCTAAATTTAAATGTAATTTAAAGAGATTTTAAATACAATCAACTTCCTTAAACATCCTTTTAAATTCAAATCCAGAGAGAAAATTTATACCAAAATTCCAATGAATTCCTCTTTTAACCGCACAACTTATATCTAATTAGTTACTAGTAGAAACAGAAGTTAAGTTGAATTTTTGAAGGCAAAATATTGAAACACTTTTACTGATAAGGCCATTTCTGGTCGGAACAGGCTAAATGTTGTACACAGAAATCTGTTCAAAAAATATTTTAGTTGGGTAAATTTGAAGTGTTCTAAAGGATGTCCACACGTTCTACCATCCTAATACACAAAAAACTTAAGTGGTATCTTTAATTACAGCATATAATTTCTTTTTATGAAGATTAGAAGAAAATAACGAATTATGCAATGCCATCAGACTAATGTTCTACAAATATGTGTTGTGTATAATAATAAACTTAAAATATAGAAATGCATGCCTCAAAACAATTTTTCACACCTGTATTATGTAGGTTAGAGTACAGAAAAGCATGGACAATAAATAATCGTACACTAATTAAGAATTTTTATTTCAATTGGTCTTAATTTCTCTTAAAATTTATATATATATATATGACAGGCGTTGGCTTTGCCTGCTATAAAATATCAATTGCAGTCTTCTCATTTAACAGTCCATGGCATCTAGGGAAGATAGGTACTCAAAAAGTACTCAGCATCGTCCAAATTAAGTAGAGTTTATTCAGTTCAATTTCATTTAAACCACTCTCCAATTCTGCACGTTTCAGCGCTCACCATTTTCAAATTTGTGGACCTGGCTAACGCACGTCCACTGTCAATAAGTTAATCCCACGTTCTGCGTCTTTGGAAACGCGTTCCCGCTTAAACGAATTCTAGGTCTTCACTTCTGCGTCTACTGTTATGGCACATGCGCAAAGCACCACCTGGAAAGTTCTAGAAGCTTTTGTTTCCCGCGAAACCCTGTACATTTATCTAAAAATAATTCCCTCCACGGAACTTCAATATCGCGAACCGAAGGTCAACTAAGGAAGCGTGGAAAACCCTTTTTTCTCGACGCGTTTTACCAATGATTTTCATATTAGATTTCGCAATTTTTAAGCCCCCTGTAATTTTAACTTAATTATTGGGTAACTTAAGATTTTAACTTAAGATTGGGTTACTTTGTGACGGGTTTTAAGTTTTTTCCTGTGCCAGCCGATCAGTTATAAAAGTAGCCCAAAACGAATAATTGCAAAGCATTGGTAGATGCTTTCCTTACGTAGTAATGTATTCGGGTAACCCGGATCTTTAATTACCATTGAGCAATTAAAGTTAAAACATGTTACAAAGTTGCCCCGCCGAGTGGGGCTATTTTGAGGCATCAGTGTTTTTGCCTTGAAATCCAAGTGGTAAAATTACTTGACAAATAGGTAGACAGTAAAACGCTTATCAAAAGCTTGATACACAATTATATATACCTATTACAAATATTGGATAGCTTTATCTATATTTAAGATATCAAAGACACGTCGGATGCCCAAGGCAGCCATCAGTTCCTTGAGAAGATGAGAAAATTCGATTTTCGGCACATTCTGCTCCTTCGGGCAGCTTTTTTTTGCAGATAAGCAATACATCTTTCTCTCCAGTGGTATTTTAGAGGACGGAAAATGCTACATCAAGAGGCTGGTGGAGGTGGGTCGACTTTGTGGGTTATTTTGAGACAGTTCCAATGTGTCACAAAGTAACCCTGACTCCTATTGATCTTTAGGTTATGTTCTCATATGTCTCGGAAATATCACTACACAAAAATTATATTGCTCCACAATCTAATCAACACATTTGCAATAAAAAATAATTACCTGCGGTAGTTGGTTGTACACACTTCAGCACACGAAGTTTCCGAAGTTTAAGTCAATAGTCTGACTACAGGTTTGAACAGTACACTGGCCAGCAAAGACAAATGGCTCGCAGAAGCTTCATACACTGACCACTAGGTGTCTTTGTATGTTGGACAAGCTACTGGCGCTGTTCTTTGTCTACCCGGTATCTCGGGCCCGGCGGAAGATCAGAAATACGAAAAAACTACTATTAGTCACAAAGTTACACCTGCAGTCCCAAAGTAATACGGTATATGTACATAAATTATAGCCTATCTTTTATTATTATAAAAAATTAGTTCTTAAATCTATATTTATCTTAAATCTTTTTTTTTTTTTTTGGGGGGGGGGTCTAAATTAATTAAGATCCATTATCACCAACTCTTTCTCGATAATTAATGGTTTTCATAATCTTAGAAGCAAAAGTAAAAATTTGAAAGAGAATAAACAAAATGTTCTGAATAAAGGACAAAATTTTGCCGAAATAAAATTTTCCCATAACACTTATCTCATCTAACTCTTATTTAATCAAAAATATAAAAATTTAATGCGGTCTTTAACAACACATGTATTCAAAAGAAAATGCATTTCGCATTCATTAAAATTATTTTTTCGTCTTAATTTTTGAAAAAAATTAGTATGAGTCTAAAACGAGATAGAATTAATTTTTATTATAGAGATATTTTTGAAGGGACCTTCACAGAAATGTAATGAACAGGAGTTATTTTGCAAAAAAATTAGATATACAAGAAAACCTCCTACAAATAAAAAATATCAATTTAATTCATTTTTCATGTACTGCATAAATTCAATTAATTCCTCTTACAGTGTCAATTCAATATAGTGTATTTTTTTCATTCATTGAAAGAGAGACTTGTTTTCTACACCTTTCGAGTGATGATTTCTCACATCTTTAATCTTAAAAGGTCAAACGCACCTTTCTCTACAAGAGCTAACCTCTACAAGGACTACTAAATACATACATACATACATATATATATATATATATATATATATATATATATATATATATACCGGGGGGTTATAATTAAACTTCCCCTTTAAACGGCATCCTACAGCGCAAACGGGTGAACGGAATACAACGAAATTTTGCATATGGGATATACACGAGATGCGCTCACGGAATTTCGAAAAAAATTTAGTTCAAAAATGTCCCCCAGAGGGCAATTTCATGCAGAAACATCAAATTTAACAAAATAAACGACCAAAATTGAGTACAGAATACATAAACAATTTGAACATTTATTCAATAGTTTTCGATCCCCTTGTCATCGAACCACATTAAATAAATGTAAGGAAATAAATAACAGTACGCCTATGGTGTTTGAGAAAAAAGACAGTTGAGTTTGCAGAAACAGGTACAGATTATGACGAAATCAGCAGTTGTCAATCGTGTTCAGGACGATGTAAGGAAAGGTGCTCAATCTGACCACCGTCAGTCACCTGCAAAGTTTGAAGGCGATGGACAGTGTGTTCAACTGCAGATCGTAACGGATCAGTTGTGATGCTTCGCACATGAAGCGTGATGTAAGGAAAACATTAACCTTTCCTTACATTGTCCTGGACACGATTAACAACTAGCTCCTCTTGTGACATTACGTCATAATCTGTACCTGTTTCTGCAAACACAACTGTTTTTTTTTTTCTTCTCAAACAGCAAATGTGTACTGTTATTTATTTCCTTACCTTTATTTAATGTGGTTCGATGACAAAGTGATGAAAAACTAGTCAATAAATGTTAATATTGTTTCTGTATTCAGGTTTGGTCGTTTATTGTGTTAAATTTCATGTTTTTCCCGAAAAGGCGCCCTCTGGTGGACATTTCGGAACTAATTTTTTTTTTCGAAATTCCGTGAGCGCATCTCGTGTATAGCCCATATACAAAATTTCTTTGCATTCCGTTCACCCTTTTGCGGTGTAGGATACCATTTATAGAGTGAAGCGTCTTTAATTGTAGGTGAATAATAATTATAATAATAATAATAATAATAACGCTTCTCTGACTCCAATATAAATATTATTTATTATATATTAGATGTTGCTTATATAACTAAATAATTAATCTACTTTTTGACATCGAATACATCTAACACGCACAACCAAAACATTGATTCTTCTCTTTTTCATATCACCTATGTTGCCACACATGTTCAACTTATTTAATTAAAATCTTGATGGCCAAACGATAAATTGATGTGGAATAAATTGATGAGGATTTAATTGTCGTCTGCCGAAGCGACACTACACACCCCCTTCCCAGTAACAGCGATTACGGAAGATAATCTTTTAAGTGACTGGGAAACTTCACATGTCGGCCAGTTCTGGTAGTCTTTGAATTTTCTTCGGCAGCCTTAAGCTCAGGTGTTTCGTCAAGTTTTGTTTTCTTGGAATGTGGTTCATGGTAGGGGATATCCGATTCTTTCATTAGAAAACATGGTTTTACTCTGTCGATCGAAACTCTTCTTACTTTTCCCTGGATTTCAATATCGAAATACTTATCCTTTCTTGCCTTTACAGGATAGGGTCCAAAATAGACAGGCTGTAGTGAAGAATTGTTGATGTTGTTGTATAGGAATACGTGAGAACAATTGGAAAGTTGTTTAGAAACAAAAACTTTTCTATTTCCGTGGGTTGTGGTAGGACTTGGCTTAATTTCTCTTATTATTTTCTGAAGGTTTTGAGAAAATTCCGACTGTTTCATGAGAGGTGCTGTTGAAAAGAATTCTCCAGGTAATGCTAAGGCTGTTCCGTATACAAGTTCTGCTGATGAGCAACCCAAATCTTCTTTGATGGCAGATCTTATGCCTAAAAGAACGAAAGGCAATGCTGATAGCCATGACTTTGATTCCAGCAGGTGGCATTTTAGGCTTGCTTTCAAAGTTCTGTGCTGTCTTTCGATCAAACCATTCGCCTGCGGATGATACGCAGTCGTAGTATTCGTATGAAAACCGAGATATTTTCCCAAGGCTTGAAAAAGTTGACTATCAAATTGTCGACCTTGGTCGGATGTTATGCGATTCGGTATTCCGAAGCGTAAAAACCAGGTATGAACCATAGCTTTAGCGATTGATTCTGCTGATTGATCTTCCAACGGCACCGCCTCAATCCATCGAGTATAACGATCGATTATAGTTAGGAGATATTTGAATCCTTTGCAAATAGGTAACGGTCCAACCAAATCTATGTTTAAATGTTGGAATCTATGTGGGGGTATTTTGAATTCTCCCAGAGCTGACTGTGTATGTCTGTGGATTTTGCAACGTTGGCATGATATACATGCTCTAGTCCACATTTGACAGTCTTTTTTCATGTTGGGCCATATAAAACGTTTCGTAATCAATTTTATTGTGGATCTTATTCCGGGATGAGATAAGTTATGGATTGATGAAAATATTTTCTGCCGAAATTTTGCGGGTATGTATGGGCGATTATAATTTGTAGAAGTATCGCAGTAGATTTTCTTGTCGCTGTCCGGCATAGGAATTTGTAAGATTCTTAAGTTTAGGTTGTTTCTCAGTATTTCCAAATCTTCATCTTCTTGAACGTTTGCTATAGTTTGTAAGTCTATTGAAGATGGCACAGAAATGGTGTCTATACGAGAGAGTGTGTCAGCAACGGTATTTTCATCCCCTTGAATGAACTGGATATTAGTTGAGAACTGGCCAATGAATGACAGTTGCCTAGCCTGCCGTGGCGAGGCTTTTTCCAAATCTTGTTGGAAGGCAAATGTTATTGGCTTGTGATCCGTATATATTGTAAAAGATCGACCTTCTAAGACGTATTTGAAATGTTTCACTGCTGTGTAGATGGCTAATAGCTCTCTGTCATAGGCACTATATTTTCTCTGTGTTGGCGTGAGAGATCGAGAAAAGAAACTCAAGGGTTGTTTTTCATTATTCACGATCTGATGTAAAACAGCTCCAATAGCAGTATCGGAGGCATCTGTCGTTAATGATATTTCAGCCTTTTCGGATGGGTGAGTTAAAGTCGTGGCATGACTAAGTGCATCTTTTAAAGCTCGGAAAGCGTTTCTTGTTTCTTCCGTCCAAGTTACTTCTTTTCTGCAGTTCTTTTTGATACCACTGAGCAATGCTGTTAAAGGTTGTTGCAATTTTGCACAATTGGGTATAAATCGGTGATAAAAATTCACCATACCTAAAAAGCGTCTTAAACTAATGAATGTCTTAGGTTCAGGAAAGTTATTGATTGTATCAACTTTCGTTGAAAGAGGTTTAAGCCCTTCAGCTGACACTTCGTACCCAAGAAATGCAAGTTTAGTGTGACCGAATTTACATTTTGCCGCATTAATGCATAGACCATATTCGTTTAGTCTTTCGAGGACTGCTCGTACATGTTGCTGATGAGTTTCTTCATCAGGAGAGGCTATTAGAATGTCATCCAAGTAGCAAAATACAAAATCTAGTCCATACAGCACCGAGTTCATGAAACGTTGGAACGTTTGGGCCGCATTGCGTAGGCCGAACGTCATGAAAGGGAACTCGAATAAACCGAAAGGCGTGAGAATTGCTGTTTTCGGTATATCTTGCTCGCGAACCGGTATTTGTTGGTACGCTCTAATGAGATCAATGGAAGAGAAAATTGTTGTTCCCGCTAAAACATAACTGCAATCCGTTAAAAATGGAAGAGGGTATCTATCAGGGATCGTAACATTGTTTAATGCTCGATAGTCCCCACAAGGTCTCCAATCTCCAGATTTCTTCATAGCCAGATGTAGTGGGCTCGACCAATTACTTTTAGACGGTCTGCATAAACCCATTTGAAGCATAAATTCAAACTCCTTTCTGACTGCTTTGAGTTTTTCTGCCGATAGCCTCCTAGCCTTAGCGAAAACGGGTGGACCTCTGGTTTCTATGTAATGTTCGATGTTATGATTTTTGACCTTATTGTTAACTACATTCAGTTTTAGCAAATCCGGAAAATCGTTAATAATATTTTTATATGGATCATGTACGGCATTTAGAATAGGAATATTATTATTATTTTGAAAACAAGGAGTTCCTTTACTTACTAACAATGTAGTGTCATCAATCAATTTGCGATTTTTGGAATCTACCAAAAGGTTAAAATTTGCAAGAAAATCTATACCTATTATCGGTCTGTTCACATCCGCAATTACAAAGGGCCAAATGAACAATCGTCTGAGTCCAAGATCAAGCTTGAGTAACTTTTGGCCATATGTTTTAATTTTCGTGCCATTTGCAGCAAATAGTTCTAATTTCGAGACAACTCTTTTATCTGCAGGTAATGGAGGAATAACGGATAGTTCTGCCCCGGTATCTATTAAAAACTGGGTGGCCGATTCTTTGTCGCTGATGAAAAGACGACTCAGCTCTACCCCTTGTCTCCCTGTCGTCAATGAGAGACGGGGGGCTAGTTTTCCGGGTTGTTTGTCTGTGATCCAGATGAGAAGTTACACGGTTGTTTACACTTAAAGTCGCCGAATTTTTCGTGATAGTAACAGATATTACTGGACCTGTTACCACTGAAACTCCTACCTCTTGATTTGGTTCGGTAACGATAATGCGAACGATTGTGCCGTTGTCTGGATAAAATAGAAACTTGTAAACTAAGTTCATTCATCTGTTTTTGTAAGCTTTCAATCAGCCCCGAGTTTACGGTAATGGACGAAGTAGCAGCTATTTGGGGGGTAATAGGATTTGATTCCCAAATCTTATCAGCCATCGTCGCCACTTTTGACAAATCTTCGCCACTAACAGATATAATGCTGCGCATATTAACAGGTAGACGCTGCAGCCACAATGTTTTTAGGAAAGTATCTGTAACTTTGTCACCTGCCAAATTACGCATTTCACACAGTAACTGAGATGGTTTTTTATCTCCCAGTTCTAACTCACTCAGTAATTTTTGAATTTTTTGAATCTCCGAGTCTGCATATAATGAAATTAATCTGTCCTTGATGGCTTGATATTTGCGATCTTGTGGCAGACTTAGTAGCATATCAGATACGTGTGACAAAATCTCAGGTTCTATGGAACTTATCACATAATCATATTTTGTTTGGTCTTTAGTTATTTTTGCATTTCTAAATTGTGCTTCTAGCTGAAGGAACCATATCTTCGGATCTGGTTTCCAAAAATAAGGAACTTTGACGCTTACCTTGGCGACAGCCGCAGTTGTAGCACTAGGGTCATTTTCATTGCTTGCATCTTCGTCAGCCATAGTAGGATTCTATCACGTACGAGTCCACCAATGAAGCGTCTTTAATTGTAGGTGAATAATAATTATAATAATAATAATAATAATAACGCTTCTCTGACTCCAATATAAATATTATTTATTATATATTAGATGTTGCTTATATAACTAAATAATTAATCTACTTTTTGACATCGAATACATCTAACAGGCACAACCAAAACATTGATTCTTCTCTTTTTCATATCACCTATGTTGCCACACATGTTCAACTTATTTAATTAAAATCTTGATGGCCAAACGATAAATTGATGTGGAATAAATTGATGAGGATTTAATTGTCGTCTGCCGAAGCGACACTACATAGAGGAAGTTTAATTATAACCACCCGGTACATATATATATATATATTTATATATATATATATATATATATATATATATATATATATATATATATATATATATATATATATATATATATATATATATATATATATATATATATAATAAATTTTAACCACCTATAATCGTCCATAATCCAACTTCTCTCTCTCTAAGGTAACCTTTCCGTCCTTTAACCCTTTCTCATATACTAACCTACCTCGCCAATTTCTGGCAACCCGTTTTACAACTACTTCGATATGCTCTCGCAGATGAGTGCTGGACATCGCGGTATACGGTCATGCTTTTGCTGGAATAAAGTTATATGTTCTTGAATTTGAATCTTATTGTTTCAATCTTATTGTTTGAATCTTATTGTTGCCACGATGCTTAATTCAGGAGATGACCATTCGGGTCATCCCATGAGCCGGTAGGAACGATACTGTTAAAAGATGACGACTGCAATAGGGAACCAAGTTCGGCGCTTTGGATCAAGTTACGTTTTGTTTCGTTTGGATCTAGACAGCTAAATCTATTCTTTTTCTTCATAGCTGAGCCTCGTTTCGTTTTGAACAAGTCATTAATGAAAGAAGAAAGTTCTCTGCTCTGATTACTCAGTGAAGATTTTCTTCATATCTCAAAGAAGTGTTCCAATTTTCAAGATTGCTGAAGATTTTTCGATTTCTGGAGAATTTTTTTCGCATGATTTCTGCATGTACGCCGAACGCTGTGCAGAAAATCAAAACAAGCTTCAAGAATGTGTTCTACTACTTCTATGTGTAACATTTTTATCATCGGGTTTTCGCCATAATATTTTAATTCTTATAATATCTTAATCATTGAATTTCTTTTGTTTTATCAATTGATATAATTAGGTTAATTGTTATATTTGTATGTTGAAATAATTTAAGTATTTTCGTTTCCATATCTTATATTTGTAAAACAAAATGGCGATTGTCAAACCAAACACCGAGCTTGACGATTCTTTAAGAATCACGATTAGTGAAACAGAACTAAATATTGTGCCATTTGATTCAGGTAGTAATATGGACATAAACTCTTGGCTAGATTATTTTGATAAAAAAATGTATGGAAGGGAATAGGGATGAACTGTGGAAATTGCAAAATTTTTCACGTTTTGTAAAGGGTAACGAACTTAGCGTGTATATACAGACTTGTTATAAAGTTAATAATTTTGCAGAATTAGTGACAATGTTAATTCATTTACCCCTACTTTAACCACCCTTAGTGAATTTACAGGGTTAAAATTTAATGGTAATGGCGACGATATTACAAAATATTTTAGGAAAAAATTAGAGAATGAGGAAAGCTTAAATGTTGTTATTCTACAATATTAAAATATGTTAATCCAGATTTGTTGTAATTTGAGGGGGGACGCAAAGTAGTAATGCATTAAATTATGAGTAGTTTAAAAATTTTGGAAATTTTTATTTCATTAATTGTTAAAAATTTAAAAGTGCTAAACTCTCAAGCGGATGTACTAACAACAAGTCACATACCTCACAATATTTATGGTTGTGTTGTCATGATTTTTTTTCCACAACAGTTGAATGTCAGATCTTAATTGTTGGAATTTGTATTTTTGTCGAATTTTGCATTATCGATTACCACACGGGTGGTATTGATGTGAAAGTTAAAATTGACAGCATTTAATAAACCTACTTTATTAATTGCTCAAAGAACTGTTTAAAAATATTTGTTTACATAATTAGGAGAAAGTTAAAGCAAGAAATCAATGATAAAAAAAATAACGAAGAGTTTTGTTTAAAGAGAAAAGTAAATAATCCAATGTAAAGAATAAAAATAAACAACCAATAACATTTTTTAAAAGGGACTACAACCAGGAGATGACCAAATGAACTATTCTATATTTAACAGCTATAAATTGTGGAATAATAACTTTTGTGTTTGTTTACCTATGAAAACTGTGCCCGTTGAAGATTCCAAAGACGTGAAATTGCCAGGGACTGTGACATGAACAATATTCACTTGTATTTATATTTTGTGGCATTTTTACCTCTGTCATTAGTAGTGTTTTCCATAATATATATGTGTACCATTCTGTTTTAATTTTTTTTACTCCCGATATTTGTTTATAATGTTATGCCATATTTCAATGATTGTCTTTTCAGTTGTATTTTAAAATGAAAAAAAATGGGATATTTGGGACAGCTTCAACCAACCTACTTCTACTTATTCCTACTACTAATTTTCCTGTTCTCGCTATCTGGAATGTCTTGGAGTCGACGGCCACGACCTCAAGCCCATTTTAGATGGGATAGAGGGGGGGATATTCTGTAATAAATTTTAACCACATATAATCGCCTGTAATCCGACTTCTCTCTATATATGGTAATCTTTCCGTTCTTTACCCCTTTCTCATATACTAACCTACCTCGCCAATTTCTGGCAACCCGTTTTACAACTACTTCGATATGCTCGCGCAGATGAGTGCGGGACGTCGCGCTGTAAGGTCATGCTATTGCTGGAATAAAGTTATATGTTCTTGAATTCGAATCTTATTGTTTTCGGCCATGATGCTTATTTCAGGAGATGACTATTCGGGTTATCTCATATATATATATATATATATATATATATATATATATGTGTGTGTGTGTGTGTGAGATGAATCCCGTGCACTGCCCCACGTCTAACACCAGAGCTGCGGTGCCGAGATGCCAAAGGGGGCAATGACCCCCGTTCTCCAAACCCCGTTGTCCGCGAGAGGAGAGAATATGTCGGGGGAAGAAGGGCTTCGCTTGCTGTTACGAGATGGACGGACTCTGAGACGAGCTCTCGACGTGAGAGGAGCGTGACGTTTAAAGAAGAACTGTAGACGCTTTTAAACCCTTTTTACTATACTTGAATAAATATACATGTGTCATTGTTAAATTTTAGGAGTGATTTCTATTTTAATGAATGCAAATACTCCTTCACACAAAGGTATCCCACGTTTTGGGGCGCTTGGCCCGGGATATTCGAGAAAGGAATTTAAATAAGAGAGTTAGGTGAATACCGTAGTGATAAAGTGACGCTAAGCTTCGCTTTGTTGTGGAGCTAGGACGGAACAGATCCAGTGGAAGTGAAAACGACTGTTTCTGCCATCGAACTGCTGTAGAAGACGTTGATAATATTGCTACGCTCCTGAAAGTGGATTTTTCTTCTGCGACACCGGAATTAAAGGTGAGAGTATCTTAATAATTAAATATGGAAAAACTGGAAGACTGTCCGCAGATTTTGAAAAATTTGAAGTCATTTCCATTCAGAGACATTAAACTTGTTTATCGTATAATATTTGAAGACGAAGTTGATAGGACGAACCGCAAAAAATTGAGGTCTTTTAGTGGACTGAAATATGAAAATGAAAATGATGCAAGTTTTAAGAGAAAAACTGAATATGTTTCTTCCAATTTTTCCGCAAGTGATTTAATTACTGTATGCAATATATTGGGCTTGAATAATAAGGGTAGCAAACCAGAACTGGTTAAGAGAATTGTTATTAATTTGAATGACATGAATATTTTGCAGCAGAATGTTATTCTTGTTGTTGATGATGATGATTTTGATGACGATGACGAATTAAGTGGCAGAGAAAATAGTACTAGTGTAGAAATAAACAATGCTTCTGCCATTAGCGGAATTAACAGACCCATGATAAATTTTAAAGACGTAGAAGCTATAGTTAAACCTTTTGACGGTTCATTATCTATGACCGTTCGTAAATGGGTTGATGAGTTTGAATATATGAGGGATTTGTTCACACTATCTGACTTGCAGAAATTTATTTTCGCTAAAGGATTGATCTGTGGGAGAGCAAAGTTGTTTCTTGACAGCGAAAAGAAAGTCAAAATATGGTCGAGAATTAGACAGACGCTTATTAAAGAATTCACCGAGGAGACGAATTCAGCCGACTTACATTCCGCTTTAAGAAGCACAAGATAGGGCGGGAATGAAAAAGTCATTGATTATTATTTTAGGATGAAGTAAATCGCGTCGCAAGGAAGTATTGAAGATAGTGCAATTATGCAATATATTATAAATGGAATAAATGATTTAGATGTAAACAAACACATTTTATACGGATGCAGAGACATGCATGAATTCAGAGACAAACTAAAAATATATGAGAAAATTAAAGATAATAGTCGGAAAATGAAGTTAAAAAAGATTTTAGAGCTAGATTTAAAAATGTAGTGACGCAAGAAAGGAGTAGAGACGCAAAGTTTTTAAATGAGAAACCAAAAACATGTTTGATTAAGAATCAGAAGTACACACAACCTTTTGCTAACACACGCCAGAAATAATTTGAACTGCTACAATTATCTGCTACAATTACAATGAGGAAGGACATAAATCATCTGATTGTAAATTTAAAGACAATGGATTGAGGTGTTTTGTATGTGACGAGTTCGGACACAAGGCATATCTATGTCCTCAAAAGAAGGTTTATTAAGTAACAATTTCACATCATCGTCCTAATAGGATTCAGAAAAGTGTCGAGGTTTTAGGAAAAGAATTATATGCTATTTGGGACACCGGAAGTGAAATTACAATAGTCAATCAAGAAGCTTATATTAATCTAAGATCACCAAAACTAACCCAAAATAAAATACAATTACTGGGAATCAGCTCAGATCAAATATTTCCTTTAGGTTATTTTAATGCTAATATAATACAATCATGGACACAAAAATTAGCGCACCAAGAAGGAGTCGTCAAAATGAAACGAAATTTTGCATACGTAATGACTACTTTAATATAAGCAAATGATAAGAAAATCAAAGAAAAAGGATAATTTATTTCAGAGAAAATGGCAAAAGAACGGAGGAGTTAATACTCCGTAGGACCCCCTCTAGCGCGAATGCACGATGCGATACGATCGGGCATTGAGTCATACAAGTTCTGTATGATGTCTTGACACATTTCGTTCGATATTTGCTGTAACCTTGCCTCTAGTTCGTTCAAACTCGTGGGATGCCCAACTCGTCGTCCCAAATGATCCCAGATATGCTCGATTGGAGACAAATCTGGGGATCGGGCAGGCCAAGGAAGGGTAGTAACAGTGCGGAGACAGTCTTGTGACACCCTTGCCGTATGAGGCCGAGCATTGTCATGTTGAAAAATGGCTCCTGGGAGCCGTTGCATGAGTGGCAACACATGTGGTTGCAGGATTTCATGAACATACCGCTGGGCTGTGATGGTGCCACAGAACAATACTAGGGGTGACCGTGTATTGTAGGCAATGGCACCCCATACCATCACACCAGCTGTGGGAGCGACGTGTCGCTGTACAGCAAAGGCAGGATTGAAGCGTTCACCACGGGCTCTCCACACACGAACACGATTGTCATCACTGCCGAGATTGAATCTGGATTCGTCGCTAAAGACGACCTGGTTCCATTCCGCTGCAGTCCAGTTTCCTCGTGCGCGGCAAAACTCCAAACGGAGGCGTCGATGTGTGGGCGTCAAGGGCAGCACACGTTATGGGCGCCGCGATACCAACTGTCCTTCAGCCAGGCGCCTTCGTATGGTTCGAGAAGACACAGAGGCCCCTAGTGAAGGTGCTACCTGTGCCTCGATGGCGGCCGATGAAGCAGTTGGCTGTACGCGTGCATTTCTTACGATGTGGCGGTCTTCTCGACGACTGGTCTGTCGAGGGCGTCCTGAGCCTGGCCTTCGTGTACATGACATCTCTCGGGTCCACTGGTCCCAACACCTCCGCGCAACACAATCAGAGCGGCCTAATTGACGAGCTACTCGCCTAGCTGACCACCCAGCTTCCATCATCCCGACGATTCTCCCCCTCTCAAACTGCGACAACTGCTTATATTGTCTTCGAACACGGCGTAAAGGCATGTCTATTTCAGCTCGTCCTTTGTAAATGATTCACCACACTCAAACAAGCTTTGGTTACCTGTTTTATACTCCACAGAGTACGATGTTCAACGCCCTCTACCGGCTATACGTAATGCGCAATCACGCTGCATTTCTAATCATTTGCATATCTCCCCGACGTGTACCTTCATTGAAAGTTTCGTTACGATCCCGCAATTATTTCTTGGTGCGCTAATTTTTTTGTCCATGAGTGTAGTTGATGATTATTCTGTGAATACTGATATTTATGTTTTGAGTAGTAATTTGTGTAACAAAATGATTATTGGAATGGATGTAATGTCTCAATTTGATTTTTCCGTGAGTAACGAAGGTGTAAATATAACGGGTTTGGGTAAGAATTTTCGAGTTAATTATGTTTGTACTTCACGTAGAAAAGTAAATGATAATGAAATATCTCCGGAAAACAAACCCGAAACGAGATTTATGACGAACATTAAAAAAGTAGTTTACCCTAGACAACCAGCTGTACCTGAGTGTGAGGGAAATAGAGTAGAACGCCGTGAATCACAGAAAGTTGAGATTTCTATGTTGAATTCAGATGAAAATAATAGTCCCATGGAAACAGATATGTTACCATCCGCAACTGACGGTGAAGACGAAAACAGAGATGATAAAACCAAATTAACTGAAAATGAAAGTGGTGTATGTAAAGGAAGAAATATTAGTGGAAGTGGTTTGAATGAATTAGACGATGAAGCAAATAAAACTGTAGGAGTTGATGAACCAAACTTAACAAGTGATGCTCTTGAAATGAAAGTTGTTGAGAAGCCTTATTTGTCCACTATTATTGATGAAGAAAAAGGTGGAAAAGCACTGTACAGCGCTTTAAACAAAGCAAAAAAGTTGAAAGAGAGGAAAATTATGAGCACTATTCTAGAAAAGTTTATTGAATTTCTTAATAAAACTTTGTTGCTGAAATTGAAGCTGCTGTTGATTCTAAAGGAATTAACATAGAACTGAATTATGTTGCTGACCTCTGTAGAAGACTCGGTGAAGTTCCTACTTGTGGTATGTCTGACAACAGAGATGAACAGGCAGATAAGATGACGAATTTAGAAAGAGAGCTTTTAGAAGAAAAACAGAATAAGAAATTAGAAGATCAGAATCGTGGAGCTTGGAATGAAGTTGACGTTGATGAAAGGCTAACTGAAATATCTGCGAGAGAAAATGAACCTATTTTAGTGGAAGAACCAGATATTAATTTTGGTATTGCTGGAGCTCTCAAGTTAGCTAATAAAAAGGGATACTTAGACAAAGAATCTAAAAAAGTGTTCAGTGCCACAAGAACTAGCCAGTTGAAATCACAGTGATACACAATGGAAGAGAAGTTTTATGAAGATGATAAACTTCGAAAGATGGATAGATATACGGTCCCTGTACAATAATTCCATGACAAGGACTCTATAAGATTCCAAGGGCGAAGTCGAACGACCGTTACGACCTAGAGAAGAGTGGCTGTCATGAAGGACCAATTATGTCCAGATCAGCTGCTGATCACATAAAACCATGGTCTAATGACCTGTAAATAAAATTAAATGCAAAATACTGTTGTTTTCTTTTTTTTAGGATTTATTTTACGTCTAACAACGGAAGGATCGGCGAGGTCGCGTTTGTGTCATGATGGCCGGCTGTGAGATGAATCCCGTGCACTGCCCCACGTCTAACACCAGAGCTGCGGTGCCGAGATGCCAAAGGGGGCAATGACCCTCGCTCTCCAAACCCCCTTGTCCGCGAGAGGAGAGATTATGAAGGGGGAATAAGGGCTTCGCTGGCTGTTACGAGATAGACGGACTCTGAGACGAGCTCCCGACGTGAGAGGAGCGTGACGTTTAAAGAAGAACTGTAGACGATTTTAAACCCTTTTTACTATACTTGAATAAATATACATATGTTATTGTTAAATTTTAGGAGTGATTTCTACTTTAATGAATGCAAATATTCCTTCACACAAAGGTATCCCACGTTTATATATATATATATTTATTTATTCCTGTTTTATCGATCTAAAGCTTATGCAATTAAAAACATCCACCCTTTCATCTCTGTGTTATTTACTCTAAAATCACTTTTCAATTTTCCATCAAAATTCTTCTGAATTTTTCTGTGTGCAGAAATTTGCACTACATTCGCTGACTGAACACCACTCCTCAGTTTGCCGCAAAAACCTCACGGATTTCTGGTGTAACCTAAAAGTGACTTACTCATATCAATCACATAAATCTCTTTAAATCCCTTATAAACAGCAGTTCAACACTTCAGTAATATATCTGCTTCATGGCAGAGGCGTCTCTGCAAGCACCGAAGTTATACGGTATCTTAATATCAGGTTTAGGCCGTAAACCAATCTTGTATGTGATTTTATTGTCTAAGTAAATAAAGAAATGATTTTTAACCTGAACTGTCGTATTCAGTAAAATGGAAGTCTAATTTTCAAATTTTTGTGATTTTCCTATATTAATGTGCTGCTGTTATCAAATTAGCAAATTTTTGTTACTGACACTTTCAAGTACCCTAAAATTTTCTTCCAGATCACCGAAATTTCCAGTGAAGCAATAATATAGTAGAGTGCCCAATCGCCGGAACAGTCACATAACAATCGAGACCTGTTGACTTCATGGAGAAAGTAAACTAGATACCGACATTAAAAAAATGAAACCCTAGGTGACATGTTAACTAATTTAATGAAAACCTAACAATTACTTACAGAATTATAGAATTTTAACAAGTTTACAAGCACACACGAAAATATGCTGCTGCCAGCTAGGAAAACATTGGACCGAGTGACAAACATCCTTTCTCAGTAAGCAGAGTTCAGATGGTGTCGGCACGTCGGCACGAACGCTAGTAGTTGTTTCCGTCCACGGAGTCAGAGAGAGTTTTAGGGATTGCTTCTTGCGATCCCGACGGCTGTTTGCAAGGCCACTTTACGTTGTTAGAGCATCAAGAGAGTTTTGGGGAATCAGTTAGTGATGATATACAATTTGTGGGGCTACACATATGAGAGTTTTTACGCAATAATGCCCTGTTTAAACCAGTTGGTTACAGTAATGCCTTGGCGACTTTGACCAGAGGAACAAAAGAAATTACAAATTTAATCGATAACGCTTTGTTACATATTTAAAATATAGATCCGAGTTTTAACAAGAATGTTAATATTAATCTGTGTTGTATGTTAATATTAATCTATTTATAGCAAAAATACTTTGGGGATCGTTTTCATATCTCAGTCTTGCATGAACTGTAATCGAGGGCGATGTGTAATTTGCAAACAAAAATAACAAGTAAAATAAAGAAAAGATGATTCTGATAGGAAAGCTTCAGAAAAAAAGAAAGATAATCCGTGAACTTTTAATTGATGACCTCACATTTAGCATAGAGCCATTTTTTAATCTTTTTTCCCCGCTTAATCAAATAGTTACGTATAAAAAATTACATAACGTATAAGTATAGAAATGGCAACTTAAGATTTATGCAAACATTAAAACTAACAAAAATATTGATTGACGCTTCCATTTTAATAAAAATCATAGTTTATATTATTAAATAAATGAAAGTTAATTAGAGGAAATATGAGAACCCTCTGAACGACTTCAAAACCCAATGAGATAAACTACTAATAATCCAATACTCACAAAACATTTTCAAATAAATTCCAAATGAACTTTCTTCAGAATTTGTTTACCCCGCTAATTACTGATTTCCCTATCACAAACATCGCACGAATTTTATAGCATGCGAAACTGGGGGTATGAATCACTTTTGCGAGCAAATCCAATAAGCATTGCAAAATTCACTGAAATTGTATAACCCAGAAAGGAAACTTTAATTAAAAACTTTCATCCCTTCTAATCCTAGCTAGTTCCAGAAAATATTATGAAATAACACGAGTAACCGATGATTTCATTCTCCGGTGAAGATTTTAAGTTTTAATATTTAAGCTACACGGTGCTTATCCGGCGTGCAAAACAATGAACTTTGGCATACAACCAAAATGAGTTTAATTGAAAAAACGTTCGGATTTTTAAAAACTTATTTGCTGGAGTGAATAAGAGCAAATAATCGGCTTCCTTTCAACTTTAAAGTTGAATTATTTTACACGGCGTTGTTTTAATTCCCGAAATTATTTGTCTCTTCATTAAAAACCCTAAGCAATTGAAGTCTGACTGAAAAGGAGGATAACGTTAATTCAATTTTGGCACAATGGAATTTATGAATGGATCATAAAGGTCTAAGATAAGACGCTTTATCAAAAAAAAATTACGAGGTTAAATTAAATTCTTCTTCCCCGAACAAAAAAATTTCTTTGCATTAATTTATTTCTTGGAAGGGTAGTCAAATATAAATATTTCATTCTGAATGTTTTAAAATATCTCCTTTAAATTAAATTTGCAGGTAATAATACTTTTGTTACTTGGAATCATCTTTTGATTTTGAACTGTGTAAATATTTTTAAATTATTTTTTATTTATTACATAATAATGTATGCATGAGTGATAAATTTTAATGTATACATGATCACGGTTCAAATATGCCACGTGAGATAATTTTGAAGTGAAAACAACCACTACAGGCGAATTTTATAATTTTTTGTACTAACTGAACTGAATAAAAGGTAGTTTTGTTACACAATACGTTTCACTAAATACGATAAAAAATTTTCCTCTTAAAAGATAAATGTCGTGCAGTATTTAAAAGCACAAAAATCTCACAAATATTTAAACCTTATTAATATGTAATTTCCATTCTTCCCTGTATATTATTGTATCCATGTTAATATTCATCTTTTAATATCACAATGAAAGTGTTATAATTAATATTAATCTTGTATTTAGTTTTTTTTTTCTCCGGTTAATAACCTAGCTGTCAAAACATCCTTAAATAATGCACTATAAAAGAAACTTAATTAATCTTAAACACCGTGTCTTACTCACTGTGATGAAATAAAAGGGACAGGTATAAAATATTTAACATCAAGTGTTCAACGGAAAAAATCTCATAAATGCGTAATTAAAATCTTCTTTTTATCGTTTATCTTATACAAAATGCACTATTATTATATTTATGCTAATTATATATCTATTAATGTCACAAGAAAAATATTGAGATTAGAATTTTTTTTCGTATTATTCAGTTAGTGTTTTCTTATTGCCAACAAAGCACCTCCAGAAATATTGTACTTGTAAGGGAATTAAAATGTTCTAGCAGAGAAAGAGTCATTCTTGATAAAATGACGCATAAGTCAGATATGAAATTTTTTATATCCAAGGTTAACCCATCTAAGACTGGCGTTGCGGAAACGCAACATTAATTTCTGTATTTTTTAAAAGCATGTTCTAAGTTTTACCCGTCTGAAGTAACATTTTATTTTATTCTCTATACTTTAATAGTTCATAATTTTTTTTGTTTCCACATTTGCCCGATTTTAGCACTTGCAAAAAATTGTTTTTTTCTGGTGTTTTGAAAGAGAAAAACATGACTAATTTCAAATAATAACTGTAGATAGCGGCACATGTTAAATTTCCGATTTGATGCTTATTCCGAGTTTACTAGAGACTAAAGAACAAAATGGTTTCAACAGGTAAGTCATAATTTTTTTTTTATGTTTCTGATTTCATATTTTTTAAAATGTTGCGAAAACGCAACATCAGTCTAATGTGTATTATTTAAGATTTTGATATGCTGCCTAGTTTTTTTATGCAGTAAATTGGTATTGTTTCCATTTCAGATAAGTTTGGCTCTCTAGAAAAATGGGATTTTTGACCTTCGAAGAGGCATTGCAATATTTTCATGAGCTAGATGATGATGATATTTCGGAACAGAAGATAATGATGAACCATAATTCATCATTATTCCTCCAGATCCGGATGATTTGACGGATGATGATGATATTTTATGTGAAAATGTAGAATCACCTAATGACATTGCAGGTGAAATCGACATTTTTTCTAATAAAAGTATAAGTAAGTAATATAGTAAGATAAAGGAACATATTGTATGGTAGAAATGGAGACTCTACATGGATGTAATGAATTCTAAAATAAGTTTATTAGAGCTTCAGAGATCTGTATCTTTGAGAGAGCCATATCTTTGATAAAAGGGCTTGAAGAAATGCAGATGAATTATGTTTTACCTGAAACTTCACATATTGGAAGAGCATCATCTATTCAAAATCTAATTATCCACGAAACTCGGAAAGACCGTATGGGCCATATTATTACTAAAAATAGTGAAAATAAACAAAAAAGATGTAAACACTTCAAAAGTCTAACAATTACTGTATGTAATAAGTGTAATGTACCTCTTCCTGCGAAATGTTTCAAAAACTTTAAAATTAAAAAAAAAAATTCCGCTTTGGACTTTGTTGCGAAAACGCAACATTTTGTAACTCTCGTAAAAATAAATTTAATTTTATGGAAACAACTTATTTGTGCAATAAATGTTCTAAGATTTGTTAAAAAACTGTTTGGTGCATTTCCAATAAAGAAAACATGGAGCCGTCTTAAATGGGTTAAATAGCAAATCTTATGCATACATTTAGTTTTTATTTGAACTGTAAGTAAAATACATTATCACTATTTTTATTAGGGGGGGGTGTAATCATGCAATCAATGTGTTAAAAAAATTCTAACATAGCATCAATAGTTTGCATTTCTATAGAATAACACTGAGAAAACATAAGCACCTGCATGAATATTTTATTTTAAAGAAAATTTCAGGAATCCCGTATTGCGTATGTCTAACCTAATATGAAGAAATATGATCTTTTCTGGAAATATGTTTGATATCCAATATTCAGCAATGAAAATCACCTATTTTATTCATCACCATAAGAGAAAAAATGTTATTACACCAGTTTTATATTTTATGTGTTAATATCTGCTTGACATCCAGTATTTTCAACCAGAAAATTTCCATTAAAGTATAGTTATTATAATGTTTTATAACTTATATAAGTTGAATTCATATATTCATATATTTGTGCACTGTTAACATACCAATAAAAAAGTGAAAGTTGATTTTAATTTTATATTCAAAATTTGCTATTTTCTATGACTAACCCATTTAGCACATTAGCGGGATTAAAAATATTTTTCTACTGTTTTTCCAGAGCTGCAGGTCCTGAGGACATTCATTCATACATACCACGAGGGATGGCTACTTTTTCATCTGTACGGAATTGAACCTAGGTCCACGGCGTGGTAGCTTGGGAAGCTAACAGCTATGCAATATGATTGTTCCACCTAAAATATTGCTTTAAATAAAAATGATTCAAAATAAGGACGTCACACCTGATACATAGATTATTCACCAGAGTTTTCTTCTTACTGTTTTCAATACTTTAAGTATTATACTTATTTTCCAGAGATAGAAAAGATAGGATTGTAGCCATATATTTTATCGTAAAGAAAAAAAAATAGACTTGAGAGATTTAAGTTTACTTATCCCTTTAATCCTACATCACTCCTCTTTAAAATAAATACAAATAAAAGTTGGTCAGCTTAAAGTTTTTAATAACCTATAATTTATTTCATATTATACTGTAATTTTACATATTATCGAAAGTTGTACTTTGAACAGTTGTAAGTTGTGTTGTAAGTTTATTGTAAGTTGTAGTTGAATAAATTTGAATTTCTTTACCCTAGTACAACCCAGCTCAAAATGTCGCGGTTTCACGCTTAGAGCATATATAAAGTCCTAACTTAATTTGGATCAAGATTTTAGAAATAATATTTAGACCCCAAAAAAGTAATTTATCTTGTAACCTAGCGAACTCTTAACTAGAAGATACAGTATAAAGTCCTAGTCCTTCTTCCTACAAAATGAAAAGTACATCCCAACTTGGATGAACACTCAAACAACGTCACTGACGATGCTTGTCTGAGGTGGACTTCGGTAGGTAGATTTTGTTTGGTGGTTTATTGCAACAAGTCTTTCTAAGCTTCCAGACCTCCTAGTCTTATTTCTTAGATTTACATTTTAATTTTTTTTCAGCCTTTGCTCACATGCCCTTATTTACTACCCATGTATATTGCAAACTTTAACTCTTACTGCAGTTTTGGATGAGATGGAGGGGGTAAGAGGTAATTGCAAAATATTTTGCAAGATATGCCACATGGAAGGAACTAATAAAATTACCAACTAAAGCATAAAACATAGCCATTGCAGCTGCAAAATTCCCCCTGAAAACTTTCAGTAGCAGTTGTTAGTTATTAGTATACAGAAAACAGATGAATCAAGAAGATGGTATCTAGGATAAATAAGAACTATCTCGATGATTTTGTCATGTGATTCTTGCACAGTTACCTTGCGTTGCTGTCTACAAATCTCATTCACTTTGCCTTCACAGTATCCTTAGGACCTGCTCACATAGAATCCGTCAGCGTTAAAGATTCCTTTGGCGCTGATTGGTTAAATGGTTCAATGATTGGTATATGGACGGTTAAAGATTTTTACTCTGACGCTGACGGATTATACGTGAACAGGCCCTTTGTCTTGTAACCCATTGGTAGAGATGTTTAACGCCAACCTTTAATTCAAAATAAGTATGTCTCAGGCATCCGCAAAATTTTAAAGGTGTCCATTATTTACCGAAACATTCTGCCACTCAGTGCTTCGATATACAGATCCTGAAAACACATCTCGTGAATAAGACTTCTACCTAGATTACCAATATGATTTATGTTCTAACTAGTTTGCCATTTTATTTAAATAAAACGGTCTTGTAAAATATTTTTCTAATAAATACTGATGTATTTAAAATTACTGTAGTGTCAAATTATTTTCAGATTTATGAATTTTTTCATGTTTTTTCAACATTTACGAATATTCCATTTCATAGGAAACTTTGACAACTTAATAGTTTGCATAATTTCAATTAATACATTGCGCGTAGCAAAAGGATTACCGTAGCACTGCCAACCAACCAACCAGTTATACTTTCACTGACATATTCCGACTTTAGAAACATTCCATTTCGGAAAATGTAAAATGTTCCTGGAAATATCCAAAACAATTTATAGTAAATTAACAACCACAATTAATAAGTTTTAACTATTTAAAGGAAAACTGGGCCCCCATTGTCGTTAGCACATCACGATTCAGTACTGAGAGAGCTCTGATCGGATCCCGACATGCGCCACTGAATGCTCTTGTGTCTAGGCCGGGTATCGGAACGTTTTATCTGTAGGCCAAAAAGTCCTTGTGTGAGGTTAGTAGAGGTGGAAGGACAGTACTAACACCCTAGATGTCTCCTTTGAGGGCGCTCACTCAAAATTATGGTAGCACCCAGGGATTATGCTTGTTGAAATGCAGGAACTTATCGGACTGAATTTGATTTTAAGATTTATTTATACAATCATTGTGATTGAGAAATGCCGAGAAACGGGATTTGATCACAAGCATTTTTATACGGATTATAATTCAAATTACATAAGCATAACATATTAGAAATAGAAATATATCTCACAGAAAGGACGAACCTTGACAATTAATTTTGAGCCTGACGTTTAAGAATTTCATTCACGGCAATGAACATGAATAGAATGTAAGCAAAGTGGGTACATAAACCCAATTAATAGGATACTATTGTATTTGTATATGGAATTAATCAATGTCAGGGAAATGAAAAAAAAACAATAAGAATCAAGATTATTAATTCTGATTTGACTTACAGAACTGAATAACGTAGAATATTTTTCCTTTTCAAACGTAGTCCAAACCATTCTTACTTCAGAGAAAAATAATAAAACAGAATAATTGTGTTGAAGTTGTAGTACATTTTTTGTTCTCCTGCAAGTGTAACTTATATCAGATGAAATGTAGATGTCACTACAATCCCATTTGCAAAAATTAACAAAATATTAGGCTAGTGTTGCCGCCTATCAAAGATCATCACTGATGCTGGACGAAACAATCCCGACTGGCCTAAATGGTGCTCCCAGTTAAGAAGAAGCCAGTAAATCATTGCAGTGTGGGAGGGAATCTCTTCAAAAAATTGCCCTCATTGGAAAAAAAATACTTATAAAAAACAATAGAAGCAAACAGATTCATATTTCGTAATGTTAATTTTTTTCAGACCAGGGAATTGCAATAGAATCAATGAAAGGGGACTCAGCAGACAGGAAAGACATTGTCAAAAACAGATTGTCAAAAGTGGTAGACAATATCACTGTCTGAAATCTTTTTGGGATGCGCAGTCAACAAGCAGATTACTTTTCTTTCACGCAGCTTGCTTTTCTGACATGTGTTTCATAGTTTGCCCTCCATGTTGGAGACATTCACTGGAAAAATAAACCCGTCGTACGTGACATGCTTTCAGAAAACAGTAGTACAACCCCATAGTAACCCGAATAGTCAAAGAAGAAGAAGAAAAATCATCTTTTTTTTACTTGTGTACACAATTACAAACCAATCTTTGAAAGACAATAGCTGAAACTATTTCAGGTTTCATTCTTTGGGTATTTTGTCTATTTGAAATGCAGATAAGCAAACATATATGAAGAAAAAACAGGACAGATTTGGCATTAAGAAAATACATCAATACTTCAGACGTATTTAATTTGATTCCAGTTGAAGGCCTTATTTGAATAGTGGTCCAACTCCACTTTTAAAAAAAATGGAGTTAGTCTCACTTTCATGTTCATACAAGTCATTTCTATATTATTTAAAAAACGGTACACCGCCAGCTTATTTCTGCTACCAACAGATGGCATTATAAATCAGACTTCAGCAGTTCTTTCTCAGCACTCATTAGACTTTAATGCTATGTATCTCAAAACGTATAAGAATGGAGTTGGACCACTATTCAAATAAGGCCTTCATTTAAAAAACATATTGCTTTTATTTTTCTCTCCTCTTTTAAATTATACGTTTTAACCTTAATTACGCTCTTACACACATGCTTGCATAAGTGGTCCTAGTGTACATAATTAAAATGCTTTTGAATATTTTTGTTAAAGCACTTGAATAAACCTAGCTGTTGTTTTTAATCTATGTTGTATAGGAGATGACGGCGTATATTCACAGTGAATGACTAGAAAGGATAATAACAATCAATTATAACATCAAAACATTAAAAACTGTTGTTACTAAAATTTTAAATAAGCATGTTAAAAATTACCCTATCCCTATGACAGCAACAACTGAGGATAAAATTATATATAGCAAAAACCTACGAACGATAAGCCATTAAAATTTGCCAGACCCTTTAGAAAATTTGAAGAGCACTTTAAAAATCATTCTCAATTAAGAATTTCTTTTAATTAATAGTTAATGAAATTTTAAGTGCCTTATGCATTTTAATGACATATCGCTTTAAAATTTCTCGACAATATAAAAATTAGATTGTGAGAACAATAGCCAAAATTTTACAACTCTTATGAATTTAACCAATTAATCTACAAGGAAAATTTATGATGAAGAAATTGTAATGATTTTATAATGAAATACTAAAATGATGGAGTCTTTAAAATGGTATAAAATATTGCCTTTAACTGTGACAACAAATGCATAGAGGTATATTAGTTGTGTTTTTTTTTACCACTACGGTCACATCTAGATACTTAATAGCTACTATGGCCAAATCCTACAATTTAAAGCTGACTGACATCAATCCAGATGGCAAACTCGAACGTGCAGTCTCTAAATGCGGCGACTGAATTGTAACAAAATGTTGTAACACCAGAATTCGGTAGTCAGTGTCTGAAAGCGAACCACAAACCTACCAGCTCCGTGACGAACAATAGTCCTCCACTAAACTGCCGGTTTTTACAGGAATCCCTTTGATTGTTGCATTACACTTCAGTGCAGACCACGATGAAATGTCCGAACAAGAGCAGCGTTTCACCCGAGTATTCAAAACGAGCATTCGCTAAGGAACATGGGTAAACTCGTAAAGTAATGCGCATGATGATATTGTAAGTACAGGTAGCCCTCTTATAACACGGTAGATAGATTGCTAGAAAATACCGTGTTCTGTGAAACCGTGTTACATTCGCTAAGGAACATGGGTAAACTCGTAAAGTAATGCGCATGATGATATTGTAAGTACAGGTAGCCCTCTTATAACACGGTAGATAGATTGCTAGAAAATGCCGTGTTCGGTGAAACCGTCTTACATAAGACCCAGAGCCAGTACAAAAAGGGAGATTACGTTTGGAAAACTTATTAGAAACAATTTTTTTTTAATTCCATATAAGCAACTTATTTTTTATTAAAAATATAAATGTATGTACAACACAAAACGAAATGAAACAAAAAATATTATTTTCCTTTAATGCTACCTTAATTTAATAAATTTCTTCCTCATCACTGTTCAGTACAATCAAACTAGAACGTTTTTTTGGTTGAAAGATATCACCTTTTCAGAATCTTTTTCTTCATTTAGATTTCTCGCACCTTCTATCCTCTTTAAAAAATCTATAATTTTGGTTTGTTTGCTGGTTCTTACAAGGTCATTGTAGGTATCGCGGTATGGAGATAGATAATTGTGCAGCTCCTTTTTGAATTTTCGACTTCTTTCAGCGGAAGGTTCTGCATCCAAGAAAAATTATTCAAGATTTTCAGCTAAGCTTAGGTCTTCTTGTAATTTTACCGAGTTATAAATAAATAAATTATTTCTTTATACATTTTCATGTAAAGGCACTATGGTTCATTATTCCTTCCCGTCATTATTTTAAGGTAATTTAGATTTTAAATGTATTAAACAAAAATCATGTTATCTAGTGCTGTAGAAGTACAGTGTTGTACAAAGGGTTTCGCAATTTATTTATCGTGTTAGAGGGAAACCGTGTCACAGGTTGCAGTGTTATACAAGGGTTCTCGCAATTTATCCTATCGTGTTAGAGCGAAACTGTATTGTAAGATGCCCTGCTGTAGGAGGGCTACCTGTACACTAGCCAAAAGAACCTTACTCAATAGGCCATCCATTGGTATTTCACTAAAAGGACTTTCAAATGAGTCAAATGATCGTATTAACTTGGCATTTTAATCATATCAATAGCAAAGAACTTGTGAACCAGACAGATGAAAACATATTTCTTTAATTCATACTTCTAAACTCTCATTCGTATATCAACATTCACGGATTCAGTAAGTAAATCTTAACAGCTATCAGCTTACAAACCGTGTTATAGTGATTTACACCAAACTATAACGCAGTAACAACAAACATTGCTTTGAACTTAGCTTTCTCACTTTTGCGTATTTTTCCTGTACAAGAAACTCAGTTTAGCAGAAAATTTGTAGATAACATGAAATGTGCAAAAGGTAAAACATTTTAATACAGTCTTTGTAATAATGGAGTGATAACCAGGTTGTTGCAGACTGTTAGTTTAAGGTTTCAATATCCTCAGTTTATCATGGAAATTACAGGGGAAGATAAAATCAAAATAAGAAAATGGATTTAAGGCGGTGCACTAGAAGATCAATAGCACCAGTTTTAAGCTTCGAAAAGATTTGTATAATTCTAATGATACAATATGAAATGTATATTTCTGAATTTTGTCAATTTTTCTTTAAAGAGATCCTCGTTTATGAAAGTTTGAAATATTTATTTTATGAGGTATTAAGCTTTTGATGTTCCCGCTACGAATTTAAAATCATTTCTAAAACATCACGCTAAAATATATTTGAAATCTCATGAGCTAAAATTTTAAGATTTGCCTTTTATTGACAAATAAGTGTATTAATTACATGCATTTCGTAATAAACATTAAGAAAATTATCAGTATGAAAAAAGTATTCATTCCGTAATGTGAGGTTTAAAGGCCTGCAAAGTTAATTAATGGATCCCTTTGTCCAGCAGTCATTTTAAAAAATACGCCTTCATGTAAGGAAAATAGTGTCCTAAAAATGGAGAGCAAGCATATTGCCATAAACATCCCTCGATGTTTTAAAATGTTACGTCAAAATTGTGGTAAATTTTTAACCTGTATTTCATACACCTTATATTCAAACTTTGAAGATTCTTTGAAACGTTATTGTGCAATCACAAGAGCGTGTGGCGAGCTCCATATGAATTCGAGAAGAAGCAAGTAACTTGAGGGGTTGCGCATGTAACTGACTGCTGCGCCTTCAAGTATGTGGGTATGTTCACATAGATTCCGTCCGCGTCAACGGAAAAAAATTTAACCAATCATATACCAATCATTGACCCATTTAATCAATCAGCACCAACGGAATCTTTAAGGCTGACGCTGACGAATTCTATGTGAACAGTCCTTATCAGTCCGCTCTCCAGCGACTTGAAATGCTCGGAGCTCCTGTTTCGCAGAAGCAGTTCGCACCTCCATTTTAGACAGCCATGACTGGTGAATAGTCCGTCCGTTTTAAGCAGGAAAGTGAACTTGTAATTGTGTACGTGCAAATGCATGTTTTGTGTGTTACTAAACTTAAAATTAAACTATATGTTAAGTAAAGTAACATAATCTTGTAACATTGCAGTCAGAAATTAATAAAATTGATTTGTGTAACTCCATCGGCATAATGTGCTTATTTATATGCTTTTAAGGAAAGACGCCTGCATAGAAAAGGGTGGGATTGGTTTACACGTGTCAAGCCATCTCCCACAGAAGTTTCAAGACATTTCATTAACTGCTAAATGGCTCAATATTTGTGTTTGTTAAATAATGTTGTCTTGGCGTTCTATTACTGTTACATACAGGGTTGCAGCGTGGCATAACAACATCCCATGTTGCTGCTGACTTCCGTCACTGCTGGGGAAAACCGTACTTTGAAGTAATGTTAAATCTTGGCTATGGTTAGATTACAGCGTGGTCATAAAAAAACTTTGCCGATATATGGACCTCTAATGGCTGTTCCGTTCAACCGATCGAGATGAGATTTTAGATATAGTTATTCAGAGGTATGAGCTTGGGATTCTGTGAACGGCAATAAAGTGTCTCTCGCGGTTACGATTATAGTTGTAGAAACTCGAAATTTTCGAATCGCAACGCCCACTTTTTCCCGTCGTAAAATGCTCAGAGCATGCGAAAACCCTAAATAGCATTGCAATGGTACGTGTATCACAAAATACGGGCGCGTTATGCACGCACAAAAAAACAGCTCTGCGAAAGGCCAACAGAAACATGATAATGGTACATGGAAAATGTGGAAAATTGTAACCCAAGTAAAGTTTTTTTTTTCAATCTTTGTTGTCATCAGTCTTGCCTCTGTTATATGGAAATTTCCTCCGTGCGCCCGGATCGTGTTTTTGTAGGCCGTTCGCGGAGCTGTTTTTTGTGCATAACGCGTCCGGTTTTTTTTGTCATACACGTACCGTTCCAACGCTATTTAGGGTTTTCGCATGTGCTGAGCAATTTGCGACGGAAAAAGTGGGCGTTGTCATTCAAAAATTTCGAGTTTCTGTACCTATAACCGTAACCGTGAGAGCCAAATTGTTGCCGTTTACAAAATCCTGACCTCATACCTCTGCATAACTCTATCTGAAATCTCATCTCTATCGGTTGAACGAAACGGCCTCTATAGGTACATATATCGACAAGGTATTTTTATGACCACCCTTTATAACCATGCCCGGTTAATATGAAGCTTTAAATATCTCACATTTAAACAGAAAAGATGAACAAAGATGATGAATAAAGATAAAAGGTGAAGACAATTTATAACCAGAATCTTAACTTCTGGAAACCTATTTGTTATCTACCGCAAATTTCTGTATAACTTAAATAGACACACAAAGGAGTCTCGAAGAAAAAACTTTATCCTTTGTACATACATAGTTTGTTATTGCTATATATGATCAAACATCATTACTTTAAAAATCAATTTATTTGAAGTTACCTGAAAAGTTTTAATTTTCTTTAAAATTTTCTTTTAAAATTAATACGATGTTAATTTTTACTCTATCTGCCAAAAAAGTTTTCTTTTTATAGTTTGTTTTTTACTTTTGTACTGGGAAAACTTTAAAATATTTTGTCGTCTGGACTTACTATTTATTTATTAAATTATTTGCGAAAGATTATTTACCAAAATCCTTAATCACTTTGAAGAAATGTTTGCTGTACTATAAATATTTTCATATTTTCGTCTCTGAGTCGAAAATTGTAACATTATAAATAATTTATAATTATTTGTTTCAAATTTGTATTTATTAATTTCCCTAATCAGTTTGAAGGAATTCAGGGTACCTATTGCTTGAGGGAAAATATATTCACATTTTCCTCTGTGTGTAATGACTTATAATTTTTTATAACTATTTTATAAAAATTATTTTTAAAATTTAATTTATTGTTTCTTAAGCACTTTAAACGTCAAAACAATTCAGAGATATTTCGGCTTCAGCGAAAATATTCTTTTGTTTTCATTTGTGAGTAAAAATTTTTAGCATTAGCTTAATTAAAATACATAATAGAAACGCTGTTCTGAGTTTCATGGAGAAGACTTGCAAAGTATATTAGTAGGAGAGACCGGGGCTAGTTGGCATGAAATTTGGTTTTGGATTTTTCAATTTTTGTGTGCAATACTTCGAGAGATTCTGGTGAATGCGGCAGATAGCTTGACTCTTTGACTACAAAATCATGTAGTATCCAATAATTAAATCCGTGTTTAGGTAAACCCAAACACACTTTTCCTAAAAGCTTCCAACTATGCCAACTAACCCCGGGTGCGGGATTAGTTGGCATACCCCTAGGGGTAAGTTGGCATAACGTGATATGGATACTTAAGCAAAACATAGCAATTTTCGAGAAAAAACATTTTATTTTATCAAAACTTGGGGTAACATGGATTTTTCTTAATCGCTCTTTCAACCGCGATTCTATTTTTCGTAGGAGTGTCTGTTAAAATAGCAAAAGACCTCTTTTTTCGCCCACGGTTGGATTGCTGTCGTGGCCTGGCTTTGGGGAAAGGTCGAATTTCCTCTTGGGTCATGTGTCGGGAAGATGATGGAGTGCCCACCAATGCCGGTGTACCTGGAAGGTCATTTGTCGTTAGAGCGGGTTCTTTGAGTTTCCTTGGCTCTGATTCATCGGTAGTTTGTGTAGCCTCTGGAGCAGGGCTATCGGTGACGGAAGATGGCAAAATGTCTGAGTCCTCAAATATGTCTGGGTTGAATGGACAGATCCCACTCACTAGAAATCCAGAGGTAATGTTGGACAGAATCACAGCTGATTGAAAGGCTGTTTTCACAATTGCTGGGATATCGTATATGGTTAAAGTTTTGCCTGGATCCAAGTCATCCAAGCGTCACAAGCCGTGTTGACGTATTTTTTAAGGGGTCCAAATACAGTTCTGTCCAATGGTTGCAATTTATGGATGCAGTGTGGAGGAAACGATAGGACAGTAACGCCATTTCCTTTGAACAAATCGAGGGCCTCGATGGACAGATGCGAGTCATTATTATCTAGGAGAAGCAGCACAGGTCGCGCTCGTAAACATCTGGTAAAGTGGATAAAATGTTGGGCAAACTTCGTTCGACCATCCAACCTGTCATGTTGGCATCACCACTGGAGCCCTCTTTTCCGGATCACACGAAATGTTCATTGAACTTGACTCGTGGAAAAATGAAAAATGGAGGAATAGCACTTCCTCCGGCCGAGACGGAAATATCCAAAGTAACAAGGGTACCTCTTTCAGCATAGGTGATCTGTCCAATTTGCTTAAACCCTATCCGTGCTATTACCTTGTCTGGCTTTTGAACTGTTGTAATCCCAGTCTCGTCCATATTGTAGATGTCCTGTGGCTCGAATCCATGCCTGTTCAGTACTGTTTGGAGTAAAGTGAAAAGTTTTCGACGTTAGTTATTCAAACTGATGGCTTGAGCTGGGCTAGTGGCCTCAGATGTTCGAATAGATAAGGATTTGTAAGGATAAGAAAGCCAATCAGGTCCAGCCAGCATGTTGAGCCAAGCTTTTGCCTTCAACATTGTGAGCTTGAACGGCCTCGGTCACCGTCTCCGTTGGTCGATTTGCTCGGTCTGTTCCTCTCTTGTATATAGCTATGCCAACTGACCCCAAACCTAACTATGCCAACTAGCCCCACAGGGAAATCCAAAACAAGATGGATACCACACAATCCCAAACATCAGAAACAAAAGATTATGATACATGCATGTAACCACAGTTAACCACTCTTTCGAAAACCGTCATCAGCAGCACCTCAATTTGATCTACAGGTTCACCAGATCAAAAAAAAGTTACGATGAAAAAATTTACTCACCAGTCAGAAAAACGATAAAACAGGGGTCCTTCCTTTGTAATGCTTTCAAGCAGACTGAAATTTCGGTGGATGGTGCACCTTTACATACACTCCCTACAAGCAAGATTACAGCTCTCTAGCTCCACGGCGGCAGGAAATAAAAGCAGTGTGCCAACTAACCCCGGTCTCCCCTACTAGATGAATTCGACGGCACATTCTTAAAAAATGTTGTCCATGATAAAAAAATGTAAACACGGAATGTATTGACAATGATGCATTATTATGATGTATAAAGGTTTATCAAAGACGTAAAATCACTGGAGCGTAGGGTTATTCGAAGCTCTTTTGAATATTTCAAGCAAAGAGAAGTTTGGTTTGGTTTGGAGCGCTACGGTCAACTTTTTGCAAACGAGGGTTAATTGGACCGGGACCTAAAGTTTTAAGCCGATTCCGAACGGCTACGAACATCCATGCCAACAGTGGGATTCGAACCCACAGGATCTGAACAGAACGCCACCGCCCTAGCCATTCGTCCAGCACGTGGCTCGAGCAAATTTGCTATTTTGATATTTTTACCTCGGACCCCGGAAAATGTCTATACGGCACAGAATATTGATCTCTAAATAATTAAAGATAAAAAGAACTGTTCATATACCATGTTTTTAAATTTTCTGTTGAATCATATAAACTGACAATTCTATGTATTATTAAATACTTTTTAAAAATTTTTTTGATGAATTATCCCATCAACTGGAAAGAAAATGAAGTTCATTGGAAGTTAACTTGCGTTTAAATTTTCATTCCCGTCCCGTTCGATAGATGGCTGCACCAGTCTACAAAACAAAATTAACTGAAAAATAATCCAAATATGTTTAAAGATGGCTAAAAGTATTAAAATAACTCATTGTCATCGTGTTCTGAGCTGTTCTAAAAGTTTCAAATATCTAGTTAGTCGGGAAGTTAGTTAAAAATCGATTGCAAGATTTGTACCGGACAAACAAACACACACACACACACACAAACAAACAAGAAAGCTAGTTAATAAAAACAAGGTAAAAATATTGTTATTTGTATGTGGTTTAACATAGCACGTAAAATCATGCATCAAAATTTTAATTTATTTTGTCACAAAAGCGTGATTTATTGACTATAAATTACTATTACTTCGTACGTAATTGTTCAACTATAGTTTGAGGATTGTTCAAATTCACGTGGGAAAGTTGCCTCGCTAATGATATTCACTAAAATTTCCCACTCAATAAGTGAAGTTTTAATTTTACTTAAAAACAAGTAACGACTTCTAAACAAAATTTAACTTTTTGCCCGAGACGAAACACCGCATTTTTCCTGCATTTGTAAATAATATCGCTTCTAAGCCAGATGTACGTGCTAAACACATTATTCAAACTTCAGAAACAAAAGTTTTCTTCGCTTCTTTAGAGCACAAAATATGCATTAGGAAATTTTTAAGTACTGCGGGAAATGTGACAAGAAAACTGTCCATTTAAGTAATTACTTCTTGCAGGGAGAAAGCTTTAGAGCGGGCACATTTCGGGGAAATAACTCCCAAAGTAAAGAAATATTTTTGTGAGAAATTTGATACTTTCTATATTTTCAACGCTGCTTTAGATTTCCCGAATTTATTCATTGCAGTGAGCCTTTCTGCAGTTTTAAATTATGCATGTAATTTTATATTCGCGCAAAGTTGAAGATTTTTATTTAGTCAAGTTATAGAGCTTCCTAAAGTTTTAGTTGCTGAGGATCTGATTATCCCTGATTTAACTGTGACTAATAAGAGAAAAATACGAATTTGTTAGGAGTTTTGATGGCTATTGATGTTCTACAATTATTGTTTAAAGTTTATAAAATGCAATGCTTCATTTTAAATATGTCTGTTGTAATAAACGTCAATAATTTTACTGTATATTAAATTCTGTTCATGTGCTCAATCACATAGCATGTGTAGAGATACGTAATTTTGGTATTTATGAAATAGATTCGAATAAATGCGAAATTTGCCGATATGAGCGAATAAATGCGAAAATTATATTTTTAGTACTTTTCTCCAAAAACTCGGTGATAAACGGCTTTTTAAGTGGAATTTGGTAATAGTAATAATTTATTAACATAATTGCTTATTTAAGACCATGCACGGTCTTTAACTGAGAGATCTCACTCTCGAAATTTGCTTATCATTTACTGTTAGAGACTTAAGGAAGAGAATGTGGAGACTACTACAATGTTAGCTATTAAATAAGAATTTTGATTCTTACCTAACCAAGTAAGCAAAATTATGATTTTTTTTTAATAAATGCGAAACATTTTAATATATATATATATATATATATATATATATACAAATACATACATACATACATATATATATATATATATATATATATATATATATATATATATATATATATATATATATATATATATACCCTTAAGCATGTGTCTGATGTTCTAGATATATGTATTGTTTCCCTTACACTCTATGAGTTCGTATATGGATAAGCTTATATTATTAAATCTGTAGCTTTCACTTCAGAGGGAATTTTTCATGAAGTATGGTGTAGTTATACTCTTTTGTGTTCCATATTATCTACACAATTAAGAGTGTAAGATTCGGGGGGGGGGGGGTGGAGGAGTTAAGACATGCTCATAGATTTTCCAAATCATATTGGGCAGAATAATTTGTTTTATTTTTTTCATTTATGGATTCAATTTCTATTTATTTTCTTACATATCAAGTGACGATATTATGCAAAGTGTTCATAAGAAGAAAGGAAATTAAATCTAAGCCATAAATTAAAATTCAGAATACATTTAAATTAAAAATTTCTCCCAAAACCCATCAAAAGACGCAACAGTTTTAAATAGTGAGACTAGTTATGTGTTAAAAATGTAATATTCCTTACTCTTTCCGGATCTTGAAAATTTTCTTTTTTTTTTGCTTGAAATTTTACCCCATATATGATTCATTCCTTCCGCCTAAAACAACTATAACATATTATGAGTTTTTATGTAGGATTTTTATTTTAGATTTTAATATACTACTAAGAGTTACTCAAACTTGTAAAACCTGTTAGTTGCACTCAAATTTTGAATTACTGGCACAATTACGGTTGACAATAATAATGACTGTTAGGGCCTGTTCACATAGGAGTCCGGTAGCGGAGCGTTAAAGGAAAGATGACGTTGAGACGAAAATAAACCAATCATAGGCGTTAAAATTTCGTTGCAAATCGTTTGGAGGTTTGTCATTGGTTAATTATATTTCAATACTTTAACGCTCCGCTACCGGACTCCTATGTGAACAGGGCCTTAGGCAAATGAACCCTAAAAGGGCTATCTAAACTTCAGTTTATAAGAATCAGTTTACTTGCATTACTTTTGGGCATTCATGCTATCGTTTTAGACAGGCGTACACTTTTTACCTAAGGGCCTGTTCACATAGGAGTCCGGTAGCGGAGTGTTAAAGTATTGAAATATATTTTACCAATGACAAACCTCCAAACGATAAGCAACGAAATTTTTAACGCCTATGATTGGTTTATTTTCGTGTCAAAGTCATCTTTCCTTTAACGTTCCGCTACCGGGCTCCTATGTGAACAGGCCCTAATGGCGATACGGCAACTTTGACGTCATGCATCTGAGAAATAGGGTTTTACATTTATTTTCCCCATGGTTTATTATTTTTCCTTTCAAGTGTATTTTATGGAAATATATGTCAATATTATCTTAGTTACTTGTATAAATACCTCTCGAGTTAGAGCAAAGGTGCCCCTGGCAGCACACACACTCAGACTCACGAGCAAGTGAGATTCGTGTGTTAGAAGTTTCTGTGCGAGATTATATTGGTTATACAAATGTTCTAAGTTTATAAATTTAACGCTCCTGGAGCGAGTTTTTTGAAAGTTAGTTTTTTTTATTGCTTTTAATATTTTTAATGTTTATTACGGTTCTGTATAAACTTTGTGTTTTTACTTTAAATCTTGCTTATTTATGAACACACCCCATGTCTGACCCCATGCCCACTGCAGACTCTCTTATATTGCCACTCTCCATGACAGTAACCTATTGATATTTAATGATCAGAAGTGTTAAAAACTGCCAATCACTCCAAATTGAGTGTTGAATCCTGTAAGCAAATTCCATCAAATAAATTTGCGTACAACTTCCAGATTCTTCCCACTTCACTTCAATTTTCTCCAATGTCAGAAGAAGAACTTAAATTAATCTTGACTTATCATAACAGATGATCTTGATAAAATGCGTAGAACAAGCTCCAACCGTACTCTACGAACTCAAATAATCCATGTTTGAACAGCGCTTTTCAACCTCCAGGAATTGCAGTCCATCTCATTGAAACTATATTTCGATTGCTATTAAGATTAAATATCACTTCTCATCATGATAGTTTTTGAGAAAACTTTTTGGGGACTATAGAAAAATAAAAACTAAATATTGGAAAATATAGCAAGAAAATTAAAATATTGCTCACATATTTACATCCATTCCAGATGAAAGAAACCAGCTGTTTTGCATCTGGAAAACGGACGGATGCAAATCAGATAGATGTAATTCGCCTAATCAGATACATTTCCTGAATTAAGAAGAGTAGAAGCCTTACATTTGTGTTTGTGTCTATTCGTGTTTTTGCAACAAGTAGTTGTGTTATTAAAATATTAATTGTGTTAAGTAAAATAGCCTTGTTTCAAGGAATCCAATACATTTAAAAGCATCATTAAAAAAAAACAAAGCTAAATAAAATAAATAGAACTTGACCTTCTACGTCGGGGGTTTTTCAGTCCATAGTCCATTTAGTCGTTATTTTCTTATCGTAACAAAGGCTTCAAAATTATATTATACGGAAAAAAATGTTTCTGTTGAAATCTCCCATTCAGTGCATTTTATCATTTACAATTCAACATCATTAAAAAAACAGAATAAAAATATTATACTTCGTGCATTTCAGAACTTCTAACGCAGAAAAAAACGCTTTTTCCTACCTAAAAAAACTAACATCTGAATGTCAGGGGTAAACGCTAAAATATTTTTCAGGCTTAAAAAACAAAAAGTTGGTTTGCTAATTTTAAGCACTAAATACACATTTGTATAATTTTTAGTTTTAAGTACAAGTCACCAGAAAGCTATTAACTCTCTTAATTGCATCTCGCAAAGAAAAGTATTACAAAGAGCAAGAATTTTCATAAATAACTTTCACAGTTTAAATGACTACAGAAATTTTTAATGCTTTTTAAAGCCCCCATCAAGCTTTAACGAAGTTTTCTATTAAAATTTCCCGACTTTTGTCAAGTATTTTTTAAGTTATATTCTAGGCTATGCGTTAAATCTTGTATTATAATGTCTCCTTCATCTTACATTTCTAAAAAATATCCCTTGAAAATTAGTTTTATAAATAATATATTCCTTATTTTGCATGCATCATCTTATTTCAGTAGTTAAAATGTAAACTTTAAAAGAGGTACATTTAAAGTAATTTCATAATTTAACTTGAGATAATCAGGACTTAAGTAAAACAACAATCTACAAAACTGACTTCATGTTATTATGAAGGTACTGTTCTTTATATTCTAACACAAAACTTGTTTAAATAGTTAAGTATGTAAAACCAAAACTATTTAAACTATACTTTATCTAGAATTTTCAAAACTCTCTTGCGAATGTCATGAACAGTTTCATTTGGAACTATTTTATACGTTACTATTCCATAATTCCACATTTGAGTTTAAAGAACGCAGTTATTTTTAAATTTGTTACATTTTTAGCTTTGTCATATTGAGTTTATGAATACTACACACACACACACACACACAGACAGACACACAGACAGACACACACACACACACACACACACACACACACACACACACACACACACAAACACAAACACATACACACTCACATATATAATTGCAGAACGTGGGGATGGTGCCCCATGTTCTGCAATTACACTAGGAACCCTTCTGGGCATACTTTTAACAAGGTTTTGATAAACAGCTATGGGTATGTGTATCCATTACTGCTACAAGAATGTCGCCAACTCAGCTGTAGATTTTGGACGTTTCTGCCTGGTTCGTAAACGTCGCTCTAACTCGCCCCACAGATGTTCTATAGGGTTTAGGCCCGGACTCTGAGCAGGCCAGGGAAGACGTCCCTGGCCTGCTCAGAAGACAGTCAAGGGACCATATCTTGATACCTCTGCTTGACAGAGGCTGCAACACGACATGGAGCATTGTCGTCCTGGAAGAAACATTCGCCCATCCCATAAAATTGTCAGAGCGTAGGAAGTACCTCATTGCCCAAAATGTTCAGGTAGGCATCGGCGTTCAATTTAACAGGAACAGCATGCAAATGTCCCATGCCATACCACGAAAAACACCCCCAAACAAGTACAGCCTCACCACCGAACTTGAGAGTTGCAACGATGTACTTGGGCAACAGACGTTCACTTTGCATTCACTAAACCCAAGCACGCAATCCGACAGCGTGTAGCGTGACTCGCCGCTCCCTAAAACGGTTTTCCAGTGGTGCACAGTCCAGTTGCGACGTTGCAAACACCAAGAGAGTCTGCCGGCTTTGTTGTATTTGGCGATGTTTGGTTTGTGTACGGCAACACATCCGTAGATATTGCGGGCGTGAAATTATTTTCGCAAAGTATTGGGGTGCACCGTAACCTCTGCTGCCTGTTGAAACTCACTGTTGATGATTTGGAGTGGTTTCTTGCGGTTGTTACGAACCTCACACTTCAGGACACACCGATCTCGTTCGGTCTGTTAACGGGGATATCCAAAGTGTGCAGTTCGTTTCCGAACTCCCGTGGTCTCCCACTTCCTCGCGACATCACAAACAATTGACCGTGGATGTGATAATTCTACCGCAATTGCACGAATAGACTTGCCAGTAATGTGACAACGAACTGTAAAACCTCTTTCAAAGTCACTAAGTTCCGTTTGTTTCGACATATTGTCACGCATAACGTATTTATCGTTAACAGGTCACTTGCGAGCACTGGATTTGCATAAAATTCGACAAGCAGTCGGATTTTTATGGAAATACGTTGTATCCAGTCCATTATTGTATATATATCTGTTGTAGTCTGCATAAGCTTTCGCACACATCCAATTGGATGTTTGTCTTTCATTTAACGTATGACTTATGTCTGCAACAATATGATTTGTTGCATAGCTATAACCATTTGAAACCCCACTATTGTTTTACAGACACACTGTACATACATATATATATATATATATATATATATATATATATATATATATAAAATAAATATTACGCAACTTGGAATTCCTATAAATCCTATAATATACATTTATACCAATTCATACTGTAATTTTAAACTTTTCTCAAGTAAATTTTAAATTTCATAAAGCTGAAATTTCCCAGTTTTGCAGAATTCTTCGCCGGTTATGGGTACATATAAGGATTTAATTTTTCAGACTTTAGAAGTAAAAGTACCTCTCCTGCTTCTATGAGCCAAATAAGTATTCAGAAATTTTCGAGTTTCGTCGAAAATGTGATAATAGAAGTGTTTTCTTATGGAATTATTTCCTGCGTCTGAAACGCTCTTGTGTTTAGCGTTACAATTTTCTCTAGCCAAGAAAATAAACACGGTTCAGAAGAATTTGATAATTCCTACACATTTAACATTGATTACATATTCTTAAGCGTCATAAAATCTCTATTTTCGGAACTCTATTATGGAACATGCTTTAATATATGTTTAAAAACGGAGTTTTCTGGTTCAAATTTGTATTTGAAATTTGCAAAATAAACTATATTTTAATGTAATTACTTGACACTGTATCTAAAAGAATAAATTTGGGATACTCGCACATTGTTTGAATAAGAATTATAATGAAATTTTCATATATATCATTCAAGACTCTTACATTTTAATGGTTTTCATATCGAACTAGAGATTTTGAAATATTTAACACCAAGTAGGACAGTAAAAAATATTTCACAGTCTGATTCTTACAGACACTAGACCATCAGTTAAACAAAACTGAAGGAATTTATCTTGCTTTCTGAATCCTTCTGTCAATACGGAAACACAATAATTATTCAAAAAGGCGAGAGAAACGCACTGAAGACTGTTATTAGAAAGATAGACGGGATGTCGTACGAAATTTATTTCTGCCTCTTGGATTCGAAATCAAAAGCATAAATTATACGAATATTTTTCAATCGAAGTTACAAACATTTAGAATGAATAAACAAATATTCGCAGAATGTACTTTAAATATCATATTTTATATCCCTGGAGATATAAATTGTGATATTTAGATCACCAAATTATATAAACATCATACAAGTATCATATAAAGCAAAGGTTATTTGAATTTTAAATGATAATAGTTGGTACCCGTTGACAACCGTGTTGTGAAGAAGCCACAACTGCCGAAACAGAACAACTTAACAGCTTCTCTAAAGGTGAGTTTTCCAAAGTGTTTAACAGCAGGGATCATAAGAAATAGACATTGCCTAAAAGGCGTAACAGTGAATCACGTCCGTGATCTGCATCGTCTCAGATGGCTTGTACGGTAGAAAAGGGGGTCAGCAGCAACTGAAGGAAAACTTTAACCGAGGTTTGTTTCATCCGATTTCAACATCTCACTTCATTCGAAAGTGCTGAAAAGACAAATCCGGCAGCAATCTCCTCTGCACCGACACTTAGTATTCTCTACACTTAAATACACTCTTGCACCTTTTAGAATTAATACCTGACGGCAGACTCACTGTAATATCGGCTAAAGGAGGTCCAATAAAAATGTAAATCAAGATTTCTAATTCATTGACTTATGTGCTGTAGTAGCGGCAACCTTTGTTGACACATGCCTCCACTCCTTCCTTGCTATTCTGTGAAATGGGCAGAAAGGTTAAGCGGTGTGTGTGATGTAGTCTACACATTCCGCGTGCGGGAGACGTAATTGCCTCCATTCCTCATGTGTTGTTCGGAGAACAATATTGAAAAGGCAAACTGGCTGAGGGTGACATAAAGTTCAGCTGTCTTGGCGGCATATGATCTCCATAGAAAGACCTGTTAGTAATGTTTTCTGTTCCAGAGAATTGTACATTTTTCAGGCTAACAAAGAACCGATGAGGGGCCGATGCAGCCTTTCAACTCCACTTACGGTAAGGTAACTTGGAAAAACATCATTAACGAGACCGTCCATTAAGAGGCATGGTAGATGTCCAGTTGAAAGAGGACCCGCGGCCGACAAAGATAAACGACTCTGGGATGTCGTTTCAGCCGGAGGGAAAAAAACAGCTGAAGGAGCGGTCAGGAGCGAGATGACGTCAGCGGGCTAGCGGATTGTCACGAGGAGCGCGAGGCTTTTATAAAGGGGGATCGCCGACTCGCCTGCCTAGGGAGAGGGAGAGAGACCAGGAACCAGAGACGACTTTTCGAGATTTTTGACTGGAGGCTCGGGAGCTGTGATTTAGCTATGAGCCTATCGAGTTTGGTTTGCACGTGTAAGGTGCCCATCTACTACTTGTAAATAACAGTGTACATAATTTTAATAGTCCAATAAAGGACGTAATGTAATCTAGAATTTCTGGTGTCTTGTGTCACTAAAACATGACAATACTTTTACGAGGTGCTGTGGCCACATTATCACAGTGTGTACAGGATGATATAATAACTAAAAATATTCTCCTGAATAGACTTAAAAATTTCATGACTTTTGTGTTTGCTATGTATATTTGTATTTATTTATTACAAACTAGAAGGTAACCCGTCATTTTGACGTCATAATATTAATAATGACGTCATAATGGAAAAAGTAAATGAAAGTTAAAAAATATCCCGAATTATCTAACAATATTGCATTTAATCCACATCTTGTAAAAGCAAACCCTTTCATTATTATTTATTTATTTAGTTTTTCATGCGATTAGAGGAGTAGACTGCCATCCAACCCGTCATTTTGATGTCATAATACTAATAATGACGTCATAATGGAAAAAGTATATGAAAGTTAAAAAATATCCCGAATTATCTAACAATATTGCATTTAATCCACACCTTGTAAAAGCAAACCCTTTCATTATTTTTTATTTGTTTAGTTTTTCATGCGATGTTAGTAGTAGACTGCCATCCAGTTTTTTACAGCTCACTACGCGATCTGAATACTTGAGCTACTTGATTCATTCACATTCAAGTTTGTTTACTTTCAGAATTCATCGCAAAAGTAAACAGATTTTTAAAAACTGTTAAATATACAGCTAAAAACATTCAATTTTTTTAGTTCTGAATGTTTTATAGAAAAATAGGCTGAACAAACGTGATTTGATGGAGAAGATATTAGTTTTTAGGTAAGAAAAAATTCTGATCCACATCTGAAATTGAAATTAAGCCTAACCGGCCGTTTGTTTACTGAGGACTTCAATTGAAAGATGAGTACAGCCCGGAAGTGTTATACAGAGACAAGGGCTATTATATATATAATGCCCAGAAGATTGGCTATGACGCCGTTAGTTCTTCTTGTTTTCCAATACCTCTGAACTTTATGGTTTAAGAACACAAGTGCAAAGCACGAGTCCAGATGAGTAGCATCAAAAATTTGATCTTGTCCGCAGAATGGACATAAGAGGGAGCTCCAAAGTTTGAGCCGGTTCATGTATATTTGTATTGAAGATGGAATTTAAGAAAAAAATTATATAATATTCAGGATGTAGATTAATTGAAATCTATCTCTCATATATGTAAATTGATTAATGCATTCTAACTGACAAATATGTGAGGACACTTTCAAAAGGAAACTTCGTATGATATAATCAAAAACATAAGAGTTCCCATATAGATGCCATTATGTTTCGATTTTGTGGGAGATATTATATTATCGATATATATAAAACAGTTGCGTAACTGACTGACTCACTGACATACAACGCACAGACCAAACCGCTGGGCCTAAAGGGCTGAAATTTTGCATGGCGATTTTTCTTATAGTGTAGGAGTGCACTAAGAAAGAATTTTGAAAAATTCTTCTCATATTTTAAAATTAAATTTTTGAGCTGTTTTGGTAACTTTTTTAAAGTTTGCATTAAAAATAATAAATTGAGGGTTATAAAATTCATATCACAAGACAAATCATAAAAATTCCTTTAAAATGAGATCTTTTTCGAATCTTTACCTCCATTTTTTGATTTTTGGTGAACTTTTAAAGATTAATTTTTAGAGTTTAATTTATTAAATGCTGATCACATGATTTCTTTTTCTGGTACTTAAATAAATTATCGTCCCGTGATAACAACGAAATAGACAAAAAACATTTTTTTCTTTCTAATGCAGCAGACGATTGGAGATTATCCAAAAAAATATTAAAATACAGTAAAAGATATGTATCTCAATCTGTACTATGTTAACTGGTCTATATTCTTTAGTATGTCCTATAACATTTAATTTGAATATTTTCTTCTACATTATTTTGTCTATAAAATATCCCTTACGATTTTTTATAAATATATTTTCTTTTACATCAATGGTATACATTGATTGTCGTATTTATTATAAATAAATAAATATATACATATACTATATATATATATATATATTGGCATTAATTGCACACATTGACTGTTGTATTTAATTTGAATGTACTCCGTAGCGAAGTGCGGGTTTTCAGCTAGTTTCTATATAAATGGTAAGATCCTAGGTTTGTCAACTGCTAATGTTGACTTCGGGCACTGGAGGAAATCAGTGTCGGGATCTCCATTTTATTTGTTATACTGTACAATGTGCTCTACAAGTACAAAATTTTCCTTTAGACACCCACCCTCATAATTTTTTACTCATAATACGGAGCCACTTAATGATTACTGATAAAAATTGCTGTATAACAGTTTCCCACAAGAAAAGCGTTCCTGTAATTAAATCCGAAACGTTGAGCCTTGACCTCTAAAAATCCCTAGGGTCCACCGTTCGATAAAGTGCCAGCTGCTAACTGTTAGTTTCATTACCTTTTCGTTACTCAATTCGTACTGCAACCAAAATTGTCGATCTTGCCTTTTGCGGCTGATCGATAAAACAGAGAAACCAACGATACTGCGAATTAAAAGGATTAATGGAAATCGATATATTAACTGCATCCATTATTTTTATAGGCGTAAGATTAAGCATTGAAATGTTTCAGCAAAAGCATGCATTTGTTTCAATTAAAAGTGCACGTGGATTTACTATAAGGTGTTACACGTTTGTCTTAGTTGATATGTAACTAATGTGTTCAAATTTTAAAGGGATTTCAATTTGCCATTAAATAATATCGTTGAATTAAGTTGAACCAATTAAAGGAATTCCTGATAGCTTAAGACCAGGTGATGGAACAATGGTTGGGGCAAGGCATTTGGTCCGGAGTCTGTGGTTTTGAGTCCCACTGCTGGCAGGGATGCTCCTAATTATTCATAAACAGCTTTAAACTGAAATTTCATGTCTCAAGTAACCTTCTATAGCAAGATTTGATGGTAGCGTTCTCTACCAACCAACCTAATTATAAAAAAGTATTTTAGAACTTCATGTCATAGTCAAAGCTCTTTATGGTTTCTTGTTTTCCTATTCTTATAAACTGGCACTATCCGATAGCCGAAGACCAATGTTGCTATTCTTTAGAACTAAAATCAACAAGTACTTATAGTTCGTCTTGTCTTCCTACCGGGTTATTTTGCCCTCGTGTAGCATAAAATAGAACCAACTACTATTCAACCATATGAAGTGTCGTTTCAGTTTTTATTATTTCATAAATTCAGTACCTGTTAAGATGCATTCATTTACATATATTGTGATTCTTGTTTCATAATACTTTATGGAGTCAAAAACATTAATCTTTGTTCAATTCTATTATTTTCTCCCTCACATTGTTGTATTAAATCAGGTAAACTCATATCTGGAGACCTTTAAACTACTTTTGACCAAAAGCATTAACTATCATTACATTTTTATATTTTGTGCCTTTTTTATTTACATCTGTTATTTATATTATTGTTCTTTGTTTTTACAAAGGTATTGTACTTTACTGATTTTTCATGGCTTAACCCATTTATTAATTTATCAATATTTACAATACAATAAGTTACAATGAATTACAACACAACAATTTTATATTAACTTATGTAATCAATACACATTTACAACAAAATATACAGGTATTTTACGTATGCATATTTCTACAAACGAGGAAGTTTTACCATATAAAAAGTGCAGTTTTTTTTATTTAAAATTTATTTTTTACTGAACACAAGAATGGAATAAATCTACAGTCCTTCAAAACAAAATCACATTTGACAATTATGGAATTACTTTTTTTTAGCATTCTCATCAATTAAAAATTTATTAAATTTTTGGAAGTTAAAATTTTGAAAAGTGTAACTAATTTTCAAAATATAATTTCAAATGTTACTAATTTTCAAAATATAATTTTCAAATGTTACTAATTTTGCCAAACCTATATTAAGCATAAATAAAATATAATAAAAATATTACTGATGTATTTTACGAGATGATTAACTTGTTTCACACAAACATTCAGTTTCAATGAAATTTTCGTAATATTTATTAAAAAAATTCTAGTTGAGTAAAGATGAAAATCAATGCAGTGATTTGCAATTTTGTGATTTATAAATCACATGAATAACAAGTAACTGGAAAGAAAAGCGCTATGCATGGCAGATCAAACTTTAGTAAGCGAAAACAAAGTAAATCTCCCTGTATTCTTTAATGGCTTTGAACTTTTAGTAATTTGGGAACATACTATCTATACATTCAAAATCCACTTCTCAAGGCTAGGGTTGTATATTTCTAGCTCGTTCTCTTTTATATACTGTGACATGGAACTCAACTTTTGTAATTATTTTAATTAGTATACTATTTTAACTCTAAAAAACTTTTTTTATTTCATAATTTGTAAACAACGATAATTCTGTTCCATGCACATTTTATAAGTATATATTATTTTATTTTGTAATATCTGAAATTTTGTCTGTGTTCTGAAAATCATCGCTGTGGTTTTTCTTACCAGGTTTCCTGGATGAAAGGAATGTGCTCCGCACATGCAATTAAGTGTGACCTGTAGCATTACGAATAGTACACAAGGTCACTTGCACAGGATGGGATAATTACTTGCCACCCCCACGGTCATTAAGGGCACAAGGTTCCTCCATAGCAACGATCCAGCAACCGTCTTTGACCAATTAGGGGCTTCAAGGTGTTCATGTTCAAGAACATTTTTCTGACTCCTGTATTTTTTGGTGGTGGGAAGTTTTAAAGTTTTTTGTCTGTTGAAGAAAAAGCGGAGACAGTGAAGTATCTCGAGGTTTTCCTCTATTCGACTCATGACTTCTTTTTTTATGTCGAGGTCTCCTGAGTCTCTGGTCTGCATTGAATCAAGTATAAAATGAGAGGCGATCATCAGTCTACAATAAGAGTAGTTGTAAGTAAAAATGATTTGAATTATATATAATCAGGCGAGAGCACAGGATATTCAGTATGTATGCAGCTATGTCTTAATATGTATTCAAATATTTTCTTAATATATATAAATAATTATTATGTTGTTTCTGTTCGAATTGTAACTAACGATTATATTAATTTGAAATAAGAGGAAGAGAAATTAAATGTTAATATTATCTATTAAATTTGTGTTTGTTCTTAGTTATCTCAGACATCTCAGAATGTGTTTTCTCCAATAAATAATTTTTAAAGTAACACTATACAGATTCTCTATTCTATTGCCTATTTAATCCCACATAATATATATAGATATACATTAATGTTTGGAAGCAAAATGAAGATGGGAGATGTAAATTTAAGAATATATGCAAATATTCCACAGCCTTATACTTTGTTTCTCGTAGTAAGCTTTTCGATAACAAGAATTCAAGAAGGAATAACCCTACTTATAAAATCCTACTAAACTAAATTGTGAGATTTATAACTACCCTTTAAGTTATTGTTTTCACTTTAAAATTTACGACCGAAGTTTTTTCACCATTAATTTCTCATGGACGGTTCTTTCAATTGTTGTTCAAATCAAAACTTTATACAAAATATATAAAATGTCATGAACATTATACCACAATTTAATAGTGTTAAGATCAGTAATATGAACATTATATGCCATTATAATATAATATATTGCATATTAATATATCGCAAAAATGTTCAAACCACAAATCATTTGCACCGTAATGAAGAGACAAATATTACATAATTTATTTCGAAAAGCCACCTTTTAGAGGAAAAACTACATTCCTCTTAAATAAAAAACACTTTTTTTAGTATTAGCGCGATATTTTTATACATCAATACGTTAAATAAACTTACGTCGCGAGGTTTCCGTAATGAATTATTATATTTTTTGCCTTTGTGAAGTGAAGCAATAATGTTTAAGGGTTACTCATTATGTGCTGTAATGGGAAAATCTCATTACTTATTTAGTCGTCAAACAAATTTACGCGAAACCTGTATCTAAGAGAGGTTTACTTTCATACTAAATTACTTTTATAGGACCCGAAAAGGGACTAACGTTTCTGTTTGTAGGGTGTAAATCTTTCTTTTAATGCCGTCATAAATATCCTAGCCATTTTAACAGCCGTAATTTGTAATGCGTTTATCTATTGGGGGAAATCCCGTCTTCAAATAGTATTATATGGAAAGTGATGTATTACAGTAATTAAAAAGTAATAGAATTGAATAACACGGGAATTTCGATCTATTAGAGAAATGCTACGATAGTTCAGGGCATGATATGTATAATTCACGCAATGCCTCCGTGAGTCTGACAATACATCTGCAAGTTGAAATCATTAAGGCTGTTGTGATGACATTTACATATTTAAGAGAATGTTGAAAACGTTACATAATAGAAAAATATATTTGTGGATCAATTTTGAACAACTTATTAATATGAAAATAAAATGTATGCTAACATTGTAACGTTTGCCAGCAGGTTGGTACGGTGGTTTGGCACATGGGCGTTCGCTGAATGCTTATGACCACCAGGTTGTGGGTTCGATTCCCGCTTTTCCAAGGACAAGGCTAAGATTAGGGAGTTGCATTGACTCCCTTATGTGGTGCAATCATAATAAAGAAGCCAAAAAATCTGCTGTGTGGATGGGCGAATATCCTAATAGACAAAGTTCCTGCCGAGTTAGAAACAACATTGTAACGATCCAATGATTGTCTCACGATATTTTAACGTTCCAATGACATTGTAACGTTCGAATGACTGTACTGTTCCCCTTGCAAAAGGTTACTGTCACAGGGCTAGAGACATCGAAAGGCAAAATGAAATATACAAAGGATGGGTTATGAAGCATGCATTGGAAAAAATAAGAATGTTAGGAATCAAGAAGAAAAGTAGAAGAGGGGGCAAAGTTATGGCCGTGATAAAATGGATCACACACAGGAGCTTCCAGCTCCGGTCCAGGTTGTAAAAAGGTTCAGATCCGTGAGAACGGTGAAAGTGGAGTCACGAAGATAGATACACCCCTAATCAGGAATGGTCAGTAAGAAGTTTATAATTTAAATCCCAAGCAAATGAATGCGTGTGGGTGTTGTTAGAAATGAATGAAGGCAACAATGGGATTTCACTTGGATGTTTTACCTTGCAAAAGAGAGTAGCGAGCCTTGGGAAGAATGTTCTTCCAACCTTGCACACCGAACAGGATTCGAACAGGGGAATACCAAAGAATTAAACAAAATTTCGGGAAAGAAGGCGTAGGAAAATACCTGTGGGAACATATCAAGCATTTTATTGGTTGTCATTATGAGTATGGACATCAAGTTGACCATTTGTAGTGTTGCAGCTTTTGCAGCCATTTCTGAAGTAAATTTACCATATGTATTTCTTTACGCTAATACTTTATTTAGGGTTAAACATCATAAGGTGGAACAACATGATTGTTGTTGACACATTTCGACAAAATATTTTGGATGAATTTTCTCAATTCTTCAGAAAGTTATGTATGTCGCAGTGCAGAGTAATATTTAGAAGAAAAGGCCAGCAACTTTAGAGGGCATTGTTCTGGAAATATCTTTAAAAACTCAAAGAAATGTTATTCCTCAAAAGTTGTTTTAATTTTTTCTCAACATTAATTTTAAAAATTGGTATTAGTAGAATGCCCCACAGATCAAGGTTCAATGTATGTGAAAATAACCTTTCATGCAGAGATATGCATTAGATGAACAACTACACTTTAAGGATTAATAGGGTCATACGACTGTTGAAATTGGAAATTTCATATTATACTCTAATGAAAAAAGATTGTCTTTGACATATGTGTATAAATCAGATATTTTTAATATTACGTTGAAAAATCAAAAATATGTTAGATAATTAAAAAAAAATTAAAAGGATTTTTTTTTGCAAATGGACAACAACATACTCCTTGCATTTTATAATGAACAAGTTGCATTTTATAATGAAACACGTTTTCCTCAAAAATAATAGGATATTTGTTATAACATATACAGCACTATGTAAGGACGTGATAAAACCTCAGTTACTCCTTTAATCCCATAATTTTCTATCTGTAATAAAATACGGAATGAAAAACACAAACTTTTTCACATTTTACAACGGCCTTATCTCCCCTAAAACAAATTACGATTCGTTCTCTATAGTATATACATTATAGCGTAATATGCCATCAAAAGGTACACAGTAATTTTTAAGCAATAGCGTGTTCAATGATGCACATTTCCATTTTGATAAAAGACACATTACAGGTTTATGCATTAAAAAAAGTTTAGTTACCATAGTTTTATTCCTAGCACTAGAGGAATTTTTTTCCTCTGGGTTTATTTTAACGAAATTATGAATGAATAAGTTTCAATAAATATTTTTTCAAAGGTTCGGTTATTTTGAAGGTCTGTTAAATATGATCCCAAAAATCCTTTTAAATCTGGCTTTCATTAAACCCATGTTAGCGCTTGTTTTTAAAGGTCCCTTTCAGCAGTACCTTTATCATTACCTAAATAACTTATACATTTACCGCAACATCTGACACATTTGCTCAAAGATTTAACAGTGGTGATGGTGTCTTGCTACCTTTTTAGTGAAAAAGTCAAAGAGATATAGTAGATATATTCTTTCTTGAAGGTGATATTGATTCCTCCAAACGACACTCATAAGGGAATGACTCGGAGAATTTCAATAACATTTTCTATACGACGTTTGTTTCTATTTGAAAGCTGGTAACAGAATTATGTCAATAGGTTTATTTTTGCTTTCTTGTAATATTTATTTACTATTATGGTGTCATCTGTTTGCCTCTCCACGATGACTATATTTGAATTCCCCTTAATTATAAGATTGACAAAAAAAAAATGCCAAGGTATAAAATTTCAAAAATTTTGGCAAAAGTCCTCTCAAGTCAAGTTTTGAAAAATCCAGAACTTGCCCTTGGAAAAATTGAAAGTGATTTTTAAGCAAACTGGGCTCCAAGCATGTTATCAAAACATTCAAACATTGGACATTTAATTAAGGGTCTTTACAGGCATGGCTTCGACTACAAAGGAAACAACACTATATTCGTCTTAGTAAAATATCCACTTTTATTCGCGGGTCACGTACACGGTGCTGCAGAATGAACGGTGACATTTCAAAGTGTTATAAAAAATGGACGAAACAACTTACAGAAAAAAGCGTTATATTTTCGAAATGTACTAATAATCTAGTTTTCTCCCATTAAGTTTTAAATATAACATCCCTCAGGGGATTATCCCTCAGGCCCGTTATTTTCGATGCACTGCCGAAGCCATTCTCTAAAGTTTTCCATAATTCTGTTGGTCCTTTCTGGGGCAATGGCAACAACTTCTTCGTGAAAAAACGGGTGTCAGGAATGGTATCCATACTTCCCCTTCCCTATTCTTCTCCGATAACCTATTGGCCGGATGAGTCTGCATGGGGGGGGGGGGCGAAGGGGTAAGGGGGAAGGGGGAAGGGGATGAACCCACTTGGAGAGAAGTGGAGGAACTGAAAAGACCGGTTAGAGAGGGAACACTCTGGCCTGATTACAAGGTGAAAGGCTGTGAGTAATAGAGTTCGCCACGTGGAAGAGGGCTTGCACGCGATTTTTATCGATCTATGCATATTTGCATTATAAAAGCAGTGTATAGTAATGTGTGCCCAAGTAGAAATATATTTATAATAAATAATTTTGGGACTAACAATCGTATTTTGATCCATCAACCGTGTAATCCATTCGTACAACGGATGCCTCGTAAAGGGAGAGGTCTCTCCTTCAACAACGTCTCACGAACTCGTTGTGCATTTTAAGGTGTTCTAATGTTCTGAGGAAGACCACTTGGTTTCCATAGTAATACAGACCCACTTGATGATTTGGAAACCATCGCAAGATAGTTCTTTGATCATAAACGCCATCAATTCCACCAAATGCCCTAATGTATCGAAGTAACCTAATGTAGAGCCTAAATGCCCTCTGTATCGAGGTTACATAATCATTGTCTTAAAGAACTCCATGATACTAAAACCGTGATGTTCACCGAACCAACTCATGGTGTCTACTGACAATTAGAACATCCGTCCGAACTGTTTGCCCGCGCCCGTGCCACCCTACACCCACTACTCTCTTACCAGTGACCTTCAAACATGTGATCCATTCTGCCTCAAAGGGTATAAATTCTTGAATTCAAAACAGTAATTACTACAAAAAGAATACCAAATTTTTTTTCTAAAATGAAATAGGAAAATGAATCATATACCATAATCCTCATAATTCACTAGCTATTTATATTATTTTCTTATTTATTTTTCGGATGCGCCAAATGAACTAGAAACTTATTGCAAGTATTTAAAACATTTTTTCTCATTAAAATATTTTTACGGAAAATTCAAATGTCAAAAGTAGCGTAGTTACAAATGCTTAAATTCGTAACTTAAATAATTCTAAATGTTCTCATGAGCGAAAAAGAAATTTGTCTGGTATATATTCTGATATTCTTTTTAATATCTCTCTCAAAGTGATATTTAACTGAGTCTTTACTAAGTGCATCATGACATTTAGAATGGACTGTGCAACTTATTTTATCCTAAAAGGTCATGATTGGCACTGCAATAAACTAGGGTTTAAAATAAATATCTTTAACTCTATGGACACTTGTTATCATATTTATATTTAATTTTTAATTTTTCTAATTTTTGTAATAATTTGTTAAGCGACTTTCTGAAAAATGTCTTCTTATTAAATTGAGCACGAAAATCACAGAATGCCTAGAGCAATATTTTGACTCCGGTCTGATAGTGTTCGTTTTAATTATTCCTACAATTATACTTTACAATGGAAAAAAAGCTAAAAAAAACACTATTAAGAAATATTTTAGTGAAAAAATGTAACAAAAGATCTCACCAATAAACAAATTTGCATGCTTATTGAATGTTTTCCATTTTTCGTTACCTTTCTATTTATCTTCCTTTCTATTAAGCAAATATTGATAACATAATCAATATTGATAAAATAATCAATATTTTTTTGAATTTCTTCACAGGTTTTGCACATGACTGTAAGATTTATATATACAGTGGGATAATCGTTTTTTTTTTTCTTTTTTATCCTGTACTTCTAACAGCTCAAATCGAACATTGACATCAACACCTCCATCTTTGAAGTCTTCACGAGTGTTCGCAGTTATTCATGTTCTCGTAAGTAGTAAAATATCATGTATATACAGTATAACGAAAATATAAAGCCTATCTATGCTCTAGCTGTGCTGTATGAGCTGTTATTTATCATCCCATTTCAGATTTTAAAGACCCATTACAGATTATTAAAGTTTCGAGTGGGATTTGATATATTTTCGTAGGTTATAACGGAAGTATGGAACTGTTACAAAATCTATTTATATAAAAGCCAATCCACTGACTGGCTGACTAATCACTAAGGGAGACCATAAGCCTAGGAAATTGAAATTTTGTACGGTGGGTTTTATTTTCTGGATACTACCTTCGAACTTCAAGGGGGTGAAGTACACAAAATTGTTCGAATTTTCAAAAAGCGTTTATTGCATTAATTTTTTTTTGCTCTTTTACGCTTAAAATGACGTTTAAATCATGTTTCTATCTTAATTAGAACAGGATAAAGTAATATTATTATTTTTTTTTTTTGCAACATTCTAATAGTAGCCAAACGTTGTTTAAACCTGTTTTTGCGTTTTTCTGCTATTTGCGTTTTTTCCCATTACTCGTCTTTAAATTGTTATAAGTCAAGAACCGTTAAAGATAAATGGTTGAAACCTGGAACATGTCTTTTACAACTATTTTACTTTAATTTTAATGCAGCACATTAAAAAATATTTACTTTTGAAAATATGATTTTTTAAAAATATGTTACACAATTTTTTTTTTTTAGTTTTTAATCTAAATATTTTTAAATTCTTTAAAAATTAATATTTCAAAAAATGCGGAATTAAAATTAAAATTTATATATTTCTGTTTAAATAAATGAAAAAATTTTGAAATTCGACAAATAATATTTCGAATTATAAAGATTTTAAATTACCCCAGTTTTATTAAAAAAATTTTAATTTAAAATTTTTTAAAAACTTTTTGAGAAATTTTATGATGTGATTTTGCTTACAAATTCTATGGTTGACCATCAACAAAAAAATCAAAATTTAAACTCAATAAATATATTTTTTTTTTAATGTGTCTCGGACCCCCTTAAAAGCAGCTTAACCTCCCACTCCTCCTCCCACCAAAAAATCTAAAACCCGAATTTAACACTGGGTTTCAACCGAATTAGTTTTAAAAGAAAGAACCAATCAAGAAACATATACATACCAGGGGTTAATTGAATTTGGCCCTAAACAGACAGAGCTAAAAAAATTTAAAAATTCAATTTTTTCAAATGTGTTCTAATGTATTTAGTTTTTCCTTTTAAAATTTATAAACCGGGTGACTAGAATTTAAACATCCCTAATATGACCTCCCTGTTCATCGAATTACTCAGTGCAAAGGCTTCAAATTTCATACACATACTATTCAAGACATGAGGAAATGGATTACGCGAAAAAATATTTAGTTTCTGAAATCTCCGATAGAGGGTACTGTACAAATGGACATATGCTGAAAATACACAAAAACGCATTTTAGACACATTTTATTTGAACGTGTCAAACATTCACGAGGCAAACACCTTAGCGACGTAGGGAATGCTGCTCAATATGGTTCCCATCTTGTAGATGTGAAATCTGAAAGTCTGTGGACAGCTTGTTCAACTGCGGATCGTAGCTGGTCAACTGAAATGCTTACCAAATACAGAGTGAAACCTTCTTTCAAGTCTGCCAAGGTTACTAGACGTGCTCGATAAACAAGATTTTTTTAAGTTTCCCCACAGCCAAAAATCACACGGATTAATTTCCGGCTAACGAGATGGCAAGGTTCTCGGAAACGCACGATTGATTATTCTGTTATTAATGGAACGTTGCCGAAGAAACTGGTGTACACAGATTCCAACGTGGGGAGGTGCTCCATCTTCCATAAATGTAACTGAATCAAGACACTAGCGCTATTGCAAATGTGGTACAACAAAATTTGCAAACATCCATTTGTACCCGTGGAAAGTTTTGCACTATGTTGGAAAGTTTCTTCTGAGTCCGCTATGTTGGAAAGTTTTATTCTGAGGTCCACTTCTACATTGAGTTTGTTTCTATACTTTGCTTCCATATATATAACAGTACTGAAAAAGCCTGTATACATACATATGTTGTGTAGAATGGAATCAAATGTCGAAGGGCTACATTTGCAAGTGCAGGGTAATCATATCTGAGAAATAACCAAAAGTTTTTGCGTTCATTTTTGTTGAATTGTAGTTTCAAAGACGTATCGCATAATAATTCCACGAGAATATCTTGTTCAAGTATAGATTGTTAATGTCAAAATTGTTTCGTGGACCCCCGGTAATAGCTAAGCGGAACCCAAGGTGTCCGCAGACCACAGTTTAAGAATATATGACCTACAACAATATCCATTGACTGTTCCACAATATCTGGAAACATTATCAACGACATCAGAACGAACCGGTTTTCCGAGTTCGTTCTGAACCGGAACTCCGAGATGTCCAATTTCTTCGAATCGAACGGTAATTCTCCTGATACCTTGTACAAGAAATGGTCCTTTGCTCAAAATGTTAAATCGGCGAAACTCTCGAAGTGCAGCTGCAGCAATTTTTTTTTTCAAAAGAGCTTCACAAGCAAAGCGCGTTTTGGCAGAGGGACAGCTATCATTGATAAGAATGACATTCCCTAGTTTTATCCTCTTATATAACCAGAATATGGCTGCAAACGATGGGTTTATGCGAATTTTTGTGCTTACAGTGCAAAATCGCATCTACAATAGAAATTTAAGCTTCTTTACATTTTTTCATTTTTTCTTTTTCCATAAGGGTAATATATATTAAAAAGGAAAAATTTCATTTCGCATGGGTTTGTTTTTTTAATTATTATTTTCGTCTGTTTTCATATTTTCTGTTGTACACCGCCATTTATTGATGTTTTTGGAACTAATTTTTTTTCCCGAAATCCATTTCCCCATGTCTTAAACAGTAAGTGTACAAAATTTAAAGCCTTTACACTGAGTAGTTCGATATACAGGGACATCAGAGTAGGGGTGTTTTGGTTCTGGTCTCCTGGTATATAAAAGCCAAATACGACCGATTGACTGATCACCGTATCTCTGAATGTATAAGGCAGAAGAAGCAGAAATTTTGCATTTTGATTCTCCTAATACCCTTATGCTCACAAAGATTTTTATTAAAAACCAAGCATTTAAAAGAGATAAAATAGGTGCTTAAATTCCAATTTTTTTTAAAAATAACCTTAAATCAATATTTAATTCCAGATCAGGGTCGTTAAATTACGGGGTGAACTCTGAGGAATGACATCTTTTCTGCAAAAGTTGATCTTAATAAAATGAACTAGATGACATAAAGATGGTACTCATGCATTCCGTCGCGAATACGACGGGTATTCAAGTAGTGTCTCATAAAAGTTGTTGATAATTTCTTCTATAATTTAAATAGTATTCCTTTGAACAACTCGTTCAAGCAATTTTTTTCTCATATGCTTTGATAAAACGCTTGCCTGATTTGAAATATGCGGTGTGACCTGAAATATAAAAAACACAAAACATTTATTAATAGCAAAACATTAATGTTCTTTGCACCAGGTCCTGCTCGTGGGTATACGGCACCCCTAGGCCAGTTTGGTTTCCAGTGCACGGAACTTTTTTTATGTTAAATGTTTAAGCTATATCATTTTTTTAAAGGGGCATGTCATAAAAGAACATACTTTAAAAATTTTGCATAAATTAATAATTTACAAACTTTTGAGTACAATACGAGTATAAAATGGCTCGGGATAGCCTTGTGGTAGCGCACTGGCTTCTGGTGCTGAGGTTGATCGGATCGAATCCCGACGCGTGTCATTAAACACCTCAATGTCTAAGCCGTATATAAGCACGTTAAACCCGCAGGCCAGAAAAACCGTCTATGAGGTCAGAGAGGGTTGGAAAGGGTACGATACCCAAGTGTCGGTCCTGGGGGTGCTCGGTCAAAATTGAGGTGGCAACTTGCTAAGTCAGACTCCGACCCTTATGGTGTTATATAAACCGGAGCAACACACTTTATCCGGAAGGCTATATGGAGCTGGTCTGGAAATTGCAGTCAGGGGTCATTAGAAACAACAACAATAACAACGTATATAATAACAATAAATGATTTGAAAAAATCGTTCGAGTGAAATATCAAGTAGGCAAACCAAAAACAATATTGCTTTTCCGATGCTGACGCCACAAAACCATCGAAGCCTAAGGCTGGTGCTTCTTTTGCCTAAGGCTGATACTTCTTTTGCCTAAGCCAAAAGCCGGCCTTGCTTAGAACCTACATGTAAATATGAAATAAATCAATCACACCCCATACATAGTTTAAAAAATCAAACAGACTTTCAGGCACATTAAAATTTCTTATTTCGATTTTACTCGTAAATTTAATAAAATATAACATTTTTATCCTAATCAAGGGATTTAAAAAAAGAAGATTTATATTTCTATTCTTACTAGGATAATCTTCCCCGAATCTGCTGCAATGACCAAATCTCATTATAAATAAAAAGTGGAATAAATTTACTAGAGAAACCTTAAATATAGGTCTATGAGAGGTTAACTTTCAACCTAAATTACTTTTATAGCATCCGCAAAGGGATTAACGTTTCTGTTTGTAGTGTGTAAATTTCCCATTAAGTGTTGCTATAAATATCCCAGCCCCTGACGTTGATAATTTTTAATGCTTCTTTTATCTGTTCAGAAAATCCCTGTGTGGCGATGCTTATACATTTAACTTTTTTTATTGGCCGACCTTTTTTACTGCATTTTCTGCAGTAAAAAAGCTGGATGATATTTTCAAATAACTGATGATATTGAACATGGTAATCTTCAACAAAAACAATATAGTTTAAATACCATTTTTATTTTGCGGATAAGAGAAATATTGTATCACTATATGATATTTTTTTTTACATCGTGGCTAATGAATTGGTGAGAAAAAATATAATCGTGAAGCTTTTTCTATATTTTTATGCCGGAAATATAAAAAACTTATGTTTCGATCGTTATACTGTGGACGATTATTATTTAGGGTTGATATTTATAGCTTAATTATCACAATGAATTCAAACACCATTATTTAAACCCCATTGGTATCGAATATAAAAACACCTCTTCCTCTGTCTTATAGCATTCAGTGGTTGTTCAGCATGCCAGTTTTCAAAATTGACATAATAATCGAACCTGAAACGTAAGTGGTGTATAAAAGTATCAATTCATTCCTTAGTTTACGAGTAAAAATATTATGCATCGACTATAAGAAAATTGAAATGATTTTAATCTCAAATGAATCTTAATTTAAGGATTATTATAAAATATGCATACAAATAAAATAATAATTAAACAATTTGAAATATTGTGTGAAAACATAAAAAATTAAAAATTTGAAGTACGTTTAGTTTTTGATAATCCTGCCTAAGTAATAACTTATTTGCGATTAAATATTTTGACTTTTCTACACAACAAGATTTCCAAAATAATTTTTTTGTTTAGTATTTCTAACAATTTTGTTTGTCAAATTTTTAATTACTTATTCACAAATTTTAAGCCCACTGTGGGATTATTGAAAATGAGATGGTAGACGCTGCAGCTAAACAAGCGACAACACTGAATGAAATCACGGGCAATTATAAATTAACTGAAGAACAGATTAAGAATAAAATTAAAATTATTACGTAAATATGCGGCAAGAAAATTGGGAGCGAAGCAGTTTACGAAGGAAAGTATTTCAGGTATTCCCTAGAGTTTCTACGAAAAGACTGCCGCAGATTCCCTTGTTAATCAAGCAATAACTTAACATGGCTGTATAGGGGTCTATCAAAACAGATTTTTGTGAGTTGGGCAATATACAAACTATATAGCACTGTATATACAATTGTATCAAATGGGCTGAAGCACGAAAAAACTTACCTTTGGGCTTTGAAGATTGGGCCCCTTGTAAATTATTTACGGATTATTATTGTAGAAGATATATCAAGAATATTATCCAGGAACTTATAGATATGCACTTCCCCCTACAAGCGGAAGGTAGATAGCCCCTCAGATTGAAAAGAAAAAGAAGACACGTAAACGAATTGTAAAATGAAAAATTTCGGGACCCGTCTGGGCTGTATTGCATCGGGATGATTAGTTTTATAATTTAAGGGCCGTATAATCTTCTGGTGTGGACGACGGTGATATTTATTCCTTTATTTTAATTACTTAATGTGAAAAATATTTTTATCCGACTTGTATTATCTATACTAGATATACGCACTTGTATCATTGTGTGATAGAACAGTGGCCATAAAACATCAAAAATTAAAAATCACTCGCATTATGGCCTCCAGGTTATTCTACGCTGCTGTTTACTACCTGTCTTTTGAACGATAATAGAAATTAATTTAATTTGAATACAATTGCCTGTTTACCTTAAAAATTTATCCCCATTTCTTAAAAGAATCGCAAAAAGTTACACTATGAACCAAATGTTTTAAATTAAGCCATATTGCATATACCAAATCACACAACTTAGCTGACATTATTTGTTCCTACTGGGACAAAGCCTATATTTCTTGTATCTCCAACATATTCCTTCACATATTTTCACGTTTTAGATTAAATTCAGCATAAAGTTTATGCTATTGAATTACATTTCTCGTATATTAGATCTTGCAAAATACAAGTCAGTACTTAGGTTAAAAAAAATTAAATGTCTTAAAAATTTCATATTTAATTAGTTTATCTGATATACATATTATTGATTTATTAATATGTATTTTCTTATTAGAATTTAATCACCCATTAGTAGAAAATATCATGCGTACGAGATACAAATTTGATTCTAGACGTTGATATCCGGTCCAAACAATAAATAGTTTTAAAACAAATCATTTCAAAAACTGGTGAAACGCTATTTTGAATCATAAACACTTTTTTTAATTTCATTTACTCATAAAACTACTTAATTGTTTGTTATACTACGTAGGTTCCCACCTATATCCTTTACACCCCCCTTAACTTCTAAACAGTGATAGCTTAGGCCATATAGTTGGTGTCTAGGTATAGTAAAAAGGCTATGTGCTACTCGATGAGAAAACTTACAACGCCATCTACCGGCAAATTTTGGTATTAGCTTTTGTATCTCAAAACTGGTGCGAGATACGGGAAAAAAGTTAGTTACAAAGTTGTTCAACATCATCGATTTAGTAAGAAAAGACACCTTGCGCACATTAATACTTAAAACAGACTGTAGAAAATGAACATTTGCTTGGTCATGATTTCGAAAATTGTCATGTCATGAAGAGTGGAAGAAAGAGACACTTCCCTACGTTCAACATCATTTATTTATGTTGCTGAAAATGCTCTCCATTAGCCACTGTACACATTTGCACTCTGTATTGGATTTCTCGCTGCACATTGGTGCAACGACGGCATAGTGTTGAAAATCACTACCAAACATATGTACATTGTTTACATTCTGTTTTGAGTATTAATGTGCGCAAGGTATCTTTTCTTACTAAATCGTTGATGCTGAACAACTTTGTGATTGAAATTTTCCAGTATCTTGTACCGTTTTTGAGATAAAAGCGCTAATTCGAAATTTTGCCGATAGATGGCGTTGTAAGTTGTGTCATCGAGTAGCCCATAGCCTTTTTACTCTACCTAGACCCCAACTGTATGGTCTCAGCTGTCACTGTTTAGAAGTTAAGGTGGGTGTATCGGATATAGTTGGGAACCCTGTATAAGGCAATTCTTCTTTTATAAAGACGTAAACACATTTTTAAACACGTCCAAAACTGAAGAATAAAAAACTGCAGTGAATATGTTACACGTTTCTAAACAGAAAACACAACTTCTTATATTCCACAATGTAACTAAAGGAATGTTCGTATAAGGCATAATTATATGTTTTGATTTTCCGCACTTTATACTGAAATCGCCTCTACTTTATGAATTTTTAAAAATATTTTTTGCTTGGTTTTTCATAATCAAAACTGCCCTGTTTTAAAAATGAAATGAGAAAGAAATAAGAATACCTTTTGAGGTATTTCCAGATTTAAGTGTTGCTTACTTATTCCATAAAAAGTTAGTTGTGTGCAGTTTTCCATAAAATACAGAAAAAAAAGGGTAAAGCTTTTGTATACTAATGTCACTCTGAATTTTATTTTAAAGGTTTTATTGAACAAAATATGTATATAGCTGCAGTGCATTTTTTAAGTTAAAAGAAATGTGTCCCCAAAAGATGCATCTTTGTTAAAAATGTATCTAGAAACTTTACCTTCAATAAGAAGATTATTTCTGAAAGTAAATTTAAAATGCTGTTTTAAATTTATTTTTGTTCGAATCATGTTTAGACCTGCCATTCAAACCATATTAGAAGAAAATAAATCGCGAAAAAGAGGTTCGGATATTTTTCTAATCCATACTAAATGAAAATTTTGTAAAAAAAACACATTTAAAATTAGGAAAGTATATAAGATTCATATATTATTAGAGTTATATAAAATTGGTTAAAATAAAGGTTTTCTTTAAACTATACTTAAAATCCCATACTCACAATTTTGTTCTCAGAAATATTGAAGTATTTTTTGTAAGGTTTCTATATTAATACTCGGCTCTATTATATAACAAAGCAGCATGTAGTAAGGGATAAGCTTGTTGATACATAGTACAAAAGTTCATATTAATTTGCGAAATATCTCAGTTAGCTAATTAAAATGTGAAAGTTATAACATCGCCCTGTCAAAATAGTTAGCGAAAGTTCCCATTTAAATATCTGAAACAATTCCTCCCTGAACTAATGAAGATTGATCCATCAGATTAACAGCCCATACTTACTTCCTGCATCCTTAAAACTTCCTTCCTATTAGCAACTCTCTAAACTTGACTACTCAATGACAAATTCAGAACTTGATACGCTGTATTTAAGTACACTGCAGATTCCGTTTAATTCCCCAGAATCAGTGAAATAGTTTATGAAAGTGATTATGCAGTTCCAGGGTGAAGCATTATTACAAAAGAGTGAATAAAGTGTAACACTCTACTTTCTCGATATCTAATTCCTTTTAACGAGCAAGGATCATGTCATATAACGAGTGGGAAGAAAGCAAGGCTGGTTGGTGTGTGTGGAATGGTGTTTCAAAGGATTTGAAACATCCAAAATCATTCGTGGTTATTTGTTGTGTTTTTTCCCTCTGTTATTGAGTTATGGATTTTATTAATGTTTTATTTAAATTAGGAGTTATAGTATATAATGAAAGAAACTCCCAAACGGAACAAAAGTTACTTTTAATAAATACAGAATTTCAAACTTTATCAATATTCACTTTTTCCATTTATCAATTTTATTTGCTTTGAAAAAATTTAGGTGGATGTGAATAGGTTATATAAAATCTCTTTAACGTATATACGTTTTAAAAGATTGTAGGTGGGATTTTAATGTATACGGTGCGGCAGAATCAACTCCCACATTTCAAAGGGCATTAAAAAACAAACGAAACGATTCAAAGATAAAAAGCTTTACATTTTTGAAAATTAATTATAATCTAGTTTTTTCCCCACTAGGTTTTAAAAATAACATCACTCAAGTGTCGCCTGTTTTTCGCTCTGCACTGCCGATGCCGTTCTCATAAGTATTTTTATCACTCTGCTGGTCATCTGTGGTGGAGCCACAGAATCACTGTGGCTCGATAACGAAACTTTGATGTTCACGGGCCAACTCATGGTGTCTACCGACAACCAGAAAATCTGCCCGAACTGTTGCTACCTCCCGCACCGCACCCCATACGCCATAGTCTTACTTTCAGAAATGTGGGAGTCCATTCTGCCGGACCCTGTAACTTCCTCACGAATAGCTGACTTACGGGCTCAACTCACGTTTTCAGTTCTTCTAAAGTTCCGAGGACGACAACATGGTTTCCTTGGAAATGCAGACACACTTCCACGTTTCAAACCCACCTCAGGATTGTTTTTCTATCAGGAACGTCATGAGTTGCGCAGAGCCCGTCCAAAATGCCATTCGTGTCATGGTTACAGAATCACTGTGGCTCGATAACGAAACTTTGATGTTCACTGGCCAACTCATGGTGTCTACTGACAACCAGAAAATCTGCCCGAACTGTTGCTACCTCCCGCACCGCACTCCATACACCATAGTCTTACCTTCAGAAATGTGGGAGTCCATTCTGCCGGACCCTGTACCTACTTCCTAAAGATTAAAAAAATATTTTTTAAAAATCATTGCTTTATCTATACTTAGACAAATAGTATAATAATATTTGCTATTTCAATTGAATCAGTTTATTTAGCTTACTTTCATATAATCTTCCATGCTTTTTTTAAATCGAGTAAGCCATTTGATTCAGCCATTTACTTTATCGATTCGATTAGCAGCTAATATAATAGCTGGTCATTTAATTATTGGTTTATTATCTAGAATTAGATTAATTAAAAATACAAATATTTTAATTATTCCGATTACTGTAAATAGAGCTCCAAATCCGGTAATTAATGGTCAAGATTATATATTTACTATATGAAAAGGATGATAATGCTTTTCCAAAAGTATTGGATTATTATGAAGTGATAGATTAGTTTTCATTTATATTTAAGACTTAAACTTAATACACTTAATCTGCCAATTAGATTATTAAGGTTTAATGGAGCTGTGATAGCGATTTTATTGTTAATGAAATGAAGAATAGAAAGCTTTAAATTGATTTGCAATCAATTTTAGTATTGTCAGAAATAGATATACTAATAAATTGAAAATCTAGTTTAAATAAAACAATAATTTGTGGAATTATAAATTCATCAATAATATTAATTTCCATATTAATTATAATTATCTCATTAATTTTACTAACAATAAGAATTTTCATAATATTCCATAACACATTTATTTATATTTCAATTCCTTAAAATTTAAAAAATTGATAACATATTTTCTTAACTCATCCTTCAGAATATTACAAAAGAACAAACTCCGATCACAAGTAGCATTCTTTTTAAATTCTTTAAGCTGAGAAGCGCACGTCATAAATATATTTATTACAAATGCCCAGAAGATTGGCTATGACGCCATTAGTTCTCAGATAAAGGGGAAGACTGCTGGCCATTCATTTAAGGGGGAACCGTATGGAGACCAGCATTACTCCCTACAAGGCCCTACGTCATAAATATATAATTAGTTAAAACTCAGTGATATAATCCGTATAGGTGGCCAACATTACCCCTACACCCCCTTCGTCATAAATCTCTAATTACTTAAAAATCAGTGATATAATTCCTTTATATAATCTGATCTTCCATCCTGATTATCCATCCTGAAAAAGGTATCTTTTTCATGTTCATAAAACATTTCAACGTTAATTCAATTATTCTCCAATCAATCATCTTGAGTTGAATTAAAGCAAAATAGAAGATAAGAACCCAACAGCTACTAGCTTAGGTTTAACCTTTGATATGAACTACGTATCTCTTACCCGACTGAAGGAAATTTAATTCCAAAAGCGAATCTATTCACAATTCTTCTGAGGACTGACAAGCTGAACCCAGTTCATCCCGCATAGTAAAGCACCACGATTGATGGGGTGAATTTTTTTGCTTGAAATTGAAAAAATAGCATGGAATACAATTGTACAAGATGGAGTAGAGATGTTCCTGGGATCTGCTTTGCTAACGAGACCATCACAAGGGTGAAACCTTGGAGAAACCTAATTCAGCATAAGTTACCCCTCTTATAACACTTCTATGATTTCTTTTTCATATTAAATGATGTGAAAAAATAATTACATTAGGCGATTAAATTTAAAAACAGATTAAACTCAGTAATACACACTTCTAATTAAAATGATATTTATTAAAGTGTTTGTTTAGTTAGTCTACGATAAAAGTTAAAATATTTACATCTAATTTTAACTTCATATATCTTTTTCGGAGATTTCTACTCAATATCTTTATTGGTTGAAATCCTGTCTCTGCTATCAATTACAAAAATCAGTTATAAAATTTGATTAGGGCTCGAAATCAAAATTTCAAGTCAATATAGTGAAATATACACTCCATCCGAAAAAAATTACGTTTACAATAACTATGATGCCATTATTGTCATGGTTTTTTCGCGAAAACATCAAGTATTTACTGGCGATTGCCAGACGAAATTTCTTTGATAATTACTGTACTTACAGATATATAGTCCGATTTCGAGGTGCAATACTGCTGATTTGAATTCTTAAGGTATAAGGCTTTATTGCGAAACAACTTTTAACATTTAGATATTAATAAAAGACAATTATAATTATCAGGTTTGTTATGATGAAAGGAATGAAACCACGTGAAATGGTGCTACCAGGTATGTACGAGTTTGTGCGTGTGAGGCAAGAGGGGGGGGGGCATGCCAACTTACCACATGTGTACTCGGAGTACCTTCTAAATCACAAAATGTTGTTGGATCATTACGGGGGAAACGAAATTTACAAAAGCCAGTTTGCACCATTTGTGTGGGTTTTTTCAATTATTATGTTAAAATTTACCGATATAATTATATCATTATGTGCTTCATATTTTATTATAATACGAATTTACATATGTATATATATATATATATATATATATATATATATATATATATATATATATATATATATATATATATATATATATATATATGTGTGTGTGTGTGTGTGTCTGTGTGTGTGTGTACATATACATATTACACATGTTTCAATATTATGTAATTACGTATGGGGAGAAAATAGTCGAGAATGCCCAATTCTACACGTGAAACATCTGTATCAAAGTTGAAAATCTATCCAAATAAAATATTAAAACAAGCGGAAACTAATTCATCTCACCTTTATCTAATCCTCACTTACATATGTACATGTGTTAGTTAAAGAAATCTCATCTCGTGCTGCACTATTTATTGATTTCCTCTTTCCAATAATACAGGATTCGGTGACTAATGTGTTAAAGACACTGTAAGAGGCTTGTTTAACTCCAAACAAATGCTCCTTTTCGGATCATCAATTCAGGTCGTACGCAAGCTTATCTGACACATTCAATCGAAGACCGCAGCGGCCAATTAATGGAAATTGGCAAGGTTTTATGGCGGTTCAGTTTCGGAGATATCGGCAAACTTTCATATTTGATAAACTGTGCTAAACACACACAAGAATCACATCAATATTCTTTTCGCAGTGCGTATTAAAGAAGGTTGTAATTTCCGCGCACGTTGCGGATTTTGTTATGAATAAATGGATTTCATTTGAGATCTAATTCTATATGAATTATTTAAAATGTTTTTTTTTATTTTATCCTTTAATTTAGTATTTATATGTGTAGTTTTACCACTAAATATGGCGGAGTGTAAATTATAAAAAAAAAAAAAACTATAAAAAAAATCAATTATTGATACTAAACATGCACCAAAGCACTGTTCATTAAACTAATTATTTTTCATTTTCTGTTCAATTTTGTGAAGACGTTGGTCATATTGGAAATTTTGAAGAACTTGGAAAAAAGAGATCAATAGTACCTAAGCGATAAAGTTTTTAATGATAAAAACAATAAATGAAGGATAGTTTGAGATTTTAAATGTGTACAAAACTGTGACTGGTTAAATGAGTTGTTCTCCCTCTGTTAAACGTCTACAAATTATTGCTATATTGATTTTTTCCCTTCCTTTGTAAAACATTGACAATACATAGCGATAGTATTCGTTTCATGTGAATTTTCGACGAACATGTGAAACGCAAAATGAAAATCAGCCAATGTGGTAACCATAGCACCCTAATGAAAAGACTAAAACAAAAACAAAAAAGAAAACAAAAACTCGGTACAAGATTTTAAATACGAACCAAAGTGTGTTTTAATTGATTAATAACTTTTTATTCCCCTGTTACACATTGCCAAGACATCCTTGGCGCTACTAAAATAGCTATTTTATTTGTTTTATTGAAAATTTTGTCGAAAGGGAAAAAGGTAGAAATTCAAATATGCCAATCTATTTACTAAAAAACTGTAGTGCTAAAAATAAATAATTATTGCTGGAAAGTTTTCAAGAAAATATTGGCACTATTAAAATAGCTATTTTTCTCGCTTTATAGACAATTTTGTTCTACGGGGAAAAAGGCAGAAATTCAAATGCATCAAACTATTCAGAATAAAACTATAGTGCTAAAAATAAATAAATATTGCTAACGCAATTTTAAGGAAATATTGACGCTATTAAAACAGTTATTTTACTAGTTTTATTGAAAATTTTGTCGAACGAGAAAAAGGTAGAAATTCAAATGTGTTAAACTATCCACACAAAATCTTTAGTGCTAAAAATAAAGAATTATTGCTAGAAAAAATTTCAAGAAAATATTCGCTCTATTAAAATAGCTATTTTGCTTGTTTTACTGATAATTTTATCTAACGGGAATTGGGTAGAAATTCAAAAGTGTCAAACTATTTACAATTAAACTGTCGTGGAAAAATTAAATAATTATTGCTAAAAAAATTTCAAGAAAATATTGGCTCTATTAAAATAGCTATTTTCCTTGTTTTATTGACAATTTTGTTGAAAGGAAAAAAGGCAGAAATTCAAATGCGTCAAACAATTGACAATAAAACGGTAGTGCTAAAAATAATTATTTCTAAAAAATCCGAGAAAATATTGGAGGTAATAAAATAGCAATTTTAATTATTTTATTCAAAATTTTGTCGAACGGGAAAAAGGCAAAAATTTAAATGTGTCAAACTATTCACAATAAAACTTTAGTTCTAAAAATAAATAATTATTGCTAAAAAAATTTCAAAAAAATATTGGGGCTCTTAAAAAAGATATTTTACTTGTTTTATTGAAAATTTTGTCGATCGGGAAGAAGGTAGACATTCAAATGTGTCAAATTATTCACAATAAAACTGTAAAGATAAAAATAAATAATTATTGCTAAAAAATTCAAGAAATATTGGCGCTATTAAAATAGCCAGTTTACATGTTTTATTGAAAATTTTGTCGAACGGGAAAAAGGTAGAAATTCAAATGTGTCAAACTATTCACAATAAAACTTTAAGGGTAAAAATAAAGGATTATTCATAAAAAAATTCAAGAAAATATTGGCGCTATTAAGTCAGCTATTGTACTTGTTTTATTCAAAAATTTGCCGAACGGAAAAAAGGCAGAAATTCAGGTGTGTCAAACTATATACAATAAAACTGTAGTGCTAAAAATAAATAATGATTGCTAAAACAATTCTAGTAGTAATTTGCTCGTGGTGAGGTTGTATGGATTCGCTTTGAAAAAATCATTTATAATTTATCTACCGTACCGAATTTTGAAAATTCTTTCTAATGTGTTGCGTTTTTCTCTAAACCCAAATTACAGCTTAAAAATTTATTGCATTTGAAATATTTACTCAGTTTTATCTGCTAATTCCAAATGTAACATACTTTTATTAACAATAGAGAACAGCACAAGAATATGGGTAGAAAAAAAATATTACAGTTTGTTTTCTCTTTCTCTGTAACACATAAATTATTCGGTTAAAATTGTCTGCATTAAAAGCAGGGAAATTCACAACAAAGTAACTTCAATCCATATGTTGGATTAAGGCAATTAAGGATCGGCATACGTTCGTTTACTAAAATCTTAGATTTAAGTAAATCAACTTAATTAAAATAAGTCTGTTTGCATTTTAATATATCCATAATTTTCCAGAATTAATCAACTCTTCAAAACAACTTGTTTGTCTCTAATAACCACTACTACAGAATAGAACATTATACAGAATAGAACATCTCTTCGGGGAATTCACTCTTAAAAAGTATAGCAAAATCTGTGAGATTCGACTCAGAAACAAACCTAAGACAAATAAAGACATTAATTTAATTAAAATCCTCTATTAAGATCAGTGAATTCCCCTGATGTTTTAAATAACTCTGACTGCAATAATCCAGAGTACTAAGAAGTGCATGCCCCCCAAAATAGAAGCAAGATTAAATGTTTTAAAATTAAAATTTACATTTCATTGTTTTGTTTTTTCTTTAATATAAAAAGTCAAAAATAAATTAATTATCCGAACTCTCAGTACTATCAATTATTAGTTACAATGCATTAACTTTTTATTACACGTGTAGAACGTACTGATGTTGCCTATCTTTTTAGATGAATATTAATTTTAGCTTAAATTCCCAGCAAGCGTAGACACGGTAAAACAAATACTACTAGATATAACTATCAAAATATTCTTATTCTTTCTGGAAGACATCCTTTACGCAACAAAGACTTCTTTTCTTTAACTTCAGGTAATTTTTTTCAATTATTCAAATATGCATGTCAGATTTTTTTTTTATTAAACAGAAAAATTATGCTAAAATCAGATTCTTCACTCAAAAATTCATGAATTTCTTCAAAATCAAAACACACTCTTTTCTTCAATAAAAATGGGTAGCTTATTCTTTCAAATGCCTTTTTGTTCCTTTGAATTATTTTTTTTTCCTGAGAAGATTTTGCTAGATTTTGAAACCCGTGAGAACATATCAGAAAACATATGCCAGGGATTTTTTCGTTCAAACAACAAATATAGAGCTACCATCACAACTTTTTCTTCTAGATCAACGATTTCTTTGTTTAAAAGAATACACTGTCACACAAATTTATGTGTTCTAAAATGTTTCATTTCCTTACTCAAAAATTAGTTTCAACTCTTTTTGTTTCAAAATTTCAGTAACCAGTAATTTTGTTCTTAATATTTGCAATAAATTCAGACTTTTAAGAATTGAACTTCTCATTAATAACCTTAATTTATCGGTTTTTCACATCAGCTTTGTTTAAGGAAAATGATTCATTATTATTGATTTTTCAAATACTCTGGTTTTAAACTAACTTGGAACGTACGACGTTTTAAGTCCTTAACGAGCAAGTAAATTCAATCAAATTATGTTTCGAATTCATTAGAATTTCAAAATGTTCTTTCCCAAAAACGTATCATATAAACCCTCACCGTGGTCATGCTGGAAAGATAATTTTAAGATTCAAATCTCCAGAAAACTACAACGGAACGAAACATTGTCTAAAATAAAATATAAACTGAAATATAAAACGTAGGCAGATACATGTATCTATTTTAATGTCAAATAAACTTAACAAAATAACAAATTGCTGAATTTATGCCTACCAGTGACAAAGTTGTTGTGAATGGCCTGCTAAACAGAGAGATCGAGTTCGAATCCCTCATAAGACATGGATGTAAAATTGGGATAATATTCAGTATTCCTCTTGCAAAAAAAGATATTCTTGATGTAGGAGCTGCAATCTACCATCCTTTATAACTATTATATGTTCTTCTATATCCTGTCATATTTTCATATAAACAACGGAATAGGGTCTCACATTGCGACCCCTGGAACATCAGAAAAACAACAACCACGAATAGCTAAATTTGTAAGTGAAAACAATTATAATACAATATTTCATTATGGGACATTTGGCAAAAATTAACTGACGTTCATAAAATGTGTATATATCTGAAAACAAATTAGCGTAGGTATTTACCAGAAATCCTTCTACACAAACTCAATTTTCATTAAAGAATACACATAAAAAGCTAAAAATTAAATGTTACAAACTAAATGTCAATTTATACATCAGAACGGAAGTCAGTCAAATGCATTATGAAAGGTGTACTCATCTTAGAAAGGAAAATAATTGTGTGTTCTGTTTATATGAGAAATAAAATAAAATTCAAAGTATGAGAATAAAATAGTTATTTGATGTATTTCTTTTGAAATTTTATATTGCAAATTATATTATTTAAAAAATAATGGTAAAATTCCAATATTCTCTCAAGTAGAAACGGTTCGAATCCCCACAAAGTCATATATGGTCCTGCGATGTAACCTCTTAGGGCACAACATAATATACCTCACATGTTACCCTCATACATCAGGGTACATCACCCATGATTCAACTGGAAGCCCTATCAGGTATCCCTATAATAAAGTAGCCGCCATAAACCACGGGGTTTTGGACAAAGCTTGCTTGCCGAATTCAAACGAACACGAACACACGAACGAATACACACACACACACACACATATATTATATATATATATATATATATATATATATATATATATATATATATATATATATATATAATCTTCGGCATTATTCGAGCATAGATAACAGATTTAAACTTCGTTGTTGTTTCTAATCACCACGTCTAACCCAAGCAAGACAAAATCCACGAGACCATTCACCCGCATCAACTCATATACCAAAAGAGCATTTGAAAAATAGTCGTTGAGAGTCATCCCGAGACACTCGAGAACATGCGCTGGGGAGGCCTGGTCAGAATCGCATTTAAGGCAGACGGGATGAATCTTACTACCACAGTTGTATGTGAGACTCTTCAGATGGCCACTAAAAAATAAGAAAGTGCAGTCTGAGTGGGTCTGTCGCAGATGAGAGAAAGAGATCTTCCGGGACAATCACCACGATAACAACAGTGTTCCTGGAATAGAATCCAAGATATTTTTTTGGCAGAATAGAATGCGATAAACGTCAACGAGTGAGAGATAGACAGAGGCTCATCAGAACCCACCTTTCTCAAATTGTCTGCCACATCGTTTCCTGCAAAGTCCAAGTGAGAAGGGATCCACTGTAGATGTTTCTCTGTAGATGAAGGAAGAGATATGCCTGAGTTTTTCAGAATAGCTCTAATGGTATTGTCTGCCAGTTAGATAGATGTTGGGTGGAGCTACGACTGTCGGAAAAAATCCAAACGACCTTTGGGTTCGAAACAGACAGTATCTGATTTAACCCTTCATCAATGGCAATGAGCTCGCTTCTAAAAACTGAACAGATGTCCGGGTTCCTTTTCTTGATTTTAACAATGCGGTTTGAAGCCTTAATAAAAATTCACCTGCCAGAGTGAGACTCTTCATTTTGCTACCATCGGTATAGATAAGTGTAGCGTAGTTGGGGATATTATTAAAAAATTTCAAGGCTAAATATCGGAGATTGACTGGAATCACAGATATCTTGGAGACCCTGGACCGAAGATCAGTATGGAAATGAACCCCGGTCACCCACTCGGAGGGGTAAATACAATGTTTCAATGAATGCTATTCAATTCTACGGATAATCAAGTTAGCGTGCTCTACGAGGCTGAAAGGACTGTTTTTCTTGAGTCTGATTGTTACTCCAGTGCTGCACAGAAAACCGAAATAGGATTCTGGGGACTTTTGGCTTTATTGAGCGTTAGTTTCATTTTTCCAAGTTTCAAAACAGCTTAGTAGTTCATTGTTAGCGCATGCTATCTGGTATTGACATCATCGACTTCAATTGCAACAAGCGTTGAGTGTCGAAGTCTTTTACCAAACACTGATATTCATAGTATCGCTCTTCGGCAGCAATGTTAATCAAGGTCTATCGAGGCTTGATATCAGTTGTGGCTCGCTTGGCTGAGAAACTTCAACTCTTTGGATTGTGTAGCTCATCTGGCTTGCTTAAATGTACTTTGCATGACACTATGCATCTTTCTTCATTTCGCATTCCATGTATACATCGGGACATTAATAAAGAAATTAAGCTCTAATTTCCACTAATTTATCCGGAAACTAGGCACTGAATCTTCGTTTTCAGGTGTGTAAGTTCCTATCTAACTTTGTTAAAGAGCTTTAAAAGCTAATTAACAATCAGAAAATAATATCGTAATAACTTAGATCTATTATAATACATAGCAATTAAGTCTACATATTAGGGCGGAGCGTAAAAAAAAAAGTTTTCGATTTCGTTTTTGCCCTAGTGCGGAAAAGTTGGGTACTGGTGGGTAGGTCACGTATGCCAAGTTTTGGGAAAAACAAAAAATGTCTTCCGTCTCCATTTCGGCCGTGATTTTTAGCAGATTTTTACCACACAGTTAAAAATGTGTATTTCCATTGTTTTGTATGCAACTCGTTATTTTGTTCTTAAATAAAATACAGAGGTAATTCGAAACTTAATACAGAAAGGCAGCAGCGGACACACTGCGTGCAGAAAGGTAAAGAAATATTTTGGGATGTAAACATTGTCAACAACAACTTTAGAAACGAAGCTTAAAACCTTCGTGAAAGACTCACGGAAATTGTTCGACATTTTTTCATCTAAGTTTGTTTCTTTTAACAAATGTTCTTTCCCAAAGCGTAAAAAGATCCCTAAAATGGAAAGAACTTTTCTTATAGACCAACAGGCACTTAGGCAAATGTCCATAGGCGCAGTTGACTTAAAAGAAACTGAAAGCTGAGGAAACGAGCGGATAGGAAGCAGAAATAGACAGAAGCAGTAAGTCTTAAAATAAACGTTTCGCCATCTGTTACGCCATCTAGGCTCACATTTCCTGATCCAGATTCTAACGTGGATCCACATAACTTCGATAGTGACAAAGATCACTTGAAGCCTTCCCCATCCACATCCAGGATGACTCAATCTGAAGGGAAAAAGACGTTAAGATCAAGCCGATACCCAGCAGTAGCTACAGCTTGTGACAGAACCGGAGTTTCAGATCGGGCTGGAGCCATCATTGCAAGCGTTGTTTTGGAAGATTTGGGGATGATTACCAAAAAAGACACTTTAAATGTAATTCATAGACATAAAATAAGAAGAGAGAGGAAAAAAAATCGGAAAGAATATCAGCAAGGAAATGAAAGACAGCTGGAACCACTGAAGGGACTTTATTTTGACGGAAGGAAGGACAAAACTCCAATGCAAGAGAGCATAGGGGGAAAGATGTACCAAAAAAATAGTCCTGGAAGAACACGTTACAATGATTAAGGAACCTGGAAGCAAGTACCTTGGAGACATAGCACTAACTTCATCATCAACTTTGAGTATTTCTCAAATGATGCTGCAATTCATGAAGAATAAGAATATTGACATTCATCAACTAGTAGCAATAGGGTGCGATGGAACAATCGTTAATACTGGCTATAAAATCGGCGTGATTCGCCTTTCTAGGGAAGCCATTGGGAAACCCTTGCACTGGTTTATCTGCCAGTTACACGCAAATGAGTTGCCACTTCGACATTTACTGCAGCATTTGGATGGTGGAACGAGTGACCCTAATGCATTTTCTGGTCCTACTGGGAAAGCATTGGCAAATTGTAAAAACCTCCCAGTTGTGAAATTTGTAGACTTTAAGAGCGAATTTCCGAAAATCGACATAAATGATCTTAGCACACACAAGCGATAGCTTTGGGATATTTGTCTATCTGTCACAAATAGAAACTGCTCATCAAGTTTGTCACAAAAGCACCCTGGGAAAATGACTCATGCACGTTGGCTAACAACTGCAAATCGAATAAAGTGTTTATACATTAGCTCGTCAGAGCCTTCAAACCAACTTCAAAGTTTGACAGAGTTCATCATGAAAGTATGCCAACCTATGTGATTTACAGTCAAATTAAATCCATATTGCACGTATGGTCCACGAAATTTGTGGCAGACAATAAACGTCTCACGCTTTCTTAAAAACGATTTAAAGAATGTGGTCGATCCCATTATCAAGAGAAATGGCTATTTCGGCCACCCGGAAGCAATAATTTTGTCAATGATCACAGACGACAGACAGTCCATTGCAGAACTTGGACTACGTAGAATTTTACGAGCAAGAAAGGAAAAAAAGGAAAGAATCAGACACTACAACATTCCGTTACTCAACTTTTCCGTACACAACTTTTCCGCACTAGGGCAAAAACAAAATCGAAAACTTTTTTTTTACGCTCCGCCCTACTACATATGTTGGACTTAATTGCTATGTTAAAATGTAATAGTGTTCTGTTAATAAAAATAACATAAACATCTTAACAAATAGTACGTATTATGTTCCAAAATTAATTCTAGATCTTCATTTAAATTAATTATCTGCTGTTCTCCGCATCATTATCAAAATTTTAATCATCTTGTGATGAGCACATTAAACAATTCAGTATAAGCAAATTTCCCTTTAGCATTACGCAAAACATATTTTAATTACATATAACTAGAGTAGAAGAAATGTAAATCCTAAATAAGCTTAAATCAGCTTTTATCCAATAAAATAAACTTTATTTTTCTTTACTTATACATTTACGCAAAAAAAAAAATTAAAAACTCGAATCCCAATTCATTTCAGATTTTAAAAAAAAAGTATTTCTTATAACAAAAAATAAAAATCTCACAAAAATATGCTTGAAAGTCATTAAAATTTTAAAGTTTCGTCTTATCAAAAAGCTCTAAAAAGCCATGGGAAGCTTGAAAGCTAAAACAGAAAGCGTCATTACCTCGAGTAATTTTCAAAAGAATGCAATTTGTGACACTAAATGAAAAAACATTCTAAATCAAACTAATAAATTTAAAAGAAAAATATATTCCGTTAGTTCTAAATCATTTCAGAAAATAAATATTAAATCCCTGGAGTTCAGATTGGAATTCGTAGAGATATATTCGTAGCTCCTAAATAATTAGTTATTCTGTACGAAAGTAACATTATGATAAGCAACAATCATAAATATTTCCGAAAAAATATGAACATGAAAGGTTGCACTTTACAACTGAAAAAACTTCAAATAATGGATTTTAATTGCTTTTTTAATAAAAGATAGATAATGACTGTAATTTTCATTCGTTTTTTAAAAAGTTTTGTTCAAGAGATAATTAAAGCAACAAATATTATACTAAATTTCAATTTTTATAATGGAAAATGATAATCTTTATTTCCTTTAAAAAGCCGAAATGTTTTACTGAAAGAATGTATTTATGAATATCCAATTGCTTTTGGAGGAGTTTTACAACATTTCCGTTGTTATTTAGATAATTTTGTGAGATAAAAAAACTTTTTTTTCTATGCGATGTTTTAGTACTTTCATCTTAAATAAAAAAGCATTAAAATGGAATACTCATTTAAGAAACAGGGTTTGGTTAGTTTTCGAACCACTTGAAAAAAGAAAAAGTTGAGGTGTCCTCCTAAAAGTTGCCAGATGATGGCCGAATGGTTAAGCAGATTGATACCGGAGTCAATGGGTTCGAGACCCACTCTTAGAATTGATGTTAGTAGCTGTTTTGAATCGGTTTTAAGCAGTAAGTCCCGGTGTAATTAGCCCTCGTGAAGGAATTTGACATCGAAAATAAAACATCGATGTTTTGAAACATCGATATCCAATATTAAAACATCGATGCTAATAAAACATCGCCTAAAAACCATCGATGTTTTTAATCATCGATGTTTTTGAACATCCAGTTTTGAAAACTGGTTTAGTAACCTCTAACATTAATATTACTTCGGTAAGTCGTAAACATCGATGCAATAAAACATCGCAAACATGCAATAAAACATCGATGTTTTGAAACATCGATATCCAATATTAAAACATCGATGCTAATAAAACATCGCCCAAAAACAATCGATGTTTTTAATCATCGATGTTTTTGAACATCCAGTTTTGAAAACTGGTTTAGTAACCTCTAACATTAATATTACTTCGGTAAGTCGTGGGGGATTTAATTTTGCTCTGTGATCCTTTTTTAGAATTCAGACTTACATTTACTGTGTGTGAAAATTACGCTACGTGGTTATTTTTTTTTTATTACAGTGTTTTTTCATTAAAATAATAATAATAATAATAAATAAATAAATAAACATCGAGACAATGTAAAACTTCGAGCACAAAACATCAATGTTTAAATAAATCGGCTTCAATAAATCGATGTTTAGAATATCAATGTTTTGAAAACATCGACATCCAAATCGCATCCCTACACTCTGTAGCAAAAATTGACCGTAGCTCTTCAAACCACACAAAACCTTCAAAAATTTAGAATGAGACAGGGTAACGTATTATTTTTAACGGAGAAAAATAATGCACGAATTTATCAGCACATATATATATATATATTTAAAGCTATGAATACTATAGCATATATATTACAAAAAGGTTATCCACTTACCAATGCATGGATTCATCCTTTATATCTAGTGTACTAGCATAGCTCTAAACCATTGTTCATATAACACCAATATCAAATCCTATGAATTGAATTGCGTGATCTACTCGCCAATTTGAGAGTTCATTTTCTGCGTTAAGCGTTTGTAGTTTCTGAACTCTTAAATTACTGCTACTGTCCCTCCCAAGTATGTTCCAACGGAAAATTTAGTTTCGATTGCCCACGTGTTATCTGTAGTGCAATATATGCCCACATACAGCTAGACACCAAACAGAAAAACGCAAAAAGTTATATAAGGGTAAAGAAAATAATAAAAGTAAAGAAAATGCATGGGATAGAATTAAAACAATTCTGCCGTTGTGATCACATATTATATATATACTAGCTGAGTGGGAACCCGATGTGTTGCTTTTTCGATTTAAAATGAAATACAGTCAAACCCGCTTAATGGAATATCGGTTAAAAGAATATCCCGTTTAATGTAATAAATTTTCAATGTCCCAAACCGTAGCAATTTGTTTCTGGGTTAAATTTCCCGGTTAATGGAATATATTGTTTTGAAGTTATCCCGCTTAAAGGAATAATATTTAGCCTTGACGATATCGATCTTTTTCTATTTCGCGCACTTCTTTTCAGAATTTTTTTTTCTTGTAAAGTGCAGTAATGAATGTGCAGTAACTGAATGTCTTTCAAAGCAATTTTGTCACTTCGTATAAAGTGTCCAATCGCAGGAAAAGGGGGTTTCTTCGGTTTTGAAGGGCAATTCATTGTTGCTGTTTTTGCTAGCCGCAACCACCGCACTCCCCTTATTGCTCAAACGCTGGCCTACGTTTCACTATTCAGAGAATGAACAATAGTCTTCACCCCCAAATGAGAGCTAGAAAATGAGTGGGTGTGTGTGAAGGAAATGTGAAACTTCAACAGGTCCTTATCTTGAAGGGGACGTGGATTACCAACTGTAACGAATCTCTTCGGAGAAGCACAACATATAACTTGGGGGATCTGTAGCCTTGAACATTTAATTGTACATTTTCTACGGCGATTAGTTCGACAGTTCGCTTTCTTGAAATCAGTAATCTTTCTTGTGCTTTACAATGTCTTTGAGACGAAATGATCTTACTTTAAAAGAAAAAGTAATAGTCATAGAGTTCGCAAAAGTAAATAAGTGTACGCAATTAGAAATCTCAAAAATGTTTGAGATATCCCAAGCTCAAGTTTCGAAATTGTTAAAAAATAAAGAAAAAGTCTTGAACGACTGGAAATGCAATAAAAATCTTAATCAAAAACGAAAACGTGCAGGAAAAGAATCTGAAGTTGAAGATGCTCTTCTTCAGTGGTTTGCTGAAAAACGAGCTTGTAATGTTCCTATTAGTAGATTATTATTGAATCAGAAAGCTGAAGATTTAGCACAACAGTTAAATATAACTGATTTTAAAACTACAAATGGTTGGTTGTGCAGATGGAAAGCAAGAAACCAAATTTCTTTAAAAAAAATTCACGGTGAAGCAAGTGATGCTGATGAAGCCGCTGCCAGTTCTTGGAAAAATGTAGTATTACCTGCTTTATTACAAGACTACAGTTCTTCTTGTATCTATAACTGTGACGAAACAGCACTTTATTACAGAGCAATGCCTGATGGGACTTTGTGCTTAAAAGGCGAAAAAGTTGTTGGAGGAAAAATCCCGAAAGACAGACTGACAGTTTTATGCTGTAGTAATGCTGACGGCAGTCATAAAATGCCTCTTTTTGTAATCGGGAAATCCAAAAGCCCGCGATGTTTTAGAGGTGTAAAACCCCTTCCAGTTAAATACGAAGCGAATTCAAAAGCTTGGATGACTGCTAATTTCTTTCAAAACTGGTTAGTGTCATTTGACAATGAGATGAATAAGATGAAAAGAAAAGTTATCCTTTTTATCGATAATTGTCAAGCCCACAAAGTTGACGTACGACTAGAAAATGTAGCACTTCATTTTTTGCCTCCGAATACTACAGCTATTTTACAGCCAATGGACCAGGGAATTAAATCACTTTTTAAGAGGAATTTTAGAAAAGAAATCGTTAAAAAGATAATAGCTTGCATAGATGATACTAGTGGATTTTCTATCAATAGCTCAACTAATAAAATTATTAGAAACATTTCAATTCTTACAGCTGTTCATATGATGAACAAATCATGGAATAATATTTCCTCTGACGCAATAAAAAGTTGTTTCTTAAAATGTAAATTTTCAACACACGTAACAAATGATGAATTAAATGATGAATCAATTACAAACGCAAATGATTTACCACCAGAAGGAATGACAGAAGAAAATTTTTCCAATTTTGTAAACTTCGACAATGATTTGGTAGAATGTGGTGAAACTTCAGACCCTCAATTTTATCAAAGCGAAGTCGATGAAGATGAATTTGATGAAGAATGTACCATTAAAAAGGTTCCGTCACATGAAGTTAATAAGGCTTGTGATATTATAAGACGTTTCTTGGCAACGAAGCCAAATGCAGACTTTCATTTATTTTATAAACTAGAAAATAAAATAACAGATTTGCTGCATTCACAGAACAGTAAAAATTCTAAAATATCCAACTTGTTTAGCAACAAATAAGTAAGTAACATTGTAATTATTTCCAAAAAATTAAGGGAAATTTGTATATTCTATAATAAAATTAACTCATTTTTCATCAATTTTCTAAATTTTAATGTGTTTAAATTGTTTCGTACTTTTAATTAATAATTGTTTGTTAATTATAATAGTTTAAATATGCCTATGATTTAGGCAATTTTTAATGCTTTCTAGGTTTAAAAGTAACTTTAAACATTGTGGGCGTGTCAATGTGATCCCGGATAATGGAATATCCCGCTTATTAGAATAATTTTTCCTGGCAAATTGGCTATTCCATTAAGCGGGCTCGTATGTAGTTTCATTTCTTAAGGTTAAAAAACCGTGTAATCACTTTTGAAAATATATTAGAATTTTTAAAAAACGAAATAATAATTTAAAATTTTCTTTCTCAAATTTCGGTTTTTGGCTTTTGAAATAATTCTTTCAAATTTCCGTTTTCAAAATTTGCTTTTTAGACAAAAAAGAAATTCATTCAATTAGAAAAAATTCTAAAGGTTTTAACTTCTCATTTCCTAAAACTAAAATTATTTCTGGCACTTTAAAATTATTTCTGGATTTCAATTATTAAATGATTCGTTCTCAACTAATAATTTTTCCTTTTGGCAACTGAGCAGAATTTCTTTTGAAGAGTAGAGTTCCTGGGTCTATTGACTTTAACTCCTGTCGCAAGATGCTTATTATCAATGTATAATGTATATGAGTTCAAATGAAAAAATTATTAAGTTAAATTTAATTTAAAGTTACCAGTTACATTAATATAAAACTTAAGTTTAAAACCTTCAAAAAGTAAAAAGGTAAGATAAATTTAAAAATTAGAAATATATTAAGATTAAATGAATTAAGATTAAAATGAAGGATTAAAAAAATTAAAGAAAATAAGTTGATATTAATTATAAAGTTACGGAAAAAATGGCCCTCAGCAAAGAAGATGGAAAGTTCCCATAATAAAAGACAAAAAGGCCCTGTGCAGGGTCAAACAATTCGTAATAAGATTATTGCAGAGTTCGATTTCCGTGTGATTCTGAATTATTCTTAATTTATGGGCATGAGTGTAGTTCAGCTGATGTTCCGAAAGTTGTAGACGTAGTTAACATTAAAACGCACGGGTACGGAAAGCCTAATCTTCCCAAAACTGAAGCAGTATTAAAGAATTTAAATGATAACGATTGTGATGAAGCAAGTTTTAAAGAGATTTTTTCATCAAAAAAAGATAAAACTAAAGTTAAGGGTGATAAAAAAAGAGAAAAAAACGCCTTCAGGTTCCAGCATTAAAACTGCTAATACTGAAGTAATTACGACGGTAATCGATAAGTAGGATAAGCACAAATACGAAAATCTGTGTCATTTTGTTGAAAAACTGGAAACAGGCAACGAACTAAATAGTAGACGTATCATAAATGGCGAGATGAAGCCAGTAACTGAACACGTAGATTCGCCGTATAGGACTGAAAGAATAGATTCTTCATTAAAATCTAATGTCGATACCAGCAAAAGTCCGCAGAAAAGTAAAGTGTGTACTGCAAAACCTCCATCAAAGGATGAACGTGTCACAGATAAGGTACACAAGATTATCAAAGGAAAGGATGACATAGCTAAAAACCCTTTGAACAAGTACAGAGAATATGCACATTTATCCTAAGGGCCTGTTCACATAGGAGTCCGTTGCTTTGCGTTAAGGAAAAGATGACGGTGAGACGGAAATAAACCAATCATATGCCTCCAAACGATTAGCAAAGAAATTTTTAATGCCTATGATTGGTTTATTTTCGTCTCAACGTCATCTTTTCCTTAACGCAACGCAACGGACTCCTATGTGAATAGGCCCTAACTTTGGGTATATATATCTTGAAGTGACACTCTAAATAATTCCATTCAAACACAGTTCCTACATAACAACAATATTTATTCAAATATTTGCATATGTAAATTTTGCTTTTCAGCATAAAGCAAGCTCGCTACAAGTACGAGATAATATTTAGGCATGGGAAATACAATTCAATGCATTTTCTGGTATAACTATTCATGCAATGAAAATACAACTTGAGGTACTCACAAATACTGCGGAAAGTCGACCAGCAATGCTGCTTCGTAAACTTTGAGCCTGACAAGAACTCGCGTAGGTTTGAAGCAACCTAGCTATGCCTCGAGCGGCTACTTGCAAAACTCAACTATTATTAAACCAGACTCTAATCCTAGCTCCAACTCGATACTTCGCTTCGGCAGCTCTACTCCTCCTTTCACTTTCTCTCACTTCGTCTCTTTATTCGAGCTGCTTTGTATTTATACCAACCACATGTACCGAAATTAACATATCTTAAGCGGTTTCTTAAACTTTATTCCCTTAAAAGTTCGATTATTGGGAATCGAATCTTATGTAAACCTTAGAACTCGCTTTCTTGTTTGTGCATTTGTCCTGTAGAAATATTGCAATCGATTTTTAACTAACTTCCCGACTAGCTAGACATTTGAAACTTTTAGAATACCTCAGAACACGATGACAATGCATTCTTTTAATACTTTTAGCAATCTTTAAGCAGATATTGAATTCATTTTCAGTTAATTTTGTCGTTTGAAAATTTCTTATAACTGTTCGCTTTATTACGCATTTGATCATTTTGTTTCAAGTTGATGGGATAATTCATCAAAAAATTTTAAAAAAGTATTTATTAATACATAGAATTGTCAAGTTTATATGATTCAACAGAAAATTTAAAAACGTGGTATATAAAAAGTTCTTTTTATCTTATAATTTATGCTTGATTATTTTTAAAAACAGTATACGCCGATAATTGTATTCATAATTCCTTAGAAATGATACTTCCTCTAAAGTATCTGAAAAGTTATGTGAGGTAAGGGGATATTAAAATAATGAATGATTCGTCAATAATGAATGATTCGTAAAAAAGGAGACATAGGTTTCAGAAATTTTTTTTTCCTTTTATAGGTTTACGTATTATCATAGTTTATTGACAATAACTCTGTAAAACAAATTTTCTAAACTTAACAAGTTTTTTATAGACTATATTGTAAGTTTGTATTTACAAGAAACTTATAGAAAACAATTAAATCTTACATTAAACTTTCCACCTTAAAGCCTTACAGAGTTCATAAAAACATGATAAAAATGTTAAAAACTTATGTCACACCGAAAAGTTTCCTTTGATTACATGCATTAAATCATGCTCTAGATAGATTTCGTATGTTAAGATTGTTAAGGGAACTGGAAGACGTTCACTTACCTAATTTCCATACAAATACATACCATTATATATTCATGACAAAAACAACTCGCATTATAAAGAAATAACAATCTTTAATGTATTATATTTATCTCATTAAAATAACTAATTAAGCAACATAAACATATGAAATACGCTAAATTAAAGGGAAATAAAACGTTAAAACAAAAATTCGGGAATTTTAAAAATGAGATACGCTGCAAGAAAATATTCATAGAAGTCATTAAAATTTGAAAAAAAAAATTTGATTCTTAAGAAATTAAATTAAATTTTGCACCAATTTCGATGGTTACAACTACACGAGAGAGTTATTATAGTAAGTTTGAAATGAAAATAACTTAGCGACATTAAGGTAGAAAACCTTTTGTAAATGATGCTAATAAATTTAAAGAGCAAAAAATTTGCATTGTTAGTTTTGAATTATTTCAGAAAATTAAATATTAAATCTTTTGGGATCGCATTAAAGGTTGCAGGATAAAGAAATACTTGGACTGGTGAGAATTTACTTATTTGCTAATGAAGCAACCTGCATAGCATATATTATTTATGCTTGGAATTTCTTTAATGTGTGACGTTTACGAAGATAGATGTTTCCTTTTTTTCTATAAATCAAATGAAAGGAGGATTTCATTTATTTGGAAATTATAGGTTTTTTGATAAATTGAATAATACTTCATTTATTATAAATCTTTGGTCCAAAGTATAATTAGTTGCAAAATGGAATAGATAAGTTTATATTTATATATATATATATATATATATATATATATATACAGG